>CM019071.1:99840813-100334238 GCA_009667805.1 Leptobrachium leishanense
GATGAGCCGAACACCCCGTGTTCGGTTCGCATTCGAACTCGATCAATTTCAAAAGTTCGGGTTCGAAAGCAAACACGATTCAAACTCAATGCAAGTCAATGGGACTCGAACGTTCAATTTTTAGAGTGCCCTCCAAGAGGTCATATATATTTTTTTTTGTGAAAGGATTTTACCAGGAAGGATACATTGAGATTTCTCTCGTTTTCAAGTATGTCCTGGGTGGCGAGTATGTACCGTTAGGTGTCTTGCCAAGGACACTTACTGGAGAGGTTGCTCGCTGGGATCGAACCCATGACTCCACAGGCTCTCTCCATGCAGAGCAGTGACATTACCTCTACTCAATCCAGCATATGCAAGATATTTGCCATAAAAGGTGTATGGGGGTCCGAGTAGTGCCCTGGGGGACAGGAAACAAGGACAAAAAGTTTAAAAAACAAACGTTTTTAAAGGAACAATGAGTTTTCCATGAAGTAAAGGTTAAGAATAAAAATGAAAATAAATTTTTATTGATACAGAAATAAAAACACTAAAGCACCACAAAAAGATCTTTATATAATATATAATTTGCCAGAGAACCAACTCAAAAGTAATAAGGTTGGTCTACACTTATCCTAATGCAACAATAGAAATAAGTTAATATATGTCCTCCAAACAATATGTTAAGGAGTATCCCTGGTGATAATAAATCTTATATCACAAGCAGTGTTTAAAGAACCAGAAAAATAAATGAACAACCACATGTAAAAAGAAAACAAACTGAAATACTGATACCACAGGGAACCTCTCAGCAGACAAGAACCAGCAGAGACCAAACACTCAACGTTTCGGTCAAAGACCTTTGTCAAGAGTAAATGCCAACTCACCTCAGGTGTTGTATTTATGTTGAAAGATAATAGGTGTGGACACTGATCCCAATTCCCAGAGTAGGTGTAGCATAATTATATCGGCGGCCGCCCTTAATGACTACAGGGGATCACGTCAACTCGACAATGAACTCCCCTGCGTCATATCACACCAATGGATGTGAAAAAGGAAAAAAGTTTTTTTATTTATTATTTTGTTTTAACCCAGTGCCCCTGCGCATCCACGCATAAATGAACACATAGTGGGGGGTCAGATCCACAGTCTGCATCATTAGGGCCCAGTGGGAAATAAGATACTTGATTGGCTTGAATACAGTTATGTAATATAACAAATGCCATAATGGAGTGATAAGTAAATGAAAGCAATACCTATTTGCTGCAATTCACTATATCCTAAATTCATATCAATGTCATCATTGGTACATACAAAAACATCAATACATTTATATATACAGGATCACATCATGATGAAGCACATGCAAAAAACATACCACATGTAAATATATCACAATTATATTCAATCATGAATCCATTTTTTCTGCACAAAACAACTGAGCCTCATAAAATACATGAATGAACCCCTGCAAAAACCAAGCATGCCACACGACATATGAAAAAACACATAAAAGACAAAAAAATACACCCAAAAAAACAACAAAACAAAGTACAAAAAAATAATTTAAAACAGAAAAAGAAAAAACAAACAACAAACACATAAATATAAATGAATATACTAAAACACAATACATAAAACACAAGACAAGAATCAAATATGAAAAAGGGGCGTGATTGCAGAAGTAGTATGAATCCTGCGCCAGACCAGCCAGTAACATATGATAAACAATCATACTACAATGATCTTGCAGGAAGGGACCAAAGAACTGTAATGCCATTTCACAAAAAGGGCGATAAATCCCTATCCTCATTGAGACCCAAGGGTTTGTAACTCATAAATCCAATGCAACTCACGTTTTCCTAAGAGAGTATCCCTACTCCCTCCTCTTTTGGGACTCCGAACCCATTCTATCACCATGTAACGTAACTGTGCCACTGTATGGCCACTCTCAGAAAAATGTCTAGCAATCGGAGATTGAAATCTACATGTCCGAATGTTGCTTTTGTGCTCTCTTATGCGCACAGTCAATGACCGTTGTGTTTGCCCAACATATCCAAGCCCACAAGGGCATTTTAACAGATAGACAACATGGTCCGTTTGGCAATTAACCCGAACATGAATGTCATATTTTTTACCCGAACGTGGATGTGAAAATGTGGGTCCCACAATCACGCCACTGCAATGTATGCAGTGGCCACATCTGTACATACCCATCCGTGGTTCGCCGATGAACGAAGCCAAGGCTTGTGGTTTCTCCTGTTGACCTACATCAATGTTTTTCGTCAGGATATCCCCTATATTTCTGGAGCGCTTGTAAGCCATCAAAGGTTTCTCCTTGAAAAGGTTAGAAATCTTGCGGTCAGTCTGCAAAACACTCCAATGTTTATTGATAATGTGCCTCACTTTTGGGGAAATAGCACTAAAGGTTGTAACACAAGGAAGCCTAGATTGTGCAGCACGTATCTTAGGTTTTAACAGCTCATGTTGTTGAAAACTACGTGCTTTTTGTTGAAAACCCGTGAGGGTATCCCGTGTATATCCACACTTGGTAAAATCCTGAATCAATTGGTTACTCCTCTTATCGTAAACCTTGGTGTTACTGGTATTCCTTCTCGCACGGAGAAATTGCCCATAAGGCAAATTCTCCAACAGGTGTTGTGGATGGAATGAGTTATTGTGTAGATAAGCAGCCCAATCAGTGGGCTTGGAAAATAAATCAAACACAATAGCACCCTCACTCACCTGTAACAGAACACCCAAGAAGTGCAGTTGATGTTGACTGTACTCCATTGTAAATTTAATAGTAGGGCAATGTGAGTCCAAGCGTTGATGAAAACCAAATAGTGTATCCAAATTACCTGTCCAGATAAAGAAAATGTCGTCGATAAAACGAAACCAGGTCAGCACAAAGTGGTCAAAAACAACATCAGAATACACAAATGACTCCTCAAATGCACCCATAAATAAATTAGCATATGATGGTGCCATATTCGAGCCCATAGAGATACACTGAAGTTGTAAATAAAAGGTAGCCTCAAAGTAGAAATAATTCTTGCTCAAAATCAGATGCAATAGATCCACCAGAAACAATCTATATGCATCCGATATTTCCACACTCTGTAGTACTCCAAAAATTACCTCAATTCCATCATCATGTGGGATAGATGTATACAAACTGCCCACATCCATGGAGCATAAAAAAGCTCCAGCCGGGAGGATTAAATCCTTCATTTTTGTGATGAAGTCTGGTGTGTCTCGTAAATAAGACTTAGTGGCAAGCACAAGAGGCTGTAAATGTGCATCAAGAAAAATTGATAAAAGGCTGAAAGATGGAACCACAACCAGAGACAATCGGTCTCCCAGGAGGATTATTTAAGTCCTTGTGGACCTTTGGTGACAGATAAAGATGTGGAACCCATGGGAATGGACAATCTAACAGGTTGTAGTCTCGTTTGCTAATTAAGTTGTTCATCAAGGCGTCATCCAAAATGCTCTTGATCTCCTTTTGTATATTCTGACAGGGGTCGCAATCGAATTTTTTGTAATGTGACTCATTATTAAGTTGATGATATGCTTCCTTAAGATATAAGGTAGTGTCCATCACCACAATGGCCCCACCCTTATCCGCATGACGGATGGAAATAGTGTCATCCTTTTGTAATTCCTTTAGCGCCCATTTTTGTTCAAGGGTTAAGTTATGTTGTGAGTCCCGATTTGGTGACCATCTGATTTGGTCTATCTCAACCTCAACCATGCGAATAAAAGTTTCAACCGTAGTGTTAAAACCAACCGGTGTAAATTTACTCACAGGTTTGCATTTTGCCAGGTTGAATAAAGATGATTCTGCCCGAGGTGTGTTGGTACTTGGTGTCTCCACCTCCTGTAGATGAAAAAAGTTCTTGGGGTGACACTCCCCACTTCCGATTCCTCGGGAGCTCTCTGTGAATAAGGCAGCGTCCTGGATCTTCCTCTTTCTCCTCCCCCACCTCGTGCGCCCCTTGGGCGCCACTCTAAAAAATCCCTGCTGGTACTGGAGGTATCAGAGGTGAGTTCCGTCTCGGACTGTCCACCTGCGTGGACTGTCCACCTGATGTTGTTTTTGACCACTTTATGCTGACCTGGTTTCGTTTTATCGACGACATTTTCTTTATCTGGACAGGTGATTTGGATACACTATTTGGTTTTCACCAACGCTTGGACTCACATTGCCCTACTATTAAATTTACAATGGAGTACAGTCAACATCAACTGCACTTCTTGGATGTTCTGTTACAGGTGAGTGAGGGTGCTATTGTGTTTGATTTATTTTCCAAGCCCACTGATAGGGCTGCTTATCTACACAATAACTCATTCCATCCACAACACCTGTTGGAGAATTTGCCTTATGGGCAATTTCTCCGTGCGAGAAGGAATACCAGTAACACCAAGGATTACGATAAGAGGAGTAACCAAATGATTCAGGATTTTACCAAGTGTGGATATACACGGGATACCCTCATGGGTTTTCAACAAAAAGCATGTAGTTTTCAACAGCATGAGCTGTTAAAGCCTAAGATACGTGCTGCACAATCTAGGCTTCCTTGTGTTACAACCTTTAGTGCTATTTCCCCAAAAGTGAGGCACATTATGAAAGGTATTTTAATATGATAGGTAGTGTGAATCCACCCCCCCCCATTATAAGTGTCAAACCCTGCAAGTCTTTTACTTGCATAGGATGTTAGCCTGTGGAATTTAGCCATTTCCTTTGTGTGCAGGAAGGGGTGTGTGAAAAGTGTATGCTAGAAAAAGCCATCTCTGAATCAATATAGTAATTTTTGGCTCACTGTTGGTTAAACTCTGACGTAGAAATGTATCTGTATGCTGATTGGCTATAAGTTCTTTGAAATCTAATAAAAGACCTGTCTAAGGAAGGATATTTCAGACAGGACTGACGCTACATTGCTTTGTGGCTGATTTTGTTGTCTCTCGCCATGGTGATGCGCCGCGCCCAGTTTTCAACTTTGATATATGAGAAGAAACTAGAAAAGGTTTATTGAAATTTCATAAATGGTAATTATTATAGGGAGTTTGTTTTGTTTGCTTTAAATCCAAATTTATCAGTTGTTGTCTGAAGTGGGATTTGCCATTCAGATGTTAGTTATATTTAAGTGTATCTTTACATTTGAATATATCCTTACATTTGCTTGTTCAGATTTTGCGAACTTGCCTCCAGGTTTGGTTTTTTGTTTATTTTCCCTGACGTTAAAGCTATGGTTCAGAGCTTGTTGATTTTTTTTTGAATTTTTTTTTTTTTTTTGGTGCAAGGTTGGACTCTTTGTCTTGATTTGTTTTTGTCATTTTATGTATTGTAGTAAAGGAAAATCGTTTGAGGACCTCACGTGTGTTTGAACTCGCCCGGTGTGCTGAGTATTTGTATTTGCTGGAAATTGAACTCATAAAAAAAGAAACGAGATGTTTCTAGTTGTTTTGTCTCCGTTCTGTGTCTATCTTGTACTTCAATTCTGGTGTTTCTGGGTCGTCCATATCTTGTAATTGTGAGAATTTTATTTTAACTGATTGGATTTTCTTCTTGTATATCAACTGATTTAATCTCCCATTGAGAGACAGTTTTTTTTCCTCTTAATTTTTTATTTTTATTTTCTTGCGCGCTGCTGCCATTTTTTTCTTTATTTTTTTGCTGCATGTGTTTGCGCGCTGATTCTAAAGGATTTGCTAACTGTTTTTTCTTTCAGATTGCATGTTTGTTTTTGTTTTATTTTTTATTTTGTTTATGGCCATTGATTGCGTCTGTTTATTTAAATGTTTGTCTTTACTAACTATTAATGTATGTGTTTATCTTTGATGTTTTGTATTTCGTAGTTTTGATATTATGTTTTTTATATGTAATTTATGTATAGGGACTGCTTTTCGTAAACCAGGTTTCTTTGTTTCTGTGTCATTACTGCCTTGCCTCGCGTATAAAAAAAAAAAGAAGGGGCACAGGAAATGGAGAAGACAATAGGGCTTTACGTTTACAGTGACTTTCAAATGCGCCTGCTAACTTTTTTTCTTATACATTCATTTTTTCTCTTTGTTCTTTTTTTTATTTAATGAAAAGAAACTCTTTATTTGTAATGTATAATGTTATTATGTGTTTGTATAAGGATTTTTTTCTTTGAATGCTAGTAGTCTTTTAGCAGTGCAAGTTGGATAATGGAATATGTAGTTATTTTTGTTGTTCTGTGAGTATTTGGGATAATTGAACAGTATATACAAATGACATGTGTCTAATGCCTTGAATGACTGTAGTAGCAGTTGAATTCTGGAGCTGTTAGTGCTTTATAAAACTGTTATAATTATACGTATCTGGCGGCGCGATTGCAGTCGCTTCTTGGTATTCAGATGGTCCTCACGGTGTATATCATAAATGTCCAATATGGATTATATATATAAAAAAACACAAATGGCAGAATAATAGTGCAGGGTGTATATACAATGTTGGAATAGATAACAATAAATGGTTCCACTCACAGACAGAGACATTATATATAATCCATATTGGACATTTATGATATACACCGTGAGGACCATCTGAATACCAAGAAGCGACTGCAATCGCGCCGCCAGATACGTATAATTATACCTGTTGTCACATTGGTTTGGGGGAGACCTCTATATATCTGGTCTGGCATTGGTATACTGGTGGTGGAACTTATCTGGGCGCTGACCATCTTTTTTGTATTGTGTGTTAATCTGAATGGTAAATTCCCTCACTGGTCATACAGCAGCCCACTTATGTCTCTCACGGAGTTTAGAAGCAGGATTGGAAGTAATGTTGAATCTATGTTGGGCAGTACTTTTGTCACATCACAATTGAAAGAATTCAAAGGGGAGATTAATAAAAGACCTTTGGTAGAATTAGAAAAAAACTTAATTAAAGAGACCAAAATTAAATTAGAAATAGCGACGCTTGAGAAATATAGGAAAGATAAAATCACACCAAGAGGACTAAGATTCCACAAAAATCCATCTTCAGAGAAAGACGATCCCGAGTTTATCACGGGATGGAATTCACTATTAGAGGGATTTGCAGTTACCATGATGGAATATGTCATACAAAAAAAGAAAGAAAAACTCCCTAAACTCAATGTCTTGGTTGATCAACTATCCCAACAAATTGAACAAGAATATTCAAGTGAGGAGATGATGGATATCAACAAGACACTGGGCGAAAAATTAGAAAAAATAGAAAGTGAAGTATTAATTATCAAAAAACGCAAATACGAAAGAGATGTGGATGATTATAGGAGAGGTATGGTACACAAGATGTACCAAGACAACAATACAGAACCCCTATTTAGAGAACCTAAAGAGGTAGAATTCAATACAGACAATCGCTCAGGAGGCAGTTGGCGTTGGGGAAATAGGAATAACAATAGGAGTAACTACCAGAGAGATGGGAGAAATGAATATAGACATGACCATCAGAATAACTGGAGACGCAACACTCAACAGAGATATTACAACCCCCGCCCGTGGAATAATGACAACCACGAAACCCCATATAGGGGTCCCTATAATGCCCCCCCATATAAAAGAGCAATAAATAGAGACCACAGCGGCAATAGGGTGAGACAATGGGAAACACCAAATCACCATAATTATGGATCAGATAGGCTCCAGACTTACAATAATGATTCCCGTCCCGATAGACAATATAGGGTGATTGGGAAAGATAGAGCCGCACCAATAAGGGAAAGAAATGAGGTGGAGAACAAGATCCCACTGACGAATAGATTCTCTACATTAAAAGACAATCAAGAAGATGAGGTTTTTTGGAAGGATCCCCTGAACAGGGAGGGCAGACAAGCGGAGTATCGGGACACGGATGTAAGACCAGAAAGGGGAGGAGCTCAAAAAAGACCCTGGGAAAGATCGGAAGGGGAACGAGAGCAGGAAAATCTGTACGTAAAAGAAAAGCGAGAAAAGAGATAGTTCCAGCTAAAGGCATCTTTAATTTGAGCAATAGGACCTTTTCAAGAACGGAGATTAGTGTCCTCAATAAAGGCCTTAAATTTGCACCCACTAAGCGTCTAGATAAATTTAGCGTATACATCGATTTACAACGTTTTAAACGTAAGCTTAGTTTAAAAAAATTCTTCTTAAAAAATCCAATTGAAAGAAACATCATACAGAATTTAAGTCCAATAGCCCCTACTCCGACTGTCCATACCAATCTAAAGAATAATTCCAAATTCTTCCCACGCCATATGGTCTCAGACGAAATAAAAGTTTTTGAAACCCTGGTTATGAATGATGTAGAAAGAATGTCAACTAATAAAGTTAATAACTTTAATTTGACCAAGGAAGAAAACCAAGCCCTTAAGGACCTCCAGAAAGATCAGACTATAGTCATAAAGCCCGCCGATAAAGGCGGGGGTACTGTAATTCTCTCGAAAGAACAATATAATGAAGAGGTGTTCCGCATATTAAATGACGAGACAACCTATGGTAAACTTAAAAAAGACCCCATTAAGGACATAAGAAGCGAGCTTGAATCCCTACTCCAGGGGGGTAATAAGAAAGGTATTCTAACAAAATCAGAACTTGACTATCTATTAATGGAATTCACTAAGACACCACACTTCTATATCTTGCCAAAGATTCATAAGGACCCATTAAAACCTCCGGGAAGACCTATAGTGGCTGGAATAGACTCTATAACCAGCCACCTGTCAGAATATGTTGACATACTTCTCCAACCTATTGTCCAAACCATTCCATCGTATCTTAAAGACACCCTAAGTATGCTACACATGTTGAAGGAATTGAGCTGGCAAGATGGTGATATCATGGTGACATGTGATGTAAATGCGCTATACAGTAGCATTCCCCATGATATGGGGACAATTGTACTGGAAGAAGAGATCTCCAGGTATAACCCAATAGGAGGTGACCAAAAGTCCTTCATTATAGATAGTATCAAGTTTATACTTCAGCACAATTATTTTAAGTTTGAGGATGACTACTATATCCAGCTGAGAGGCACAGCGATGGGAACTAAATTTGCGCCCAGCTACGCCAACCTTTACATGTCCGGTTGGGAAAACAGGTTCATGTACGGTTCGCGTAGCTGGGCGCAGGGCCATGTTCTAGCATATAGGCGATACATCGATGATTTGTTTTTCATTTGGAGAGGGGGTAAAGATAACCTAAGTGTTTTCTTGGAAGAACTAGACAATGCCGAATGGGGCATTAAATTAACCCATCACTGGAGTTCAGAAGTAATCCATTTTTTAGATCTCGAGATATACAGAGAAGGAGACATTATAAAATCAAAAACCTTTTTTAAGGAAGTCGACACCAATACGTATATAGACCATACTAGTTGTCACCACCCTTTGTGGCTAAAGGCAGTCCCTAAAGGACAGTTTACCCGTCTGAGACGAAACTGTACAGATATAGAGACCTATAAAGTACAAGCCAATACCTTAAAGGAAGATTTTATAGCCAAGGGATATAATGAATTGGATCTAGACCATACTATTTCAAATATAATGCAGGACGATCGTAATGAATTGCTTAAATACAAACCTAAAAAGAAGAAGGGAGAAGAAATTCTCTTTATTTGTGATTATAGCAACAGAGCTAATGATATTAAAAAGATTTTAAAGAAACATTGGCACGTCCTAAAGAACGATGGCGATTTGAAAGAATATATAGGAACAACACCTAAGGTTATATTCCGAGGCACCAAAAACTTAAAAACTAATTTGGTACACGGTAAATCTAAGAAAAAAATACTGGGTAAAGACTTCTTTGGATTGAAGGAGGGTTTCTATCGTTGCGGCCAGTGTCTGGCTTGCAGATCCACTACCAACAAGAAGGAGCTCACTAGCACATATACCAATTTAAAATCTAAAAAATCTATAAAAATAAATGGAGTACTAAATTGTTGCTCCAAAAATATAGTATATATGCTTGAATGCCCTTGTGGTCTACGCTATATAGGCCGCACCAAGAGAGCACTCAACGTAAGGATCAGTGAACATGTGCGTAATATTAAGAATGGTTTTGAAAAACACTCCGTCTCTCTTCATTTTAAAAACAAGCATAACAGCTCCCCCATTGGTATAAAATTTTGGGCTATCAAACAGATTAAGAAAAGGGATGTCGAAGAAAATATACTAAATAGGTTGGGGAAAGAAGAGATGAGGCTTATCTTTGACAATGGCACGCTGACACCCAATGGTTTAAATGATGATTTTGAATTAGTTCATTTTTTGTAATATGTACACTAACTCCTTCTTTGTGCACTTACTACAACTTCCAATAGTATTGATCCCAATGGGTATGTGCGACAGTTTGGCACCATAATTGATATATGTAAATAATTGAATTTAAAAATAATGAATATATAAAAAAAAAAAAAAAAAAAAAAAGTATACACTCTAATCTGATATTTTGTAATTTTATTTGCCACAATATTTGGATCACATCAGATCGCGTTTTTATTATACCCTTTTCACACCGCATTTGATTATTGCTAGATAATGTCATTTTTATGACAACATTTACTATTGTAACTAAGAAGCCACACAAAATATATTTAATATTACACAGACCGGGTTGCTCACCCCCAATATAACATAAGCAAATAGGTAGAGAATAAACTCACATATGTACATCACTTTTAATAATAACAATTTAGTTTAAAGTCATTTAAATCATACTATCATACATACGAGCCTTTAAGGATATAATTATCTCCTTATATTAACTGCTTAGGGGCAGAAGACACCATCCCTGTGCCATATGAAATCTATGGGAAATCCCCCTATTTACACATCCTCAATCTATACCACTCCAGATTATGTAATCTGCCATAGTTGTGCTTATTGCACCGGGAAGGAGTTGGTCCAATTTGTTTAATCTATTTGTATTATACCAAGTTATATAACCCCCAAAAATGTATGGTGTTCTGCAGGGAGATCTCTATTATGTTTATGTTCGCGATCCCCGCACGGAAGTTGCTCTCTTTCCATCAACCCAATGAGAAATACCGGAAACACCAAGTTGAAACGCATGGAACGCATGGGCCACTACTGCGCATGCGCAAGATGGCGGCAAACAACGCGAGCAGTTAGATGGAGGCGTGACACGCACGCCAACCTATTTTCTGGACATTCAAAACACATGGGACCTCTTAACACCCAATTAAGGGACTATATATATGATACACTACAGAGTATCTCTGTAAACCAGCTGAAGAAGCCTAATCTTATGGCGAAACGCGTTCTGGCGACTTACAGAGCATCTTTGTGTTAATTTTAACATGATCTATTTTATTTTATCTTATGTTTTAAATTAAAGATTTTTCTTTTATAAAGAAAAGTCTGGTCCCTGCTGTTTTGGAATTCAGAGGTATTCGTGGATTTAACCTATTCAATAAATCCACTGGCATTTCCACCCAGAGCTTGGTTCTAAGCTCCACCCAATGTGAGTTGATATTATCACCATATATATGACCAATACTGTGGTAGATCTACACAAGAAGGTCCTTGTGTTTATGTTTTCTTACATATCTGACGAGACAAAGAAAATACCAACTTTAAAGGGAGTGGGTCTCCTTTAAATATTCTTAAGAAGACAAAGGACCCAGATGTTTGGAACCACTCAGAGCCAGTGACGGGGCTCTCTGTCTGTGAGTGGAACCATTTATTGTTATCTATTCCAACATTGTATATACACCCTGCACTATTATTCTGCCATTTGTGTTTTTTTATATATATAATCCATATTGGACATTTATGATATACACCGTGAGGACCATCTGAATACCAAGAAGCGACTGCAATCGCGCCGCCAGATACGTATAATTATACCTGTTGTCACATTGGTTTGGGGGAGACCTCTATATATCTGGTCTGGCATTGGTATACTGGTGGTGGAACTTATCTGGGCGCTGACCATCTTTTTTGTACTTTATAAAACTGTAACTGTTGTGGAATTGGGCGCGGTTTGAGTGCTTCGGCGTGCGTACAGTAGTGGAACAGAAGAAAGTAATTATGGGAGCTTTATTTACTGTAAATGGATTATAAATTGATGTATGATATATATATATAAAAATTAGTGTATCAAGGTGATGGGCTCAAAGTTGTACATTTTCCCAAGAGAGGCGTGGTCGGTTATTTTCCTCTGGTCTTTGTTTGAGTCCAGCACTAAGGAATTGACCGCACCTTAAATATAGGTTATATGTTTTGCCAAAATGGCTGACTGAGATCATTTACAGTTTTGTAACTTGTATAATGGAATATATATGTAGGTTCATGTTTAGTTGTTTGGAATCTAAGAGGAGGAAGTGATATAAAGCTGAAGGATTTGAGTGAAAGTTTAAAGGAAAGCGCCTACAGGTTTAGTAGCGCTGTACAAAGGAATTTAGGCAGATTTCAAATAAGAGAAGGTTGTTTTTTTGGTTTTATTTTAGTTGACTAAGGAAGATGGAAGGTTGTAGTTTGGTATCTGAGTATTGTTTGATTTGTTTTCTTTTTCTGCAGTGGTAGCCAGATGTCTAGTATTATTTTTTTTTATTTTTTTTGTGCTGTCTGATGTTTTTGTCTTTTGGGTGTGAAGTGCAATAGCGTATAACTTTGCCTCTATTGCATATTCTTGGAGGGAATAAAACAGGTTGTAAAATAGCTGCACAGACACCTCACGTTTGAATGTTTGTTTTTAAACAATATCCTTAATAAAGATTATTGATGTTTATTAAGAATCTTTTTCTCTGAGTTTCCTCTGAGAACTTTGTGCTAATTAACGCGTCAAGTTTTAAACATGCCCTTCTATACTTTCTTTCCCAGTTCATGATATTTTTGTTGTGT
Source organism: Leptobrachium leishanense (assembly GCA_009667805.1). Classification (NCBI taxonomy): domain Eukaryota; kingdom Metazoa; phylum Chordata; class Amphibia; order Anura; family Megophryidae; genus Leptobrachium; species Leptobrachium leishanense. The sequence goes on from CM019071.1 coordinate 99,853,653, forward strand.
TTTTTATTTGAATTGAAGTTCACATTCTTTTCCTAGTCTCCTCCATGTTGTCTCACTCATGACCCCTCCTCTCCTCCGTGTTGTCTCACTCATGACCACTCCTTTTCTTTGTGTCCAAAAAATGTGTTGCATTGTTTTTCTCCATTTTAAAAGTATTTTAACCATATGAATTTTAAAGTTTTTGACAGGTTAATAATACATTTTTTCCCCAAGTTTTTACCTTAGGTGAACATTACTCATGCATGCCAACTTTGCTCAAGCTAGATGGAAGATTATGCGATACCAATATTGATAAAGATGTTGGAATTGAAGGAAATTTAATCAAACACATTATCATTTCACATTGCAATGTTACATCAACCGGATAATAAGGAATTATCAGACACCAGGCAATAAAACAATCTGATTATCGACAACTCATCAATAAATCATGCTATTTGTAGAAGATCATTGATTTGGAAATACAACTTAAGACATGTCAGTTTTACAAAACTGTTATTTTCAACCAATAAGACAGAAGACAAAGAAAGAAGATAATGTATTTTTATATTCTGATGTCGTCTAAGTGATAATTATTTTGTGTCTTTTATTATTTTATATTTTGTTATTTTTGTTGTTTAGTTACAATCAATATTGTTCAAAATTCCCTGACACATTTAGGATTATTGAAGATCACATCCAATTAAAATTAGAGTTCATTAATGTTTTTAGGAACATATAATTTAATGCATTTGCATGAATACGTTTCATGACATATATAGTGGTAAATGGGAAGTTTTAATTCGATAAAATTAATGCGGTTTTTATTTTATTTTTTATTTCATTTGAGGATTGGTGTGTTTTATAAACGCCAGGTTTGTTTCACAACACCGAACAAGACTGAATAGGATAGTAATTAAAAAAAAAAAAAAAAGAAAAAACAATTATATTTAATAAAAGGGTGGAATATGCACTTCGGCTATTTCCCTTTTGAGCCAAAGTTGCGTATATATATATATTTTTCTCTAACAATGAGTCAGAAGTAGTATAATTTTTTTATTGCGTGAGGCCGACAGGCTTCGCGGGGACATTTTGAAATTTATTATCTGTGTCTTTTCTTGTGTAAATTAACATTTTTATTGTTTTCGTGCATTTGAGAGTGACAATGAATGAATGGATGTAAATGATTAGCGGGGTATACCATATTTTCTTTTCTTTTTTATTTTCTTTATTGTTGCTGAAACCATATCACATCATCAAGAAACCTGACAGTCACAATGACTGCATATGGAACGAATCATGGACATTTTGTGTCAAGGTCAAAGGTCACAGGTAATAAGCAACCAGCGCAAAGAGACAGTTTGTTCAGGAGTCCCTATGGTGGGAGCTCTAATGACATTCAATGATTATGCGTCTCAAGCTGGGATGTTAAAAAAAAGGACCACACCCTGATCTCGCACTGTGGACTATGGTATTAGATTATGGAATATTTTTTTTTTTATTTATTTAATCCCCTAGATAAGTTTGAGAAAGGATTTAATTTGTGAAAATGAGAATGTATTTCTTGAATGTGTGTATGAATGCAGGTGTATATGCGTTTTGTGGAGTGAAGCTGAACATAGGAAAACACACAGATATAGATCTGACTCATGTTGATTTATTAGATAAATGAACTTTTACATTCAAGTTATTATACTTTTCTTGTTCGGTGAATTATAGTTTGGGAAATGGGAATAAATAGTTATTTAATGTCTAGATTAGGTATTTTTGCCTACGCTCCAAATGTGGTTCGCTGGAAGAGTGAATCTAGATAGATAAGTGTATTTTATGCTCATAAAGGGCATCCTTGGGGAATCCTTTTCGTATATCATACAGGTATTAGGCGAGGATACTATGGCCCCAGGTATAATTAGTTTAATTGTCTAGTTTGTTTCATCCCTTTTTGTGATCACGATTGTATATGTGATCAATGAGACGATTGAAAGGTATTTTAATATGATAGGTAGTGTGAATCCACCCCCCCCATTATAAGTGTCAAACCCTGCAAGTCTTTTACTTGCATAGGATGTTAGCCTGTGGAATTTAGCCATTTCCTTTGTGTGCAGGAAGGGGTGTGTGAAAAGTGTATGCTAGAAAAAGCCATCTCTGAATCAATATAGTAATTTTTGGCTCACTGTTGGTTAAACTCTGACGTAGAAATGTATCTGTATGCTGATTGGCTATAAGTTCTTTGAAATCTAATAAAAGACCTGTCTAAGGAAGGATATTTCAGACAGGACTGACGCTACATTGCTTTGTGGCTGATTTTGTTGTCTCTCGCCATGGTGATGCGCCGCGCCCAGTTTTCAACTTTGATATATGAGAAGAAACTAGAAAAGGTTTATTGAAATTTCATAAATGGTAATTATTATAGGGAGTTTGTTTTGTTTGCTTTAAATCCAAATTTATCACATTATCAATTAACATTGGAGTGTTTTGCAGACGGACCGCAAGATTTCTAACCTTTTCAAGGAGAAACCTTTGATGGCTTACAAGCGTTCCAGAAATATAGGGGATATCCTGACGAAAAACATTGATGTAGGTCAACAGGAGAAACCACAAGCCTTGGCTTCGTTCATCGGCGAACCACGGATGGGTATGTACAGATGTGGCCACTGCGTACATTGCAGTGGCGTGATTGTGGGACCCACATTTTCACATCCACGTTCGGGTAAAAAATATGACATTCATGCTCGGGTTAATTGCCAAACGGACCATGTTGTCTATCTGTTAAAATGCCCTTGTGGGCTTGGATATGTTGGGCAAACACAACGGTCATTGACTGTGCGCATAAGAGAGCACATAAGCAACATTCGGACATGTAGATTTCAATCTCCGATTGCTAGACATTTTTCTGAGAGTGGCCATACAGTGGCACAGTTACGTTACATGGTGATAGAATGGGTTCGGAGTCCCAAAAGAGGAGGGAGTAGGGATACTCTCTTAGGAAAACGTGAGTTGCATTGGATTTATGAGTTACAAACCCTGTCACCCTTGGGTCTCAATGAGGATAGGGATTTATCGCCCTTTTTGTGAAATGGCATTTCCTCTGCTCTTGCGTTGTTGATTTTAATTGTATTTTTATCTGTATTTTTGTTGTAGGTTACAGTTCTTTGGTCCCTTCCTGCAAGATCATTGTAGTATGATTGTTTATCATATGTTACTGGTGGGTCTGGCGCAGGATTCATACTACTTCTGCAATCACGCCCCTTTTTCATATTTGATTCTGGTCTTGTGTTTTATGTATTGTGTTTTAGTATATTCATTTATATTTATGTGTTTGTTGTTTGTTTTTTCTTTTTCTGTTTTAAATAATTTTTTTGTACTTTCTTGGTTTTTTTGGGTGTGTTCTTTTGTCTTTTGTTATGTGTTTTTTCATATGTCGTGTGGCGTGCTTGGTTTTTGCAGGGGTTCATTCATGTATTTTATGAGGCTCAGTTGTTTTGTGCAGAAAAAATGGATTCATGATTGAATATAATTGTGATATATTTACATGTGGTATGTTTTTTGCTTGTTCTTCATCATGATGTTATCCTGTATATATAAATGTATTGATGTTTTTGTATGTACCAATGATGACATTGATATGAATTTAGGATATAGTGAATTGCAGCAAATAGGTATTGCTTTCATTTACTTATCACTCCATTATGGCATTTGTTATATTACATAACTGTATTCAAGCCAATCAAGTATCGTATTTCCCACTGGGCCCTAATGATGCAGACTGTGGATCTGACCCCCCATTATGTGTTCATTTATGCGTGGATGCGCAGGGGCACTGGGTTAAAACAAAATAATAAATAAAAAAAACTTTTTTCCTTTTTTACATCCATTGGTGTCGAGTTGACGTGTTCCCCTGTCGTCATTAGGGGCGGCCGTCGATATAATTATGCTACACCTATTCTGGGAATTGGGATCAGTGTCCACACCTGTGTACCTATTATCTTTCAACATAAATACAACACCTGAGGTGAGTTGGCATTTACTCTTGACAAAGGTCTTTGACCGAAACGTTGAGTGTTTGGTCTCTGCTGGTTCTTGTCTGCTGAGAGGTTCCCTGTGGTATCAGTATTTCAGTTTCTTTTCTTTTTACATGTGGTTGTTCATTTATTTTTTTGGTTCTTTAAACACTGCTTGTGATATAAGATTTATTATCACCAGGGATACTCATTAACATATTGTTTGGAGGACATATATTAACTTATTTCTATTGTTGCATTACGATAAGTGTAGACCAACCTTATTACTTTTGAGTTGCTTCTCTGGAAAATTATATCTATACTATAATGCAGTAAGGCTTGGCGTGTCCGTCGCCAAGCCTGTACTGCGCATGCGCGCGCAACCAGCGGGGGTTGGCTGCGCGCGCATGCAACCGCCGCGGCACGAGCCGGCGGTGCGCTTGTTGCGGCGGTTACAAGATGCGCACGCAGCAGCCGAGTAGAGGCTGCGCGCGCATCCTGTAGAGCCGGATGCGCTCGCAGCCTCTACCCGGCTGCCGCGCACGCATCCAACCGCTGCGGCGCGTGCCGCGGCGTTTACAGTGGACCAGTATGCACGCGCAGCCTATCGCCGTCTGCTCTGAGCGCATCCGGCTCTACCGGATGCGTGCGCCGTCACTATCCGGCGGCTGCGCGCGCTTCCTGTTCTCCTGGATGCGCGCGCGGCCGACAGGTAGAGGCTGCGCGTGCATACAGCGTCTTAATTGGGGGCACTTTAAACCACGGGAGCTGGGAGCACTTATACCCATGTGAGCTGGGGCAATTATGCCCATGTGAGCTGGGGCAATTATGCCCATGTGAGCTGGGTGGGCAAATATACCCATGTGAGCGGGGGCAAATAGACCCATGTGAGCTGGGGCAAATATACCCATGTGAGCTGGGGCAAATAGACCCATGTGAGCTGGGGCAAATATACCCATTTGAGCGGGGGCAAATATACCCATGTGAGGTGGGGGCAACTATACCCATGGGAGCTGGGGGCAACTATACTGATGTGAGCTGGGGGCAAATATACCCACAGGAGCTGGGGGCAACTATACCCACGGAAGCTGGGGGCAACTATACCCACAGGAGCTGGGGGCAACTATACCCACGTGAGCTGGGGCAATTATACCCATGTGAGCTGGGGCGCAAATATACCCATGTGAGCGGGGGCAAATATACCCATGTGAGCTGGGGCAAATATACCCATGTGAGCTGGGGCAAATAGACCCATGTGAGCTGGGGCAAATATACCCATGTGAGCTGGGGCAAATAGACCCATGTGAGCTGGAGGGCAAATATACCCATGTGAGCTGGGGGGCAAATATACCCATGTGAGCTGGGGGGGCAAATATACCCATGTGAGCTGGGGGAATATATACCCATGTGAGCTGGGGGCGATTATACCCATGTGAGCTGGGGTAATTATACCCATGTGAGCTGGGGTAATTATACCCATGTGAGCTGGGGCAATTATACCCATGTGAGTTGGGGGGCAAATATACCCATGTGAGCGGGGGCAAATATACCCATGTGAGCTGGGGCAAATATTCCCAAGTGAGCTGGGGCAAATATACCCATGTGAGCTGGGGTAATTATACCCATGTGAGCTGGGGTAATTATACCCATGTGAGCTGGGGCAATTATACCCATGTGAGTTGGGGGGCAAATATACCCATGTGAGCGGGGGCAAATATACCCATGTGAGCTGGGGCAAATATTCCCAAGTGAGCTGGGGCAAATATACCCAAGTGAGCTGGGGGAATATATACCCATGTGATCTGGGGGCGATTATACCCATGTGAGCTGGGGCAAATATACCCATGTGAGCTGGGGTAATAATACCCATGTGAGCTGGGGGCAAATATACCCATGTGAGCTGGGGCAATAATACCCATGTGAGCTGGGGCAATTATATCCATGTGAGCTGGGGCAATTATACCCATGTGAGCTGGGGCAAATCTACCCATGTGAGCTGCTTCACTTAACAATAGACTGCCCTCTGGGCAGGCTTTCCACCTAGTATTATATAAAGATCTTTTTGTGGTGTTTTAGTGTTTTTATTTCCGTATCAATAAAAATTTATTTTTACTTTGGTGTGCAGTCTTGGCATTTTTGTAGTGTTATGTATTTGGACCTTTGAGGACTGGTCCACCTTAGACTAGCACCCGTGTGTAGTTATACATATACAGTGTGCATCACAATCTTCTTTATTGTTAAGAATAAAAATGAAAAATTCCTTCAAATATTGTGCCTAGGATGTCCCCATTAGTGATGAGCTGAACACCCCCGAGTTCGGTTCGCATTCGAACTCGATCTTTCCAAATGTTCGAATTCGAACTCAATACAAGTCAATGGGGCTGAAAATTCGATTTTTAGAGTGCCCTCCAAGAGGGCATATATGCTAGATATTTGCCATAAAAGGTGTATGGGGGTCCGGGTAGTGCCCCGGGGGAAAGGAAACAAGGACAAAAAGTTTTTAAAAAAACCTTTTTAAAAGGACAGTGAATTTTCCATGAAATAAGGGTTAAAAATAAAAATGAAAAATTGCTTCAAATATCGTGCCTAGGAGGTCCCCATAACCTGCCCGTGAAGTGGCGGATTTCTCGGATGTATAGAAATATGTAAAAACCAAAAAATGACATTTCAAAAGACGGTAAATGCTTTTTTTTTTTTTTTTTTTATAGAAAGGATTTTACCAGGAAGGATACATTGAGATTTCTCTAGTTTTTAAGTATGTCCTGGGTGGCAAGTATGTATTTCCTTTAATCTATCCAGAAACAACTGCTTGGGGCGGCAGTCTGTATGAAAAGAGGAGACATTTTCGGAAACGCAGAAAAGGTTTAGTGATTTTTTGGCTAAATTATTGTGAAACTTATGCAGGCTTTGGATGAAAGTAACAATAGGTGCTTTAAAATTGGTCCTTTAGCGTCCCCAACAGTGCCGTCACACCGTAACCCCTCTGAGGATATGAATCTGATACAGGTGTCAGTGGCAGTGCACCCAAATATCGTGCCTTTGGTGCCAGGCCAGCAAGTGTCATCATACAGTAACCCCTCTGTGGTATTGTGGAAGAGTGCAGGGGTGGACCATGCGATAAGGGCCGGTGCTAGACTATGTTGCGCCCTAGGCAAGACCAGCTACTTGCACCCCCCAAAAAAAAAAAAAGAACGACACAACATGAAACTGCTAAATTTCTTTTTATTTAAGAATAAAGTCTGAAAAGCACCAATAGTAAAGGTAAAATAAATATAAATAAACTGTATTAAACCATTTTAAATAAACTCCATTAAACAAATTAAAATTAACGAAAAAAAAAATAAGAGTTGTCATGTAAGTTTCAATTTCAGACACATCAAAATTTCACTTTGCGTGCCTTATCCTTTGCAAATTTTCATCATGCGTATATATATATGTAGCGCTCACTCCCGGAGTAGCCGCTGAATTTAAACCTCAGGTCAGTCTCCCCACACTAGGGAATAAATATACACCAGCACTGTTGTGGATTTTATAAGTTATATAGTTTACAGAATAAACTGGCATATAAAACCAGCGTACCGGCTGGGTGAAGTAGAGGTAATGTCACTGCTCTGCATGGAGAGAGCCTGTGGAGTCATGGGTTCGATCCCAGCGAGCAACCTCTCCAGTAAGTGTCCTTGGCAAGACACCTAACGGTACATACTCGCCACCCAGGACATACTTGAAAATGAGAGAAATCTCAATGTATCCTTCCTGGTAAAATCCTTTCTCAAAAAAAAGGAGCAACACGGTATACGTATATATATTTACAGTAGTTCGTAATGCGAGAAATGCGTAGCGGAAAAGAAAAAAGGAATTTTAACCCCTTCGTGGTTGGAGTGTGAGTCCCGTACAGGTTGTGTCCCAAGAAAGTGTACGTGTATGCGTGTATTGGTACCCCGGTACAAGATTCAACTGGCCAGTGAATGATTTCAATGTGTCTTCGACTAGTCACGTTGGGGCCCTGTAGGTTTTGACAAAACTGCAGCGTGCTTTATTTTTTTACTGTGGCCGGGAAGGCTTCTCACCCATCCGCCAGATACTCTGCGCTCTGCTCGACCCAGGACGTCTCTCCGCTCGATTTGACTGGGACTCTGTGTCACCGGATCAGCTGTTTTGCTTGTCTGTTTCTGCCACAAGATGCTCAGCTCACCTCCTGCACTCCCATTAGATCATCTGCGGTCTCCTAACTCGGGGTCCTTCAGTATACTCTGTATCTGTGTAAACTTCTCAGCGGTGGATCACTAGGTCTTTGGCAAGTAAAGTGAACCGATCTCCAGCTCCGCAAGGCCGCACCTGCGCTCCAGTCTGGTCACGATTGTTGTCTGTCTCACGTGCGTCTTGCTCTCTTCACTGCTGTTCACCGCTCTCTTCACCGCTCTGCCTGTTCTCTCCACGAGGCTGCGGATGTAAGTCTCTCTTCCCCACCCACTTCCTGTTCCCGCCGCAAAGCTTGCTGGAAAATGTAGTCCCATTGTCCAGTGTCTTACATTGCGCTTGTCTCCCTCTGGTGGCCAAAAATAAGTACTACAGCACACAGTGTTTTAACCCAGCGCTACATATATATTGCCCAGGCCAGCTCACATCATGCGTATATATATATTGCACAGGCCAGCTCACATCATGCTCACACAGTCACAGACGCGCCATCATGCGTATATATATTGCCCAGGCCAGCTCACATCATGCGTATATATATATTGCACAGGCCAGCTCACATCATGCTCACACAGTCACAGTCGCGCCATCATGCGTATATATATATTGCCCAGGCCAGCTCACATCATGCATATATATATTGTCCAGGCCAGCTCACATCATACTCACAGACAGTCACAGATGCGCCATCATCATAGGCGTGCGCAGCCTATTGCATTAGGGTGTGCACCCAAAAGCTCAAACACATGAAAAAAAAATTATGTTATATATATATATATTATATATATATATATATAGGTAAAGTGTAGATATAGGGAGGCACTTGAGGGCTTAGGTCAATAAAAAAATAAACTTTATTGAATTGTCATAAAAATCGATGTTTCGGCCCCTAGAGGCCTTTTTCAAGATAAAAACAACATATAATAAACATCATTATATACACATAATGTTACCGGAATCCACTCGGGACGAGGCCGGACCGGACACGAGCAAGGATTGTCTGGACACGAGTCTCTTCAGGAAAGGCAAACTTTATTGTGACGTCACAGAAGATGCTCAGACAGGATTGAATCGCAAAGACTGAGCCTCGAGTTCACCCCGACAAGGGGTCTTATACCCTGAATACATAATTAGGTACATCCCAATTAGCCCACCTCCCGGTGACACTATCCCACCCCACGTGGGTTAATACCTCCCTTAGTCTAATACAAAGACATTCCATTAAATTGGCCGTAAATTGGCAAACTTCATGTTAGTTTCAACAGATCATGATTAGTTTCTACATCCAGTCCGGGCTGTGCTCGCCTCCCTAGCGCCTGTGCTCATTTGTCGCGGGTAGCACCTGGTCTATCTTCTATGCTTCCCTTTGTCTTGCTGGGGCCTCTGTGACCTTGATGTATCCACTTCTCATTCTATCCCTTCGTGCCAGGAACAGCCTCGATCTTTCTCAGGTTTTAATTGCTTTTCTGCTAATCTAACACATTCCTAAATTTCTACATATACTTCATTCTAGTTTCAGTTAAAACCTACCTAGTTATTTTCAAGTGAACCAATATTCTGAACAAGATGGCCACCTGGCTTATAATGGCGGCCAGCTTCCAGCCTGATTCCACTTCATTCCCCCTTGGCTCAAGCCTCAGGTTCTGAACCTGAGACTTGTAGCCATTACACCTCACTACTATTATTCTCAAGTTCCTCATACTTTGGGGGACCTATTTTTGCTCGGAACATATCTTGTGGGATAATCAGTGGTATTTTCTGTGTCTGTGTGGGTGTCAGTGCCCTCTTGCATAGTGGCCAGAGACAGAGCCCTATGTGGTACAGTAGTGTCCCTACGACCAAGATCACCACCACCATCAGAATCATGGATCCAATCTGTGAGATAAATCTCAGAATGGATCCGAACCAATCTCCGATTGCTCCGAACCCACGGAATGGATTCCAGCCTTCAGCAGCGATCCTCCTTGCTGTGTTCTGCAACTGTGCTACCTTCTCCTGGTGATCTTGGATTACCTGGTAATAGTCAGGGACGTCATGTGTAGTGTTCTTGATGAAAGTGCAACATTCATAATGCATCCTCATCTCACACAATACATTCAGAGCCGCACTGATCTGTTCCAGTGCCATGTTATGTATCATTTGTACCTTTCCTATCTCCCGTACGTCCAGATTCAGCAACTGAATATCCCAACTAGTCTTATTCAAAATCTCATCCATCAAACTGGCATAACTGTTCATTCTTGCCATCAACTCTCTTCCCCATCCAGTCCATGCTGGAAGCCATGCCCATATTCGATCCGCTTTCTTGAATAGCTCTCTCTACTGTCTTTCAAACACCAGTGGGTACCTAGGGTGAAGTGTTGTGTCTGAATTAGTGTCTTCTCCCCTCACCCTCTGGATTGGGATCAATTTAGCCAGATAACACATTCCCGTTACTGTAGGTGGTACCCATGTGTAACACACCCTTTCACAGCACACCTGGTATCCTCCTTTCACTATAAATGGTGATGAATATAGTGTTCCCTTTGTTATCGCTATCGCAAGTTGTCTCAGCCGTCTCATCATATCCACTGCATCCTGCCTTCCATTGGTCGCATTCACAATCACCTCCTCTTGCTCTCTAGTGAGTTGCCTGCACCGTATATATATATAATGCGCCTTTAGTCCTGTTCTGAATATGTAAATATATGATGTCCAGTTGAACTGACTTGAGTTACATAACCCACCCTCGTTATTTGTCTCCTTATCTGGTCCTAATTGAAAACACCATTCTGGTTGGTACACTGGTCCTATTATGGGGTGCCCGGGACTGAATGATTCTGGTTTCTCCCTCGATGCATCGACTGCTTGTATTGTGACATTCTCTGATGCAAACATACTCAAATTCATTGGGACAGAGGCAAATGGTATATGAATTGTCTCTGGGTGCAGTCTACTACACACCCAGCATGCAGTTTGCCCAGACTTTTTAGCATAGTCATATTTAAATTGCACAAGTAAGTGTCCTCTTGGGCTGGTTCCAGATAGTACGGTTCTCCATCACCGGGTGCGTACCATTCCAGATCTGGGAAATTTCCACTTTCTTGGTGGTGCTTGGGCACCTGGGGCATGCTCCACGTGATAGTCCATGGATCAAATGTGCAAGAAACAAAATCAGTACCAGAATTGCCCCAACTGTCAAAAACCCTTGGGCAATTCTCTTCACAGTCACATAAACCCACTCCCTCCCCGCCGGAATTTCAAAAACAAAAGACATTTCCGGTTGATCACGGGTCGGGCTGGGCCTCTAAAAATAGCACTTTCAGCATCTCCCATCAGGGTATAATCAGACCTCGTTGTATCCATCAAAACACCCACGCGTTGAGTATCTTGGATGCTTTCAGTTGAATCTCTCAGGGGATCATGACTGTGGTCTTTGTTAGCTTTAGCCTCAGTGGATTAGTCTTGTTGGTGACGACCTTCCATACTGGTTCAGGATTGGCTGCAGCTACCTTCAGTCTGGAGTGATGTATCCACGGGACCACCTCGGCAACCTTTACTGCTGTAGGGGTTGATAACAGGACAAAGTAAGGACCTCTCCATTTTGGGCCTAGTGGATCATTTTTCCACTCCTTCACCCATACTGAATCACCTGGACAATACTTATGCAGTGGGGGTTATAAAAAGTGAGGTATATTATCTCCCACTCAAGTATTTAATTTCTGCATTGCTTTCCCCAACAGCACAACCTGATCATTTAATTTAGTTTCCCCAATGCCCGAAGGTCCCCCCTTAGTCCATTAATCAGAGGAGTGGCCGTCCAAACATGAGTTCGTACAGACTTAGCTTCAATTGGGGGGTTGGCCTGCACCTAATGTGCAATAAGACTATCGGCAGCACATCCAACCAGCCTAGTGACGTCTCTTGGCACAGTTTGGACATCAAAGTCTTTAGGGTTCGGTTCATGCTCTCGACTTTTCCCGAGCTTTGGGGCCTGTAAGCCATATATAACTTCCAGGTGATACCCAATAGTCGGGCAAGTTGCTGTAAACAGTTCTGTATAAATGCGGGGCCATTGTCCAACCCTATTTCGAGAGGAAGTCCATAGCGTGGTATTATTTCCTTCATCAGACTTTTCACCACTTCCACTGTTTTCTCCGTTCTTGTTGGGAAAGTTTCCAACCATCCTGTCAGGGTACACACCATTACCAGTAGATATTTATATCCTTTGCAGGGTGGCAACACTGTGAAATCTATCTGTAACAATGCCATTGGGGATAGCCCGATCGACTGCTTCCCTGGAGGTTGAGATGGGCCTGTTCTTGGATTATTTTTGGCACATGTCACGCACTGCTGGGCTATTGCTTTGCAGATTACTGACAGTCCTGGCACGTAGAAATGTGGCTCCAATTGTTGTTCCATCATTTCTCTTCCTCCATGGGTACTTGCGTGGAACATTCTTACAATCTCAGGCGCCAATATTGCTGGTAGAACTATTTGTCCATTCTTCAACTGGAACCATCCGTCTTCTCCATATCCACCTTGTTCTTCTGATAACCATTTCTTCTCTTTCTATGAATACACAGGCGTCCATTCGCTCAGTGGTGCCGGTAGAAGTGCAGCCACCACTGGTTTTGCTTTGTATCGTGCCAATTCTCCATGGTTTCCCCAGATGAATTCTTCTTTTGGGAAATAGTATCGCCAGGCAAAGAACAGCAGATCTTGTCTTTCCTGTGAATCTCTCACTGATGGTATAAAAAAAATCATCACACTTTTCTTCATTCTTGGCAGTTTGTTTTTGATAAGGATCTCCTTGAGGAAGAACCTCACCAATGGGGCTTGGTATTCTTCTGCTCCCAATTCTCCCAAATTTAGCAGTATTCGTGTAATTCTCAGATTATTATGAGGGTTGGTTGTTAGATTGTCGAAACGTAAGGCGAAATTTTCCACTCGTTCCACTTCAACTTCGGTTACTTCTGAATCTTCTCCATACTCCCCCAGTAATTTTACGCCGAAGAATTTCAGCATCATTTTGTATGCTCTGCGGAGTCTGTGCTGAACTTCTGAAGTGTTAATCATAAGACGTGTCTCTTGAGGGTTCAGAGGAGTGGAGTAAAACTTTCGGCCTTGGGACCGGGTTGGGAAGAGCCATTGGATATAATCATGATTGAGTTCTAATAGTTCATAGTCATTGTGCCATTTGTGCAACATAATTTCAATAAATTCGCCTCCAGGTTCAAATTTTCTCCAATTCATGTAGAACTCGTAGTTTGGCATGGGAGGTTTGGCCTCTTGCTTGCAGAGCAGGACTTTGGCTTGATCAGTTGTTAGCAATGGTTTTGCAGCCGCTTTTGCGGCCTGGTCAGTGCGCCTGTTGCCTTCTGGGATTTCATCATGACCTTTCTGGTGGCCACGACAGTGCATAATACTGACAGCACTTGGTTTCCATACAGCTTCTAGGAGGGCTGTTATTTCGGCTGCATACTTGATTTGTTGTCCTGAGGAAGTAAGTAGGCCTCTTTCTTTGTAAAGTGCACCATGTGCATGGACAGTCATAAAGGCATATTTGGAGTCAGTGTAGATATTCACTCTTTTGCCTTCTGAAAGTTGTAGAGCCCTGGTTAGGGCTGTTATTTCAGCCAGTTGTGCAGATGTATGGCCTGGTAGAGAATTTGCTTCAATAATCTCTTCTGCTGAGACGACTGCATAGCCGGAGACTTTCTTCCCATCATCCATATAACTGCTACCATCAGTGAATAGCTGTAGATCGTATTTGTCTAGGGGTACGTCTTTCAAATCTGGCCTGCTACTGAACACTTCTTCCATGACTTGGAGGCATTCATGATCTGGATCCTCTTCACAGTCAGGCAGTAAAGTAGCAGGGTTCAAGGTAGCGATGAGGTCCAAATGAACCCGTGGATTCTCACACATCATAGCTTGGTACTTCGTCATCCGGCTGTTGCTGAACCAGTAACTTCCTTTTACATAAAGCAGGGCTTTGACAGCATGGGGCACCTTGACATGAAGAACTTGTCCAAGGGTCAGCTTGTCTGCTTCTGCTATCAGCATTGCGGTGGCTGCCACAGCTTTCAGGCATGGGGGTAGGCCGCAGGCCACAGGATCAAGTTGCTTGGAGAGCTAGGCCACAGGCCTTGGCCAGGAGCCAAAATTCTGAATCAGCACTCCTGTAGCTGTTTGATTGTGTTCATGCACGTACAGCTGGAAAGGCTTGCTGTGATCTGGCAGTCCCAGTGCAGGAGCCTCCATTAAGAGAGTCTTTAATTTCAGGAAAGCTGCTGTTTGCTCTTCTTCCCAGAGGAAGGGGTCATGCTCTTCTCCTTTGGTGGCTTGATGGAGAGGCTTAGCAATATCTGCGAAGTTGGGGATCCACAGGTGGCAGAAACCTGCAGCTCCCAGGAATTCACGGACTTGTCTCCTTGTCTTTGGTTGGGGTATTCGGCATACTGCTTCTTTTCTCTCTGCCCCCAGTGCACGCTTGGTACCTATGACGGAATGGGATGTTGTTCCGCCTGCGGGTGTGCTCTATCTGCGTGGCCCCGTCGCTTACCGCTGGCCCGACTACCGAGTGACTCGCACTCGGCGTCTCGTGCGACCTGGCGTGACCCTGGGGAAGGGTTAGCGGGCGGTGGAGGAGACCCCTGCCTAGAACCAGCCCGACCACTGAGCCATACGGCACTCAGCGTCCCGAGCAGCTGGTTCACTGACCTTGTGGGTGTGGGACGTCTGTGGAGATCGGATCTGCCAACCGCGGAGGAATCTTCGGATCTTATGTGGGAAACGTTTCGGATCTTATGCGGGAAACGTTTCCGATCTCGGTGCGGGTAAAACCTTCGTATCTCAAGTGGAGGACTTTTCGGATCGGGGATGGAGGAAGCTTCGGATCTGGCGGGATCGGCAAAGGATTCGGATCTTACCGCAATCCCTCGCAATACCGAAGCGCGGTACACGGCCGCGCCCTTCGGATCGGATCTCCGTCAGATATTCTGGGAACCGAACACCATACGCTGCGCCTCTGCCCTGATGCTCGATACAGGCACAGAGCGCTCGATTCGGTTCGGATCCGGGTGGACACCGTATCCTGAGACCGCGAGGGATTCTCAGAAGATAAAATACGGCGGGGAAATAAACACATCAGACGAGGCTGGATGCACTGCTAAATCTCCCTTTATTATGCACAGCTCAAGCATTTATTAACTTTACACACATTATCATACAATGGGAATCCCTGCCCGCCCTCACAGGACCCATTGGCCATTTCAGATCGGGGAGTCGCCGATTCGGACCGGATGGTCCGAATCGGCCATTTTACGATTCGAACCGGATGGTTCGGATCGGCCATTTTCCGAATCGAAGAATCTGAACTGCGCCACAAGGTGATCGGAAAATGGCGGCGGGCAAGGCAAACAAAGGGAGAATACATTTCGCAATAAACCAACGGGGACACTTCATTACACCACACATAATCACATCTAAATAAAAAGTACTTTAAACTCCGCGCGTGCCACCGCACCTAACTGTTCATGGCCAATCAATGTCTGTGCGCACCGCCCCTGGCTGAGGGTGCTGGGCCATTCCGTGACAGTACCTGTTAATTGAAAACCTAAATATTTCACAGTCTGTTTACATATTTGTGCTTTCTTTTTGGACACTCTGTAACCTGCAAGACATAGCAGATGTAGCAGGGCTTTTGTGGCAGAGAGACAGTCTTTTTCTGTGGGAGAAGCTAGTAATAAATCATCTACATACTGTAGTAAAACAACTTTGTCTGGCTGAGCGT
This sequence comes from Leptobrachium leishanense, assembly GCA_009667805.1. Taxonomy (NCBI): domain Eukaryota; kingdom Metazoa; phylum Chordata; class Amphibia; order Anura; family Megophryidae; genus Leptobrachium; species Leptobrachium leishanense. Next base: position 99,869,607 of record CM019071.1, read on the forward strand.
TGAAGGACAGGAGGTCCTGGCTGAGCGCGCACCCAAAAATCGTGGGCAAGTTCTTGAAACCTTGAGGGAGGTGTGTCCAGGTCATTTGAAGGCGCGCCCCCGTGGTAGATTCCTCCCACTGAAATGCAAAAAGGGGCTGGCTTGCCGGAGCCATGCGGATACAAAAGAAAGCGTCTTTTAAATCAAGCACCGTGTAATATTTTGTGTCTCTGGGAATTAATGCCAATAAATTGTATGGGTTGGGAACCACAGGGTGTAAGGTTACTGTGGCTTCGTTGACAGCTCGTAAATCTTGGACTGGGCGGTACTCTTGTGTGCCCTCTTTCAGTACTGTCAACAGGGGTGTGTTCCACGGTGACACGCAAAATTTCAATATGCCGTGCTCTTTAAGTCTCTGCAAATGTGTCTGGATATTTTGCTTGGCTTTTTGTGGGATATGATTTTGTCTTAAAGCCACAGGTGTTGCACCAGGTTTTAACGACGTACACTGGAGGGATATTGACAGCTAGTCCGGGCGGGTTTTCCTCCGCCCACACTACGGGGATGCCCAGAAGTAGTGTGTACGGTTCTGGGTCAGCCGGCGGGGTTGGTGCCGAGCGCCATTCTTCTTCTCTTGGCATAATTACTGCAATTTTGACAGGTTGGGTGTGCTGGCTGGCTGGGCTGTACTGCCGTGTAGAGCTGCCACTCTCAGGCAGGTCTAATCTAGCGTGACCCCTGGGGAGAAACGTAATTTGGGCTTGCAATTTGCAAAGGAGATCCCGCCCCAGAAGTTGGATGGGACATTCGGGCATATACAGAAATTCATGTTCAACATTATGCCCACCCACACTACATTTTCGTGAAGCAAGGAAGGGGTACTTAGCGGACACCCCCATTGCTCCCACAATATCAACTTCATTTCCCATTGGGGGTGCAATTTGTTGTGTTACAACAGAATATTCGGCACCGGTGTCAACCATAAAAATGTGATCTTTATTTCCCACGCTCATAGTGACCGTGGGCTCGTGATTACCGAGTGGGATGGGCCCAGGTCCGTGTCAATATGTACCTTGCCCCTCAAATGACGTTCCCGCCAGACCAACAAACCCTGCACCGGCACCATCATTTCTCTCATTCATATCTACCGTTTGTTACCTGACCATTGGAGGCCTGACCTCCCGACTCCCCAGCCTCCCCCTGTACCACAAATTTAGCCAAAAATGCCAGACAATTATTTTTCCAGTGACCTTCGCCCCAGCACCAAGCGCACTGATTGGGTCCCAGGGGTTCCCTAGGGGTTCCCCTACCTCTGCCTCCCCGACCCCTCGCTCTCCCTCTGTCCGGGGCACCTCTTCCTCCATTTCCTATATATCCGACCACCCCTGTATACCCTTTTTGTCTCTTTATCTCTTCCCGCTTTTCTTCCAAATCCCGGTTATAATACACTTTATTAGCAATTTCCACTAATTCACTAATACCTTTACCCAAAAACCCATCTTGTCTCTGTATTTTATTCCGTATGTCTCTCTGTGACTGACCCACAAAGGAAGAATTAATTAACCTCTGATTCTCCACCGCCTCCGGGTCAATAGGACTATACATCCTATATGCATCTAGTACTCTTTCTAGAAATGCACTTGGGGTTTCTTTAGAATCTTGCACAATATCCGCTATTTTCCCCATGTTTGTGGGTTTCTTTCCTCCCGCTTTAACACCCATTATTACCGCTGTACAGTACGTCTGCAGGTGTGCAATACCTGCAGCGGTATTGTATGACCATTTGGGATCTGTTTTGGGGTAGTGTTCCTCTGCCCACGCTTCTGGCTGGGCTCTGGCATCTTCTACGGCTTGGGCAAGTAGAATTTTTTGCTCGCTATTTGGGCTCTTTCCTCAGTGGTGAACATTGTCAGCATTAGTTGTTGACAATCTGCCCATGTGGGGTTATGTGTGAGCATGACTGACTCTATCATACTGGCCACCGCTGCGGGGTTAGTGGAATACAGTGGTGTGTGTGTTTTCCAATTGAACAGATCTGTTGTCGTAAATGGGACATATGTGTATTGTACTGGCCCAGGTTCTCCGTTTTCCAGTACAGGGCCTGGCACCTCCCGTAGGGGCATTTGCATCTTACTTTTACTGGGATTGTGCTGATATGGGTCTCGGGGTTTATATATATTGTTCGCTGCGCGAGTGGTTGCACCTTGCTTTGCATCTTCACCCTCATCATCGCTGTCCTCTTGGGTTACTAGTTTATATACGTTCCCATTGGGCATTTCAGTCTTTCCTGGTGGGACCTCTTTGTCTCCTCCACCCACTGCCCCCTCATCGTCTTCCGCAATACCGCCTGCCGTAGCAGAGGAAGCCGGTGGAGCAGCAGCAGCCACCCGCTCCCCCCCTCTGCCAGCGCAACCGCGGCACGCAAAGCTTCTCTCGCTGCCCCATAATATGATGGATAGGGCGGGGACAGGGAATCAATCTCCTCCGGTTGTTCTACTAACACCGGTTTCCTTTTCTTATTATTTTCTCTATTTGGGGGTACCTGCTTCTTGGTACGTCCCGCCATCATTATAAAATGACTTTTATCTTTTACACAATACCTCCATATATCTATATATGGGTACTGTTCAGGATGTCCGCATTTCCCGGTTACTTGGGAATACACTCTCTGTATTAACTCCGGGTCCATTGACCCCTGCTCTGGCCAATCTGGAACTAGCAGTGGCCATACAAGTGTAAACATTCCTGTTAATTTCTCTTTAGTTAACTCTACACCATAATCATGTGTTGTGTATAGCGCTTCAAAATTCCGCACCATATACCCTAAGGGCGTCTCACCCTTCTTCACCTTGTTGGGCTTGAATGACCCATTGCCCATTGTTACTCTTAAGGGCAATAACCTTTTTGCGATACAGATATTACATTTTAGCAAAAACACTTGAAATTTACTGTCTGGTACTTCAGTCAACAATTCATATATATCGGATTCACTTCCTCCGTCAGTAGCTGGACTGCAGTCGCCTGAGCCGGAAATGTACCTTGGGAGACCACTCTCAAGTTTGCTTTCTCGCTAGGCGAGTAGGCGCACAATCACTCACAGCAGTCTCAGCAATCATTCACAACCCATACTGTACCAGATACTTTCAGCACAAAACAGTACATAAACAATTCAACTCTTTCTACTAGCCGAGGGCACACCGTCCCTCCTTTTGGCTCCTTATACCCCGTTAATTGAACTCTAACTCTTGTCTGCTTGTGACTATGTGCACCCCGTTCTTTAACTACACTTCTGTCTGCAATTCCAATTTGCCTATAGGTAATCTACCCACCCGGCACCACTATCTCTGCAGTTACCGCTGGCCCCAATGAGCCCTCTTCACTACATGACGTACACACTAGCACTGACTCAGGGCTCTCAGCCCAGTCACAAAATCTCTCCTCCTTTCCTTTTGTCCACGTGTAGAAGCTTTATTTACAAACACTGACTACGACTATGCAACTCCACGTGGCTCCCTTCTCCCTCACATACAGACTCTACCCTTTAGTTAACATCCGATCCCCCGGGTCCAGACACGCGCTAGCCACTCTGGCTCCTTTGCTTGTCCGTGCTTTCGGCGGCAGGTTCGGTATGTCAATGAGACCGTGGCCACGGGTCTCCTTATCCAACTATGGCTGGACGTTTCCCTTTATACCGGTATTTCCATTAGACATACAAACATAGAAGACACTTTACCTATCGCCGCGCTGTTCGCTGTTTCCTCGGACTCGGTGGTGTCCCAGCTTCCCGGGCCGGGGGTCCGTTTGGGACGAGACAAGGTCCACTGAACAGGAAATCCTGCTTGGCGCCTGCAGATGTCAGCTCACCTTCAACGGACTCCCAACCAGCGGGATTACTCGCACCTGCAGTCAACCGCTACAGTGTCCAGCAGTCGTTGCCGTGCCGGCAAAGGGCCTCATATCCCGGCTATCGAGTCCCCAGAAATGTTACCAGAATCCACTTGGTTCACTCGGGACGAGGCCGGACCGGACACGAGCAAGGATTGTCTGGACACGAGTCTCTTCAGGAAAGGCAAACTTTATTGTGACGTCACAGAAGATGCTCAGACAGGATTGAATCGCAAAGACTGAGCCTCAAGTTCACCCCGACAAGGGGTCTTATACCCTGAATACATAATTAGGTACATCCCAATTAGCCCACCTCCCGGTGACACTATCCCACCCCACGTGGGTTAATACCTCCCTTAGTCTAATACAAAGACATTCCATTAAATTGGCCATAAATTGGCAAACTTCATGTTAGTTTCAACAGATCATGATTAGTTTCTACATCCAGTCCGGGCTGTGCTCGCCTCCCTAGCGCCTGTGCTCATTTGTCGCGGGTAGCACCTGGTCTATCTTCTATGCTTCCCTTTGTCTTGCTGGGGCCTCTGTGACCTTGATGTATCCACTTCTCATTCTATCCCTTCGTGCCAGGAACAGCCTCGATCTTTCTCAGGTTTTAATTGCTTTTCTGCTAATCTAGCACATTCCTAAATTTCTACGTATACTTCATTCTAGTTTCAGCTAAAACCTACCTAGTTATTTTCAAGTGAACCAATATTCTGAACAAGATGGCTGCCTGGCTTATAATGGCGGCCAGCTTCCAGCCCGATTCCACTTCAATAAAGCAAGTGACTCACCCAATCTCCTTCATCCCCGTATCGTACCACGTCGAGGAGGGGAAACCCGGAAGTGTCGGTGCATGAGCGCAATGGCCTCAGGGGGTGTGGCCCGCCAATGTGTAATCATGGCAAGCCCTGACAACGTGCAGGGGAGGGAGGAGAGTGGATCATAACAAAAGACCAAGTAATAGTAAATGTAGATAAACATTGAGCATTAAGCATTAAAAATTCGGAGGACTCCCTAATAAATGATCCACCTCATATTGTTTAGCATCAGGGGGAGTTCGATTCCATGAGAGGCACAGATAATGAGATTTCAAATGGGGAAGTTAACACATCCACCGACCTGGCATTCCAAAAGTGCCCAAGGAGGTGGAGCAGAGGGGGCGGGGCCGGGGAACCGTCAGGTAAACATTGTACATGTTCTAACAGAGTAATCGGCGAAGGAAGGAAAAGACCCATGGATCAGATGGATACATTGCCCTATACAGGTTAGATATCCCCTAATTTTATGCCTCGGAAAAAGCGCATAATGAAGCCACCAGAATACAGTTATTGGGGGACTGGCTGGATCGCGGCTTGTGCCCTTCTGAAAAAAACCCCACATGTGTTATGGGGGGTCCCCCTGCTGGTGGCCGCCCAGGCTGCTGACCTAGCAATGTGCAGCTTAAAGAAGCAGGGCAGTATAAAGGAGGAGGGTGGCGAGCAGTTGCATGAGTGTGATGAATGAAAGACGAAAATGAATAAGGAAGTGCACGTGAAAATTATACCGTTTAAAAAGAAAGAAAGAAAATGATGAGGTGAAAGGGAAACATGTAAAGTGGGTGAAAAGAGGAAAGAAAAGAAAGAAAAAAAAGGAAAAGAGGAAGGAGGAGGGCAGGGGAAAGAAAGAAAAAGAAAAAGAAGAGAGGAGAGGAAGAAAGAAAGAGGATAAGAGGCAAATGAAGAAGAATAAGAAGACAAGAGGGAAAAAAACAAAAAGAGAAATAAAAGAGTGATAAAGTGATGATAGAATAAGAATAGGAGTGCAGAGAAACCTCCAAGAGAATCTAAAGTGATTCTTTTTACCTTTATCTTCAGATTATCTCAATTTTTTGCACTCTCCCCTGTTGTTTTATTCACCTTCCTTCTGGGGTTTTACACTCATGTAGGTTTCATTTGCACCTTTTAGTTAGTCCACTCACTTTAGAATCTCTTGGAGGTTTTCTCTGCACTCCTATTCTTATCCTATCATCACTTTATCACTCTCATTTCTCTTTTTGTTTTTTTCCGTCTTGTCTTCTTATTCTTCTCCATTTGCCTCTTATCCTCTTTCTTCCTCTCCTCTCTTTTTCTTTTTTTCCCCTGCCCTCCTACTTCCTCTTTTCCTTTTTTTTTTCTTTCTTTTCTTTCCTCTTTACATGTCTCCCTTTCACCTCATCATTTTCTTTCTTTTCTTTTTACACAGGTATAATTTTCACGTGCACTTCCTTATTCATTCTCATCTTTCATTCATCACACTCATGCAACTGCTTGCAACCCTCCTCCTTTATACTGCCCTGCTTCTTTAAGATGCACATTGCTAGGTCAGCAGCCTGGGTGGCCACCAGTAGGGATGAGCTGAACACTCCCCAAGTTCGGTTCGAGCCCGAACCCGAACTTCCCATATGTTCGGGACCGAACCCGAACCCCCATGCAAGTCAATGGGGCTGAAAATTCGGTTTTTTGGAGTGCCCTCCAAGAGGGCATATATGCTACATAATTGCCATAAAAGGTGTATGGGGGTCCGGGTAGTGCCCTGGGGGACAGGGAACAAGGACAAAAAGTATAAAAAAAAATGTTTTTAAAGGGACAGTGAGTTTTCCATGAAATAAGGGTTAAAAATAAAAATGAAAAATTCCTTCAAATATCGTGCCTAGGAGGTCCCCATAACCTGCCTGTGAAGTAGCAGATTTCTAGGATGTATAGAAATATGTAAAAACCAAAAAAAATGACATTTCAAATGACGGTAAATGCTTTTCCTAGGCTTGTGCACCGATTTTTTTTTCGGTTCGATTCGGTTCGATTTGTTCGGATGTTTAAACTTTTCGATTCGGCTCGTTTAGACCGATTTCTGTTTCGATTCAGTTCGGCTCGTCTCGTTTTTTAGGAATATCGACCATTTTTCGTATTTTCGTGTCACTTTGCTCGTTTTTTGTATCGACTTTTCGAGATTTTGGAAATTTTTGTTTTTTCGGAACGTCTGTTCTCCTTGTTTCAAAGCTGTCTAACTCTATTCGTTTTGATGTAAACTACTATGGTTTACTTTTTTATACTTTATATATTTTTTTATAATAAATGTTTGGTTTGTTTTTCGGATCCAATAATTCATTCTGTCGATACGATAATTCTGGCGATTCTATCGTGTTTTTTTTAAATTAAATAAAGATCCTTTTTTTCTTATGAATATACATTTCACAACTTTATTTAATCACATTAAAAAAATGGTATGAAAGCCAAGGAACAAAAAAAAATGAACAAAACGATTTAAAAAAGCTAAACTGACCCGAATGGTCTGACTTTAAAAATAAAAAACAGAACAAAAAGGTTTTAAAAACGGAAAAATAGTTGATCAAAATGATCTGAAATGAAAAAAAATAATAAAATAAAATGATTTAAAACAGACAAAAATATAAATTAACCCTTTCGCTGCTGAGGCATTTCACGGCTTCCCTTCACACCTGTGTGCGGCACTGCGGTCTGCTGCTGAGCTAATTTTTAACAGTTTCGCTCCTCTTGTTTAAACGCGTTTTGAAGCCTTCTTTTATAATATGACCCAGACATGTTATATATCGTTCTTTCCGGCAGACTCGGCAGATGATTCATAATATATCATTATCATATGTATGCGTCATGTCCTGTCTGTATATTATAACAAAAAATGCAATAAAATTAGAATTTTCAATGTTTGTTTTACAAGGTGTAAAGTGTTTTTTTCACATTTTAACATGCGAGTGTATGCGGTTATATTTTATGAGTTGCGTTTGTTAAAAAAAATTGAAAAGGGGACTTGTTATTTTTTTTTGGGTGAAAATTACACTATTTTTAACAAACGCACCCCATACAAAAATCCTTAGTGCAGCATCATTGTTCACATTATAATTGAAATGGGAACAATATTGCTGCATTAACAAAACAAAACAAAAGACCGGTTTATTTTTTTTTATATTTAAATTTTTTATAATTTTTAACATTGTCATGTTTGGTATTGTTGGAAAGGCCATGCTCTGGTCGATCCAAAGATACCAAACATTAACCAACCGATAGCTGCCGCGGATCGGGAGATAGGAGGTTCCAATGAACACCCTATCTCCACCATTGGTCGCAGTTAGGGGTTAACTCCAGAACTGACGTCATTGTGACGAGGTCTTGTGACTGTCGGCAGCTGCTGTTCCCCCACGCTGTTGTCTTCCTGCAAAGACGTGACCATGTTGGCGGGCAGCATCTTCGCTGGCAGCGGTGGGAGAGAGAGAGCTCATAGCTGGGAGCCGAGGAGGTGTTACGTGAAGCTGCAAACAGGGACAAATAAACTAGACCTGAGCTGCACTAAGGATCTTTGGGTTGTGTCGGAGAAGATTTCACGCAGTGCTGCCATCAATATTTTTTGATAAATTCTTGGTTATACAATGAATGTGACTGTGGACAAAAATCTGTGTTGTTGTGACATCGCCTAAACTTAACAAAACCAGGCCACATCGGTAATCAAATCTCAAGGCAGTACAACAAGGTTGTGTTAGTGTGTGACATTTTTTGGCCAGGCAGGAAGTGTAGAATGTGCACAGTCACATTCATGGCCACAAATATGTTGACAAATTTATGACAAAGGGTCCATAGAAATGTCAATAAATTTATGTACATATAATTTTAACAGTGTGGAAACCAAGCAATACATATTAACTTATTAAGTAAGGAAAAGCAACGCACACAAACAGGAAAATATAGAAAAAATAGAAAATTTATTTACAACATGGGGAAGGGAACATGCCAAGGATGGCAAACTGCCCAACAGGGGCACAAACAACACAAACAAACATAGTGTAGTGGAAATAGACGGGAAGATGGCCGCCATTGTAAGCCAGGCGAACATCTTGTTCAGAATATTGGTTCACTTGAGATAATTACTGGCATTTGAGGAGATGTTGGAGCTGGTCCGCATCTTTGATTACAAAGATTATGACTGCCGTAAGGGCCCTTACGGCAGGAAGAATAACAACCGCAAGGATCGTATCCTTGACAAGCTACGCACCACCATCCTGGAGCTGTTCGTGATGGACCGGACGAAGGACCAGCTCCAAAAACGCTGGTCTGACCTCAAGGCACGCGAGCAGGAGCAGCTGAGGCACATCCGTCGCGTCATAGTCAAACGTAAGTGTCATGTTATATTGTAAAGCGCTGTGCAAACTGTTGGCGCTATATAAATCCTGTATAATAATAATAATGATGTGCTTGCATGTGCTAATGTGCACAGAAATATGTTGATTGATCTAGTCCTTTTTCCATGCAATGTGATTGTGTATTAGGCAGTTTTTAGCTGAAATTAGAAGCAGGCATACATAGAAACGTAGGAATGTGCTGAGAGTGGAAGAAAAACAATCAAAGCGCTGAGAAAGGTCTCTGCTGTTTTCGACACAGAGAAAGGATACATCAAGGTCGTTGGGGCCCGCAGAAATACAAAGGAGTATAGAGATCAGACCAGGTGCCTTTTGTAACAAATGAGTGAAGACGCTAGGGAACGGGGCGCAGCCCGGAACAGTGGGAGCAACTAATTATGATTCACTGAAACTACAGGGGCTTGAGGTGGTCTACTTTTAAGTGGGCTATTTTCAAGTGGAGTTAAAAACAGGAATTCTACCTGTACTGGTCTGGTTTGTATCTTTAGAGGGAGAGAAACCTCTGGTTTATTTGTCAATTTAATTTCTCTTTTTGGTTTTTTTTTCTGCTGTTTTTTTTTTTTTTTCTGTTGTGCTTTTTGGTTGTTTTTTTCCCTGGGTGGCTGGTGACTTGTTAATTGGGGGCGTGTAGCCTGTCAGGTGATTTCACTTGTATGGCTACATAATCTCAGGGGCAACTCACTGAGCTTGCTTACAGGGGCTTGAGGTGGTCTACTTTTAAGTGGGCTATTTTCAAGTGGAGTTAAAAACAGGAGTTTAAATAACAGGTATCAATTGTTGTCTATATATTTGTTATCTTGTTTTGGGTATGAGTGTTAGCAAGCTTGAAGGTTTGACCCAGTGCACATCCTGCTGCATGTATGCATGTCTGGAGGAATCCTTCCAGGGTCCATATCTCTGTAGCAAGTGTGAACGTGTAGCTCTTCTGGAAGCTCGTATTGGAGATCTGGAAGGGCACATCGTAACGCTGAGGCAGATTGACAATCTTGAAAGGAGCCTGCTTCTCACGGAGCAAAGTATAGTTGAGGAATCTAGGGGTGTGGGAGGAGTGGAGTTAACCGGGGAACAGGTTGGTAGCCGGGTGTCAGTGACACGTGGTAGCAGGGGGGGAGGGAAGAGGAAAAGGTTGGCTAGTCCTGATCTTGCGCACACCAACAGATTTGCCCCCTTGAGCGAAGATGTTGGGTGCAGCAGCTCAGGTGTAGCAGTACTGGAGGCTGCTCCCTCTAACAGCCGGGGGATCAGCCCACCAAGTAAGGGAGGGATAAAGAGGGCAAGTAAGCCTAGACAGGTTGTGGTGGTAGGGGACTCTATTATTAAGAGAGTAGACAGGGTAATCTGTCGCGCTGATCGCCTTAACCGGACAGTTTGCTGTCTGCCGGGTGCCCGTGTTAGGCATGTGGTTGACAGAGTTGATAGATTATTGGGAGGGGCTGGAGATGACCCAGCTGTCATGGTCCATATTGGTACCAATGACAAAGTAAGCGGAAGATGGAAGGACCTGAAGAATGATTTCAGGGAATTAGGAAGTAAACTGAAGAAGAGGTCCTCCAAGGTAGTATTTTCTGAGATCCTACCTGTGCCACGTGCTACAGTGGAAAGGCAGCGGGAGATTAGGGAGGTCAATGCGTGGCTTAAAGCTTGGTGCAGGAAGGAGGGCTTTGGGTTTTTAGAGCACTGGGCTCATTTTGCACTGGGGTACAATCTGTATAGTTGTGATAGATTGCACCTGAATGGAAGAGGGTCTGCTGTGCTAGGGGAGAGGATGGTTAAAAGGTTGGAGGAGACTTTAAACTAGTGGAAGGGGGGGAGGGATACAGTATCTTACAAAATGGAGACAGAGCAGATAGCGGAAGGGTTTCAGTTCAGACTAAGGGGGGTGGAGCCGGGGGATGGGTAATGTAAGAACAGTGGAGGCATGTAATGTAAAGTCGCATTCAGCATGTGTGGGTAGAGACAACATTAAATGTATGCTTGCTAATGCAAGGAGCCTCAATAACAAGATGGGGGAACTAGAGGTAATAGCATACACTAAGCAATACGACATTATAGGAATAACAGAAACATGGTGGGACGAAACGCATGACTGGGCTGTAAACTTAAACGGTTATACATTGTTTAGAAGGATAGGAAACATAAGAAAGGGGGTGGAGTGTGTTTATATGTAAATCAGGATTTAAAGCCTAATATTACACAACTGGAAAGTGATGAGGGAAATGTGGAATCCTTATGGGTAAATATTTCGTTGGGGAATAAACAGGGAAGTCAATTATTGGTTGGCATATGTTATAAACCACCTAATATAGATAATGATGAGGAAGAACAACTGTTAGAGCAAATTAGGAAGGCTGCACATCATGGCAGCACTTTAATTATTGGAGATTTTAATTACCCGGACATAAATTGGGATAGTGGGACTAGTAATTCAGCAAAGGGAATCCGGTTCCTGAACATTTTAAATGATACCTTCATGTCACAACTGGTAGAAACACCAACTAGAGAGGATAACTGTCTGGACCTGGTTATAACAAATAATGTGGATCTTTTCTCAAATATTAATGTAAAAGAACAGTTGGGAAATAGCGACCATAACATGGTGACTTTTGAAATAAACTCAAAAAAACACATTCATAAGGGGCATGCTAAAATATATAATTTTAAAAAGGCCAACTTTATTAAAATAAAGGAAGCTCTCAATGTCATTGACTGGCAGAAACTCTTTCACGGGAAAAACACTGAGGATAAGTGGAATATCTTTAAACTAACACTAGAAAAGTACACGTCACAATATATTCCACTGGTTAATAAATATAAAAGAAACAGACTGAAACCAATGTGGCTTAGTAGGAAGGTAACTAAGGAAATGAAAAATAAAAAGAAGGCATTTAAAGCTTTTAAATTTGATAAATCTGAGGCATCCTATAAAGCATATAGGGCAGCCAATAAAGCATGTAAAAATGCGATTAGATGGGCTAAACTAGAAAATGAAAAAGAAATAGCCAAAGAGAGCAAGACCAACCCTAAAAGATTCTTTAGGTACATAAATTCTAAAAAACCCAAGAGTGAAAATGTAGGTTCACTAAAATCTGAGTCAGGGTTATTGTTAACTGAAGATCAGGATAAGGCAGAAATTTTAAATGATTATTTTTCTTCAGTATTTATCAAAGAGAAACCTATAACAGGAGACATGAAATTCATTAATAAAAACTTACTAATACAAAGTGACTGGTTGACTCAGGACAAGGTTTTACACAAATTAAACAATGTGAATGTTAATAAAGCCCCAGGGCCAGATGGAATTCACCCGCGAGTACTAAGAGAGCTATGTGTTGAAATATGTAAACCTCTGTTCTTAATCTTTCAAGATTCTTTTCTTTCAGGAATAGTACCAGAGGATTGGAGAAAAGCTGACGTGATCCCTATATTTAAGAAAGGTTTAAAATTTGTGCCTGGGAATTATAGACCTGTGAGCTTAACATCTGTGGCTGGGAAAGTATTTGAGGGGTTACTAAGGGATAATATTCAGGAATTTATTGGGAGGTATAATGTAATTGGCAAAAATCAGCATGGTTTCATGAAACACAGATCATGTCAGACTAACCTAATTACGTTCTATGAGGAAGTAAGTAGAAGTATAGATCAGGGGGTCGCAGTGGATGTGATTTACTTAGATTTTGCCAAAGCTTTCGACACAGTTCCACACAAAAGGTTACTACTTAAATTAAGAAAAAATGGTCTAGATGAAAATACTTGTTCTTGGATAGAAAACTGGCTAAAAGATATGGTACAGAGAGTGGTCATAAATGGTACATTTTCAAGATGGACACCAGTGGTAAGTGGTGTCCCTCAGGGGTCTGTTATAGGACCAATACTATTCAATTTATTTATAAATGACCTTGAGATAGGCATTGAAAGTCATGTATCAGTGTTTGCAGATGACACAAAGCTAGGAAAAGTAATACAATGTGAGCAGGATGTTACTTCGCTGCAGAGGGATTTAGATATATTGGGGGACTGGGCACTTAAATGGCAGATGAGATTTAATCTAGATAAATGTAAAGTTATGCACTTTGGAGTGAAGAACACACAAGCAATTTATACCCTAAATGGTACGGAGTTAGGGAAATCCAAGCAGGAGAAGGATTTGGGAATAATCATAGACTTCAAACTAAGTAACAATGTGCAATGTCAAACAGCAGCCGCCAAGGCCAGCAAAGTACTGGCATGCATTAAAAGGGGAGTTCACTCACGGGATGAAAACATAATTTTGCCTCTGTATAAATCAATGGTCAGGCCGCACCTTGAATATGCCGTGCAATTTTGGGCACCTGTCTTAAAAAAAGATATTATATCGTTAGAAAAAGTGCAGAGACGGGCAACTAAATTAATAAGGGGGATGGAAGGGTTAAGTTATGAGGAAAGACTAACAAGCTTAAACCTGTTTAGTTTAGAGAAAAGGCGCCTTAGAGGGGATCTGATAACCTTATATAAATATATACGGGGCCATTATCAACCATTGTCTGATAACCTATTCATTAACAGGACTATACATAGGACAAGGGGTCATCCATTTAGACTGGAAGAAATAAAATTTAGCTTAAAGCATAGGAAGGGTTATTTTACGGTGAGAACAATCAAGCTGTGGAATTCTCTGCCTGTTGAGGTGGTTGGGTCAGAGTCTGTACAGACTTTTAAAAAACGACTGGATGACTTCCTGCAGACACAGAATATTAAGGGTTATAATATTTAATATGTGGGTAAAAGCTTCTTGATCCAAGGAGAAATCTGACTGCCATTCTGGGGTCAAGAAGGAATTTTTTCCCAGTATGTTGCATATTGGCAAGCATTCAGACTGGGTTTTTTGCCTTCTTTTGGATCAACAGCAGTAGGTTATGTGGGAGAGGCTGAACCCGATGGACGCATGTCTTTTTTCAGCCTATATAACTATGTAACTATGTAACTATGTAACATGAAGTTTGCCAATTTACAGCCAAATTAATGAAATGTCTTTTGTATTAGCCAAAGGGAGGTACTAACCCACGTGGGGTGGGATAGCGTAACCGGGAGGTGGGCTAATTGGGATGTACCTAATCATGTATTTTGAGGTATAAAATCTCATGTCACTGTGAAAATCGCTGCTCATTCTTTGCGATTGAATCCTGTTTGAGCATCTGTTGTGATATCACAATAAAGTTTGCCTTTCCTGAAGAGACTCGTGTTCAGACAATCCTTGCTCGTGTCCGGTCCGGCTACATTTCGGGAGGAGGCTGGTCTCACTGCCGCTCCAGGATGTCAGCGGCATTGCTTATATGCTCCCGCAATTCCTGGAGCAGTTCCTGGATGGAATCAATAGTTGTAATGAAGGAGAATCAGGCTGAAGGATGGTTGTTACTATGAGCCAGGCAGCCATCTTGTTCAGAATATTGGTTCACCAGTAAATAGAATAGATTTTTACTAGATGTTCGAAGTAGAGCTTACATAGAATTCCAAGAATGCGTGGCAGATTAGAAAGCTAGCAATAAAACCAGGCAGAATCCGGCCGGCTCTTGGCACGGAGAGACAGGAAGATTTATGAATGAGGCAAGGTTATTGAGATGTGCGGAGGAACAAAGAAAACATAGAGAACAGACCAGGCCCCAGGCTATCTGAATAAACATAGCCGATAGGGAGGGAGGTACTGCCCTGAGAAAGACAGCATAACAAATCACAGACTGTCAAACTAACGAGAAATGTATCAATTTATAGTTATATGTGGAATGTTTTTTGTGTTTGGGCTAATGATGGGAGGTATTAACCCACGTGGGGTGGAATAAAGTGTCATCGGGAGGTGGGCTAATTGGGAAGTACCTAATTACGTATTTTTGGGTATAAGACCCCTTGCACGGGGTGAAAGCGGGGCTCACTCTTTGCGATTCAATCCTGTGTGAGCACTTGTGTGACGACACAATAAATATTTGCCTTTCCTGAAGAGACTCGTGTTTGGACAATCCTTGCTTGTGTCTGGTCCGGCGCCGTTCTGAAAGTGAATCTGTTTTTGTCCGCCTACATTTCTGGGGCCTCGATAGCCGGGATAACGGGCCTTTTGCCAAGACACAGGCAACGGCTGCTGAACACAGTGCGGCGATATTGACTGCAGGTGCACGAGAATCCCGATGGTTGGGCGTCCGTTGAAGGTGAGCTGACATCTGCAGGCGCCAAGCAGGATTTCCTGTTCAGTGGACCTCGTCTCGTCCCAAACGGACCCCCGACCAGGGAACTCTGGGACACTGAGTCTGAGGAAACAGCAAGCAGCGCCGGCGATAGGTAACGTGTCTTCTATGTTTTGTATGTCTAAAGGAGATACCGGTATCTAAGGGAAACGTCCGACTGAGATAGACGGATAAGAGGATGCGATGGCCACCATCCTATTGGCATATCTAGCCCGCCGCTGATAGCGCTGACATTGCTAAGGAGCCAGAGTGGCTAGCGGGTGTCTGGATTCGGGGGAATTGAATGCCAATCAAAGTGTAGTTCTGTAAGAGAGGGAGAAGGTAGCTACGTGGAGTTGCATAAGTCAGTAGTCAGTGTTTTGTAAACAAAGCTTCGCCACGTGGGTAAAAAAAGGAAGGAGAGGATTTTCTGTGACTGGGCTAAGAGCCTGAGTCAGTGCTGGTGTGTACGCCGTGTAGTGAAAAGGGCTCATAGTGGAGCCAGCGGTAGCTGCAGAGATAGTGGTGCTGAGTGGGTAGATTATCCATAAGGCAGATTGGAATTGCAGATGGAAGTATAGATAAGGAACGGGGTGCACATAATCACACGCAGTCAAGAGTTAGAGTTCAAATTACGGGGTATAAGGAGCCACAGAGGAGGGACTGAGTAGTACCCTTGGCTGGCTAGTAGAAAGAGTTGAAGCGCCTGTAGATACGAAGGAATTGTTGACTGAAGTATCAGACTGTAGATTTTAACTGTTGTTGAAATAATATATCTGTATTGCAAAGAGTACTGTTTTCAAGAGTAATAATGGGTAATGGGTCATCTAAGCCCAAGAAGGTGAAGGAGGGTGAGACGCCCCTAGAATATATGGTGCGGAATTTCGAAGCTTTATATAAAACGTATGATTATGGTGTAGAATTGACAAAAGAGAAGTTAAAAGTAATGTGTACAGTTGTGTGGCCGTTATTAGTCCCAGGATGGCCAGAGCAGGGGTCAATGGACCCGGAGTTGGTACAGAAGGTACATTCCCAAGTCACAGAGCAGTACGGACATCCTGAACAGTACCCGTATATAGATATATGGAGATATTGTATTAAAAACAAGAGTCATTTTATAATGATAGCGGGGAGAAATAAGAAACAGGACCCCCAAAATAATGAAGAGATAGAGAGAGAGGTGTTAGTAGAACAACCGGAAGAGAGTGATGTTTTGCCCCCGTCCTATCCATCATGTTATGGGGCAGCCAGAGAAGCTTTGAGTGCCACGGTTGCGCGGGCGGAGAAGGGGGAGCGGGCAGCTGCTGTGTCTCGGTCAGCTCGATCTGCTCCCAATTCTGTGTGACTGAGGAAGAAGAGCGGGGCTCATCGGGTGGAGGGGACAGAGAGGCTCCACCAGGAAAGATTGAGATGCCCGATGGGAGCATATATAAATTAATTAATATTTTACGGAGTGAGATGATTGCGGTGCTGTATGGCTTGTGTGTGTGATTCGGACTGATTTTGTCCGATTTGTTTATAATTGATCATTAAACTGTTCAATTAAAAGTAAGAAGGACTGAGAGGTAGTGAGATTGAGTTTCGTCCTGGTGTATAGGCCCCCTCCTTTCTGACAAACTGTTTGCGAGGGGAAGAGGGGAGGGCGCGTCACTTTGTTTTTCTTTGCTCTTACATAGCTGGAAAGAATAACCCTTTGTGTATCTGTGCAGCGAATTCAAAGTAAAGAAAAATAGGGAAAAAGGGATTACTATGTTTAACTAATTTTAATGTGTGTTACAATAGAATATTTGTCTGAAGTCTGTTGAGTGCAAGATATATGTTTATATTTTGTGTTAATATTATTCCGAAAGTTTTAGTTTTGTTCAGAGCTAAAATTAAATTGAAATATATGAAACGGTTAGAAAATTAATATTAAAAGAAAAAAAAAATAATTCGAGAAATAATTAAAGTAATTTTTTTTTACTGGTTTTAAAAGGTATGTTTTTGTTTAATTTTTGATGGAATGGTTATTTTATTGTTATGAGATGTTTGGAGTGGTCTTATGACAATGGAATGATTTATTTTTATTATTTTTTTTTGATGTGGTATTAAGAGTCTGTTTTGGGCTACGGGAAAAGTTCTCTGAGAATATTATTTACACAATGTGTATGTGTATATGCCCGAATGTCCCATCCAGCTCCTGGGGCGGGATATCCTTTGCAAATTGCAAGCCCAAATTATGTTTTTTCCCGGGGGTCACGCTCAATTAGACCTGCCGGAGGGTGGCAGCTTTGCTCGGCAGCATAATCCAGCCAGCCCGCATAACCCCCAATCTGTGAAAATTGCAGTAGTTATGCCGAGGGAAGAAGAATGGCGCACGGCACCTACTCTGTCTGCCACGCCGGATCCGCACGCACTACTCCTTGGAATTCCTGAGGTGGGGGCGGAGGAAAACCCGCCCAGATGAGTTGAATCACAGCCCGGCGCAACACCGGTGGCTCTAAGACAATATTATATCCCACAGAAAGCCAAGCAGAATATACAGATATATTTACAGAGATTTAAAGATCACGGAATATTAAAATTCTGCGTGTCACCATGGAACACACCCCTACTGCCAGTCCTGAAAGAAGGGACACAAGAGTATTGCCCTGTCCAAGATTTACGAGCTGTCAACGAGGCCACAGTCGGCCAGACAAAGTAGTGTTACTACAATATGTTGATGATTAATTACACTGGCTTCCCCCACAGAAAAAAAACTGTTTATCCGCCACAAAAGCTTTGCTATATCTGCTAAGCCAAGCAGGTTACAGAGTGTCTAAAAAGAAAGCACAAATATGTAAACAGAGTGTAAAATACCTGGGATTCCAGTTAACAGGTACCAAACGTGCACTGGGGGCAGAAAGGAAAGAAGCAGTGTGCCGCATACCCCAACCAAAGACCAGGAGACAAGTCCGTGAGTTCTTGGGAGCTGCAGGCTTCTGCCGCCTGTGGATCCCCAACTTCGCCGATATTGCCAAGCCACTTCATCAAGCCACCAAGGGGGGAGAACTAGACCCCTTTCATTGGGAAGAAGAGCAAACCGCAGCGTTCCTGAAATTAAAGACTCTGCTGATGGAAGCTCCTGTACTGGGCCTGCCAAAGCACAGCAAGCCCTTCCAGCTGTTCGTGCATGAACATAATCAAACAGCAACAGGAGTATTGGTCCAGACCTTTGGCTTATGGCTGAGGCCTGTGGCCTACCTCTCCAAGCAACTCGACCCTGTGGCCAGCGGCCTACCCCCATGCCTGAAAGCAGTGGCTGCCACCGCAATGCTGATAGCAGAAGCAGACAAGCTGACCCTTGGACAAGTTCTTCATGTCAAGGTGCCCCACGCTGTCAAGGCTCTGCTGAATGTGAAAGGAGGTTACTGGTTCAGCAACAGCCGGATGACGAAGTACCAAGCCATGATGTGTGAAAATCCACGGGTTCATTTGGACCTCATCGCTACCTTAAACCCTGCTACTCTACTGCCTGACTGTGAAGAGGATCCAGATCATGAATGCCTCCAAGTCATGGAAGAAGTGTTCAGTAGCAGGCCGGATTTGAAAGACGTACCCCTAGACAAATACGATCTACAGCTATTCACTGATGGTAGCAGCTACATGGATGATGGGAAGAAAGTCTCCGGCTATGCAGTAGTCTCAACAGAAGAAGTCATCGAAGCAAAGCCACTGCCAGGCCATACATCTGCACAATTGGCCGAAATAACAGCTTTAACCAGAGCCCTTGAAATCTCTGAAGGCAAAAGAGTAAATATCTACACAGATTCCAAGTACGCCTTCATGACAGTCCATGCACATGGTGCACTCTACAAAGAGAGAGGCCTACTTACGTCTTCAGGACAACAAATCAAATATGCGGATGAAATCGCGGCCCTCCTGGAAGCAGTATGGAAACCAAGTGCTGTCAGCATCATGCACTGCCGTGGCCACCAAAAAGGCCATGACGAAATTCCAAAAGGTAACAGACGCGCGGACCAGGCCGCAAAAGCAGCTGCAAAACCGCCACCGCCAACAGAAGATCAAGCTAAAGTACTGATCTGCAAGCAAGAACCTCAACCTTCCATGCCAAATTACGAGTTCTATATGAATTTGAATAAGTTTGAACCCCACGGCGAGTTCATTGAAATAATACGGCACAAATGGCAAGATGATTATGAACTGTTAGAACTCAATCATGATTATATCCAATGGCTTTTCCCAACTCGGACACAAGGCCGAAATTTCAACTCTACTCCCCTAAGTCCGCAAGAGACACGCCTAATGGTTAACACCTCAGAAGTTCAGCAAAGACTGCGCAGAGCCTACAAGATGATGCTGAAATTCTTCGGCGTAAAAATAGTGGGGGAGGAGGAAGACAAAGAAATAACTGAAGTTGAACGAGCAGAAAATTTCGCGTCACGTTTTGAAAATTTGACAATCAATCCTCATAATAATCTACGGATCACACGAATACTGCACAGTCTGGGAGAATTGGAAGCAGAAGAATATCAAGTCCCACTGGTGAGGTTCTTCCTCAAGGAGATCCTTATCAAGAACAGACTGCCAAGAATGAAGAAAAGTGCAATGAACTTTTTCATACCAGCAGTAAGAGATTCACAAGACAGACAAGATTTGTTATTTTTCGCATGGCGATACTATTTCCCAAAAGTATCCAGAACTGTTTGCAACAACTTGCCCGGCTACTGGGCATCACCTGGAAGCTACATACCGCCTACAGGCCCCAAAGTTCGGGAAAAGTTGAAAGAATGAACCGTACCCTAAAGACTTTGATGTCCAAACTGTGCCAAGAGACGTTATTGAGCTGGTTGGACTTGCTGCCGATAGTCCTTTTGCACATTAGGTGCAGACCAACCCCCCAATTGAAGCTAAGTCCGTACGAACTTATGTTTGGACGGCCAACCCCTCTGATTAATGGACTAAGGGGGGACCTTCGGGCATTGGGAGAAACTAGACTAAATGATCAGGTAGTAATGCTGGGTAAATCAATGCAGAAATTAAATATTTGGGTGGGGGATAATATACCGTATTTTCTGTATCCTTCACTGTATAAGTATTGTCCGGGTGACTCAGTATGGGTAAAAGAGTGGAAAAATGATCCACTGGGTCCAAAATGGAGAGGTCCTTATCTTGTCCTGTTATCAACCCCTACAGCAGTAAAGGTTGCCGAGGTGGTCCCGTGGATACATCACTCCAGAGTAAAAGCAGCTGCAGCCAGTCCTGAGCCAGCATGGAAGGTCGTTACCAACGAGACCAACCCGCTGAAGCTGAAGATGACAAAAACCACAGCCATGAGCACCTAAATGATCCTAACCCAGATAATACAGAGGATCAACAAGTGGGTGTTTTGATGGGCACAGGTCCTGACCACCCGCCAACGGGGGATACCCACAGGGTGCTTTTTAGGGGCCCGGCCCCCACCCTTGATTATCCAGAAATGTTCTTTACTTTTGAAATTCCGGTGGGGAGGGATTGGGTTTATGTGACTGTGAAAAGAATTGCCCAAGGAATTCTGACATTCGGGGCATTTGTGGTGCTGATTTTATATCTTGCTAATTTGATTTATGGACTCTCGCGTGGAGCATGCTCTAATTGTACGGGCAATGTGGGGAAAGTGGATATTTCCCATAACTGGAATGGTACGCACCCGGTGATGGAGAACCGTACCATGTGGAGACAAAAACGAGAAGTATCATCCGAGATATTGCCAAGAGGACATTTACTTGTGCAATTCAAATATGACTATGCTAAAAAGTCTGGGCAAACCGCATGCTGGGTGTGTAGTAGACTGCACCCAGAGACAATTCATATACCATTTGCCTCTGTTCCAATGAATTTGAGTATGTTTGTATCAGGGAATGTCACAATACATGCTGTCGATGCACCAAGGGAAAAGACAGAATCAGTCAGTCCCGGGTACCCCATAATAGGACCAGTGTATCCACCAGAATGGTGTTTTCAACTAGGACCAGATAAAGAAACCAATAACGAGGGTGGGTTATGTAACTCAAGTCAGTTCAACTGGACATCAAACATTTACATATTCAAGACAGAACAAAAGGCGAATTATTTATATATACGATGCAGGCAATTCACTAGAGACCAAGAGGCGGTGATTGGGAATGTGACCAATGGGAGGCAGGGTGCAGTGGATATGATGAGACGGCTGAGACAATTTGCGATAGAGATATCAAAGGGAATATTATATTCATCACCATTTATAGTGGAAGGAGGGTACCAAGTGTGCTGTGAAAGGGTGTGTTACACATGGGTACCACCAACAATAACGGGAATGTGTTATTTGGCTAAGCTGGTCCCAATCCAGAGACTAAGGGGAGAAGACACAAACACAGACACAGAACTACACCCTAGGTACCCACTGGTGTTTGAAAGACCGAAGAGAGAATTGTTTGCGAAGATGGATCGAATATGGGCATGGTTGCCAGCATGGACTGGATGGGGAGGAGAGATGATGAGGAGATTGAATAGCTATGTCAATCTGATGGATGAGATTCTGAATAGGACCAGTATGGATATCCAGCTGCTGAATCTGGAAATGCGTGAGTTACGAAAGGTGCAAATGATACATGAAATGGCGCTTGAGCAGATCAGTGCGGCCTTGAATGGATTGTGTGAAATGACAATGCACTATGAATGTTGCACCTTCATCAGAAACACTACACACGAAGTCCCAGACTATTACCAAGTAATTCAAGATCACCAAGAGAAAGTAGCACAGTTGCAGGGCACAGCCAGGAGGATTGCTGCCGAAGGCTGGAATCCGCTCCGTGGGTTTGGAGCAATGGGAGAATGGTTTGGTTCCATCTTGAGCTTCATCTCAAAGATTGGATCCATGATACTCATGATAGTGGTGATCTTGATCATAGGGATACTGATATACCGCATAGGGCTATGCATATGGCCACTGTGCAAGACAGCACTGACACCCACACAAACACAGAAGATACCATTGATAATTCCACAGGGAATGTTCCCAGTGAATGGAGAGCCCCCCCAGTATGCAGAGTTTCAGAATAGTGGAGTGTAATGGCTACAAGTGCCAGGAAAGAGATCCTGACACTTGAGCCAAGGGGGGAATGAAGGAGAATCAGGCTGAAGGATGGTTGTTACTATGAGCCAGGCAGCCATCTTGTTCAGAATATTGGTTCACCAGTAAATAGAATAGATTTTTACTAGATGTGCGAAGTAGAGCTTACATAGAATTCCAAGAATGCGTGGCAGATTAGAAAGCTAGCAATAAAACCAGGCAGAATCCGGCCGGCTCTTGGCACGGAGAGACAGGAAGATTTATGAATGAGGCAAGGTTATTGAGATGTGCGGAGGAACAAAGAAAACATAGAGAACAGACCAGGCCCCAGGCTATCTGAATAAACATAGCCGATAGGGAGGGAGGTACTGCCCTGAGAAAGACAGCATAACAAATCACAGACTGTCAAACTAACGAGAAATGTATCAATTTATAGTTATATGTGGAATGTTTTTTGTGTTTGGGCTAATGATGGGAGGTATTAACCCACGTGGGGTGGAATAAAGTGTCATCGGGAGGTGGGCTAATTGGGAAGTACCTAATTACGTATTTTTGGGTATAAGACCCCTTGCACGGGGTGAAAGCGGGGCTCACTCTTTGCGATTCAATCCTGTGTGAGCACTTGTGTGACGACACAATAAATATTTGCCTTTCCTGAAGAGACTCGTGTTTGGACAATCCTTGCTTGTGTCTGGTCCGGCGCCGTTCTGAAAGTGAATCTGTTTTTGTCCGCCTACAGTAACAGCAAGGCGTAGCTCGCCGATCGCCATCCGGTTAATTTGCCTAATGCTGGATGATGTGTCCGGTCTGGCTTCTCCTTCTATATATCCAATAAATGAAAGAAGGAAAATACAGTAAGTAAAGCAGGTTTCTATTTTTGACTGAAAGTCTTGAAAAAATATAACAGTAGTATATACCAGTGCTGGCGGCCTCCTGAGGCTCCGACTCCTCCTCCGACTCCTCCTCCTCCACCACCACCGTCAGCATCTCATCCGGTGCTATATCTAAGAAATTAAAGAAATAAAAAATACAGTAAACAACAAAACTGATTTATTTTTGAACAAAAGTCGATACAAAATACAACAGTAAAAAAAAAAACCTGGACTCGCGGCCTCCTGCTGCGGCTCCGGCTCCCTCTTTCCATCGCCCTCCTCCTGCTCCTCCTCCTGCTCCTCCTCTTCCTCCTCCTGCTCCTCTTGTGCTATACATAAAAAAATTAAATTAAAATACAGTAAACCAAAAATGTTTCTGTTTTTGACCAAAAGTCGTTGCAAAATAAAACAGTATATACCAGCGCTGGTGGTCGCCCGTGGCTCCTCCTCCTCCTCCACTGGGGCACTGGTGCCCGCCGGGGCAGATGCTGCCTTCTTCCTGTCTTCTGCCAAATCCAAAAAATAACATGTAAATAATGCAGACTGGAAAAAATGGTATATCTATACAATATATTGCTGAAAGTATTGCGACACCCCTCCACTACCCCACTACCAGCTTGACCCACCACTACTCCCATTTCATAGTTCTAGAGTCACAAAATATTTATTTATTTCCGCTGCACATAGACATATATTACCGTTCAATTATATATTTTTTTCAGAAGTAAACATTACGTTTATTCAATAAAAACTATTATTTGTGTTGTGTGCGTACAAAACGCATTGTGCTGACTGCTTTTAGTTATTTTATAGAAGGCCTCAGCCTCAGTTTCACTTTCAGTTTCTGCTAATAAAACTGGATATTGCAGAAACAACAGAAATCCGCCATTTTGTTTTGAAATTTGCATCTAAAGCGTTCAATAATGACACTGCTGCAGCAAACTGAATTGCTGCGCTGCAACAATTCAGCAGCTGCTGAGGATGTATTGAACGCAGCTCTGTTTGGATGCACTTTCAGAAGAACTACATGTCCCATCCTACCACAGCAGAGATGCAGAGATTTTTATTGATGCGCAGGTGGGAGCCAATATTGGGCAAGCTGCGGGTCATCTCGTATGCATCACTCAATCACAACAACCTCCCCCCCCAGCACACTACAGTACACACAGTGCCAAAAGAAATCCAGCATTGTAACTTCATCTACATACATCAAATATCACAATTTTCACGAATACGTAAAATCACAAAAAGGAAGAGCTATGGCAAAAATGCATGTATGACGAGTCGTGAAACCGCAAAGCTATACACAATCACATTGCATGAAAAAAGGACTAGATAAATCAACGTATTTCTGTGCACATTAGCACATGCAAGCACATTATTATTATTATACAGGATTTATATAGCGCCAACAGTTTGCGCAGCGCTTTACAATATAACATGACACTTACGTTTGGCTATGACACACCGGATGTGCCTCAGCTGCTCCTCCTCGCGTACCTTGAGGTCGGACCAGTGTTTTCGGAGCTGGTCCTTCGTCCGGTCCTTCCCGAACAGCTCCAAGATGGTGGTGCGAACCTTATCGAGGATACGGTCCTTTCTTGCGTTATTCTTTCTGCCGTAAGGGCCCTTACGGCAGTCGTAATCTCGTCTGTCAAAGATCCGGACCAGCTCGAGTATCTCCTCAAATGCCATGTTGCTGGCCCGCTTCTTCCTGGGTGGTGGTGTTTCATGGGTGCAAGACGATGAGGAGGTGTCTGAATGGCACTCGTCTCTTGCAGCCATGATGAATTGAATAATAAAAACAATATTTTTTGGCCTGTCCAAAAAGTTGTCAAAAAAACTGGCTCAATAAAGTTACGACATCCGCGCGCGTGCGCATGCGCGACCCGCGGACGAATCGGATCCGACCCGATTACGAAGGAATTATCGTATCGACAGAATTATCGGATCATTGGAAACAAAAACAAGTGATACGCATTTACGAATACAAAATTTACAGAATCAGCGATATAACCGATAATAGTTAAATATACAATGTCCAGAATTACCGAAATGGAACCGAAATCACGAATGGAACCGAAATCATGAATAGAGCGAAAATAAATTTTGATTTGACACATTTCAAGTCCATTCGAAAATTCCGAAAATATTTTGTTTCGGCTCGGAAAACTTTTCGGATCTGCCATTTTCGGATCTAAAACTTTACGGAAAATCGGCCGCATCCGAAAACACGAATCGGGAAATTTCGTGAAAATTCCGAAACCCGAAACGCACATCCCTAGCTTTTCCTTTAATCTATCCATAAACAACTGCTTGGGGCGGCAGTCTGTATGAAAAGAGGAGACATTTTCGGACACGCAGAAAAAGTTTACTGATTTTTTGGCGGTGAAAAGCAGGAGAATGGAAACTTCTAGACCAAAAAGCCGATTTGGAAAGTGAGATACCGTATTTTTCACTCCATAAGATGCACCTGACCATAAGACGCACCTAGTTTTTAGAGGAGAAAAACAGGAAAATAAATATTCGGAATCAAATAGTGTAATAATGGATATTGCCCCAGCTCCTATCATGGATTTTGCCCCAGCTCCTCTCATGGATTTTGCCCCAGCTCATGGATACTGTCCCCCAGCTCATGGATAATGCCCCAGCTCATGGATATGCCCCAGCTCATGGATACGCCCCAGCTCACACATGGATTTGCCCCAGCTCACACATGGATATGCCCCAGCTCACACATGGATATTCCCCAGCTCACACATGGATTTGCCCCAGCTCACACATGGATATGCCCCAGCTCACACATGGATATGCCCCAGCTCACACATGGATATGCCCCAGCTCACACATGGATATTCCCCAGCTCACACATGGATTTGCCCCAGCTCACACATGGATATGCCCCAGCTCACACATGGATATGCCCCAGCTCATGGATATGCCCCAGCTCATGGGATTTGCACCAGCTCATGGATAATGCCTGTCGGATATAATTTCTGCACGTGAATACAACACGTTATATATTGGACTTATCAGCCAAGCCTCCAATATGTCTATATTGGACTTACTGGACCTATCTCGGCAGTTGCCTCCAATATATCAGGGATTATTATTTCATAAGAAATCTACACGAGACACAAATATCAATCGTTTATATTTCCTAGGAATTCTCCTGAATTCTTTTAATTGTCTGTGTTTTGCTTTGAAAAATACAATAATCAATAATCGGATAAAAATATATATATATTTATTACGTATACAAAAAAGTTTAAAATCTCATATCATAAACAAAAATTTACAAACCACAATCCATCGGCATATAAAAACTAGCTTCACAATATATGTATCTCCGGTTAGTAACTGCATATATGATTAATATCATTTACCTTATCAGTTAGTAACTAATACACAAATGGTTAATAAACATTTCTGCTTAATACAACATACATTTCCCAGCAAACAATGTTTAACCAGCCAGCTCTTATAGATATATATATATATATCTATGCTACATGGATCAACAAAAGGATGAGCTAATTTAATGATAAGTAATAAAAACTTATTTAGTGAATCCTCCCCTAATCTCGAGAATTAAACTTCTAATCTTTTGCTTTTTATTTTGTAGTTATATAATTCCTTGCTTATTAATTTTAATCACAGTAATTTCCAAATTCAATATATATATTGGTATCAATCTTACAACATTTATTTTAGGAATAAATCCTTATATCTACTTCTTCATATTTCTATCTGCAGAATAGAATATACTTAGAATTTTTGGAGTTACCCAAGTATCTGAGAAATCTCAGTCTACGTTGCAAGAATATCTACAAATATATATAATTACATTAATTCCTTAATTTCATACATTACCTGTCCAATTTGGATGTTGATAAGTCTGCCTTGGAATTCCTGATGTAATATTTTTGGAATGTGTGAAGATTATCGATATCAGATAATCAATGCATGTGAGTTAGAGATTTGGTGAGAGTCAGAGATTTGGTGAGAATCCTGATTGCCTCATGTCTTGGGATCTGCCTGCATCGTGGTGTGAGTCTGAGTGTTGGAATATTGGACTCTCAGAGGGTCATGTGTAATGCATTGCAGTGTGAGTCTCTGAATGCTGGAATCTCCGACTGATTTGCAACCAACATTGCCGCTTATTATAGCCAATTTGACGTCACTGGCAATATGTCAATTATAATATTTACTATCCTCTAGAGGGCAGTATTGCACTTCTTAATTAATTCCACCATTTCTTTTTAATATTCTTATCTTGGGTCAAAATTCAATCTGACTTAACAAAGACTCTCTATCAGTCACTATAGACACTGTGTCTCTATCTGTCATACCTAATTTATATCCTCACTCCCTTTTGGTTACTCAGAGTCCTATCAGCTAAATTCTTTTCTGGTTAACTCCACAAAATCTATTCTTTAGTAATTTTTATTATTTACCAATTATATACTTTCTACAATATTTATTGGAGTATATATTTCCTACTGTAAATATAATAAAATATACCTTGATTATAAACATATATTTTGTGAATCTAAATCTATATTACAGAGATATTAACTCTTATTCCTATACCCAAAAGACAAAATATCTTTTGTTTTAAAAACTTAAGACAGACCAATAAATTTAATTATGACACGTCTTAGCACTTAACTCTAGCCTTATCACACAAAAACATTCTAGGTTCCTTCATGTCTGGCACTTCTTAAAAAAATATAAAAGACTTCACCCAGGAATGAACTCTGTAAAAAAAATCTCGTTCATTTCTAAACTTAGAGAAAATTGAAAGAAAGAAAAACTGTCTTTAAAAACAAAATGGCTACAGGCATCCATTTAAATTTTTCCTTTCTGTAATATACCCGACATGCCCCAGCACATGGATAATGCCCCAGCTCACACATGGATTTGCCCCAGCTCATGGATATACTGCCCCAGCTCATGGATATGCCCCAGCTCATGGATATGCCCCAGCAGCTTATGGATATGCCTCAGCTCACCTGCCACCAAAACGTTCGTCTCCCTCTGAGCGTGCGTCTGGTGGCAGGAAGCTTGGGCACTCGCCTGGGGGAGCCACGTGACCACGATCTCGCGAGATCGCGGTCACGAGGCTCCCCCAGGCGAGTGCCCAAGCTCCTTGCTGCTGGACGCACACTCAGAGGGAGCCGAACGCGGCGGCGGCAGGTGAGCTGAGGCATATCATGGGGCATTCGCTCCATAAGACGCACCCACTTTTCCCCCCACTTTTTGGGGGAAGAAAAAAGCGTCTTATGGAGTGAAAAATACGGTAAATGGGAGAATTTTTCTGGTTTGGCTATTTTGACCTAGAATTTTCCAATCTCCAGTCATTCTCCTGAGTTTCACCTTTCTCTGAATAACCCTGTCAGGGTTATTCAGAGAGCGGTGAAGAGCAGGAGAATGACTGGAGAATGAAAAATTCTAGGTCAAAATAGCCAAACCAGAAAAATTCTCCCATTTAGGCTAGGGTCAGACTAGCGAATTTTTAACGTGCGTTTAGGCGCACTTAATCACGGCCGCACTAGCAGCAAATTACGGGCAATGACGGCCAATATACGAAGTACGGTCGCACGAAAGTCCGGCTGCGCAACGCAAGTGGAAAATGAACGCATTTTTTAGAGAACGCAGAACCGCTAGTACGGACGTACAGAGTGCGCTGCATCCACTAGCGGCGTGTGTGCGTGATTTGGAGACGTCAGACCCTGCTCATGTCCGGCCAACATAACGTCCAGACACCCAAAGTTTCCTGGTTTGGATCCGTAAAAAATCACACACAAAAATGCGCATCGTATGACCGTTTTCGCGCAATCCGTGAAAAAATACGGCAATGCGTTCGGACGCACTTTTTGACGGTCGCTGCGTTAAACGCATTAGTCTGACCCTAGCCTTATCCCACTTTCCAAATCGGCTATTTGGTCCAGATTGTTCTCTTTTCCTGCCCTTCTCCTGGTTTTCACCTTTCTCTGAACAACCCTGAGAGAGAGGTGAAAGCCAGGAGAACTGGCAAGAGAAGAGAACAATCTAGACCAAATAGCAGATTTGGAAAGTGAGATAAATGGGAGAATTTTTCTGGTTTGGCTATTTTGACCTAGAATTTTCACTTCTCCAGTTATTCTCCTGCTTTTCACCGCTCTCTGAATAACCCTGTGAGTGTTTAATCCCGAGGTGAAAAATAACATTGCTTTAGATTTTTTTCAAACACCAGTTAAATGCAGCATATTAGGATGTTTAGGGAAATTAATTCTCAAATCTCAATCAGAAGCAGACACCACCCCACCCTCAGTATATTGTACAATGTATCAAATTGATTACCAGACTAAAAACACCTGGTGTTATGCCCGTTTGTGAACAGAGGTCATTTAGGCTAGGGTCAGACGAACGCATTTTTCGTGTTGTCAGTGAAAAAGTGCGTTCGAACGAATGGACGCATTTTTTCACGGAATACGCGATAGCGGTCATACGATGCGCATTTTCGGCCATGATTTTGTACGGATCATTAATAAAACACTTTTTGTGTCTGGACGTTATGTTGGCCGGACATTTGCAGCGTCTGACGTCTCCCAATCACGCACACACGCCTCTAGCGGATGCAGCGCACTCTGTACGTCCGTACTAGTGGTTTGACGTTCTAGGAAAAATGCGTTCGTTTGCCACTTGCGTTGCGCGGACGCACTTTCATGCGGCCGTACTTCGTGTGTTCCCCGGCATTGGACGTCATTTGCTGCTAGCACAGCCGTGATTTCGTGCGACTAAATGCACGTTAAAACTGCTTTCGTCTGACCCTAGCCTTAGAGTTGATAATCTTTCCACATACACATTAGATTTTAATTCAATATCTAATAAACCGTTGCTTATAATATTCTGCAGTAAAGAGTCTCTTTATTTCTAGATTTTTTAGTATTTTTTTAAGCATTTTCTATACTTTTTTCAAAATTTCTTTTTTTTTGCGAACCCGAACCGAACACGCCCAAAAAGTTCGAAATTCGCAAACTTTCGTACTGCCAAAGTTCGGGTTGAACTCCGAACCGTCTGAACCCGAACAGCTCATCCCTAGCCACCAGCAGGGGGAGCCCCCATAACACACGTGGGGTTATTTTCAGAAGGGCACAAGCCGCGATCCAGCCAGTCCCCCAATAACTGTAGTCTGGGGGCTTCATTAAGTGCTTTTTCCGAGGCATAAAATTAGGGGATATCTAACCTGTATAGGGCAATGTATCCATCTGATCCAAGTGTCTTTTCCTTCCTTCGCCGATCACTCTGTTAGAACATGTAAAATGTTTACCTGCCGGTTCCCCGGCCCTGCCCCCTCTGCTCCACCTCCTTGGGCACTTTTGGAATGCCAGGTCGGCGGATGTGTTAACTTCCCCATTTGAAATCTCATTATCTGTGCCTCTCATGGAATCGAACTCCCCCTGATGCTAAACAATATGAGGTGGATCATTTATTAGGGAGTCCTCCGAATTTTTAATGCTCAATGTTTATCTACATTTACTATTACTTGGTCTTTTGTTATGATCCACTCTCCTCCCTCCCCTGCACGTTGTCAGGGCTTGCCATGGTTACACATTGGCGGGCCACGCCCCCTGAGGCCATTGCGTACATGCACCCGACACTTCCGGGTTGCCCCTCCTCGGCGTGGTGCGATACAGGGATGAAGGAGATTGGGTGAGTCACTTGCTTTATGTGATATATAATGATGTTTATTATATGTTCTTTTTATCTTGAAAAAGGCCTCTAGGGGCCGAAACGTAGATTTTTATATGACTATTCAATAAAGTTTATTTTTTTATTGACCTAAGCCCTCAAGTGCCTCCCTATAGCTACACTTTTTCTAAATATTTTCTCCAAGGGAGCTAAGCAATGAGGCCAAAATACATTCACTTTCTTGTTGAGTCTCTTAGGAGTCAGCCACTTGGGAAACGTGTGCCCGGTTGATCCATATTTTCTTATATATATATATACACACACACACACTCTATATCATTACAATTAGGGATGAGTTGTTCGGTTCGGAGTTCGCCCCGAACATAGCCTGTTCGTTTTGCTTGCGAACTCCGATCATTTCCTGGTGTTCGGAGCAAGTTCGACCACAATGGCCCACAATGAACTTTTACACTGGCCTGAAGCTCGTAATTGGCTACAGCCTTGCACCTGACCACAGGTCTGGTGCAAGACAGGTTCAACAGTATGCCAATCACGGCTCAGAGTCCTGATTGGGCAAATTTTGCCCAATCATGGGCTCACAGAGCTAAGTCCCGCAGCACACTATATAAGGTTTCCACGCAGCGCTTCTGCACACATTTGAGAGGAGATTTTATAAGAGATTGCTGTTGTGTGTTCTTACTGTCGGTCTGCCACGCTACTGGGGGTCTCATTTCTAATAAATATCTGGGAATTGAGGTGATGTGTGTCTTGTCACTGCTACGGATGAGCGGTTCTTGTTCAGATGGTTCGGAGTTCGGCCCGAACTTAGCCTGTTCGGGTAGATCGCGAACTCCAAACATTTTGCCATGTTCGGTTCGGGAAAAAAAAAGAAATTTTGAAAAAAGTATAAAAAAATGCTTAAAAAATACTAAAAAATCTAGAAATAAAGAGACTCTTTACTGCAGAATATTATAAGCAACGGTTTATTAGATATTGAATTAAAAACTAATGTCTAGGTGCAACGATTTTCACCTTCAAATGACCTTTTTTTTCCAAACATAACAACAACAGATGTTTTTGTCTGGTCTAATCAATTTGATACATTTTATGTAGAATGAAGGTGTGGTGTCTGCTTCTGTTCTGAGTGAGTAATTTCCCTCCTAAAACGTCCTAATATGCGGCATTTAACTGCTGTGTGAAAAAATACAAAATTTCCTCATTGACTGCTTTTAACATCTAAGGCAATGTTATTTTTCACTTCGGGATTAAACATTCACAGGGTTATTCAGAGAGCGGTGAAAAGCAGGAGAATAACTGGAGAAGTGAAAATTCTAGGTCAAAATAGCCAAACCAGAAAAATTCTCCCATTTATCTCACTTTCCAAATCGGCTATTTGGTCTAGATTGTTCTCTTCTCCTGCCAGTTCTCCTGGCTTTCACCTCTCTCTCAGGGTTGTTCAGAGAAAGGTGAAAACCCGGAGAATGGCAGGAAAAGAGAACAATCTGGACCAAATAGCCGATTTGGAAAGTGAGATAAGGCTAGGGCCAGACT
Organism: Leptobrachium leishanense; assembly: GCA_009667805.1. Classification (NCBI taxonomy): domain Eukaryota; kingdom Metazoa; phylum Chordata; class Amphibia; order Anura; family Megophryidae; genus Leptobrachium; species Leptobrachium leishanense. Next base: position 99,902,013 of record CM019071.1, read on the forward strand.
AACGCATTTTTCACAGCGACCGTCAAAAAGTGCTTCCGAACGCATTGAGGTGTTTTTTCACGGAAAGCGTTTAAACGGTCATACGATGCGCATTTTTACTCTGTACGTCCGTACTAGCGGTTCTGCGTTCTCGAAAAAATGCGTTCATTTTCCACTTGCATTGCGCAGCCGGACTTTCGTGCGACCGTACTTCGTATATTGGCCGTCATTTGCTGCTAGTGCAGCCGTGATTAAGTGCTCCTAAGCGCACGTTAAGAATTCGCTAGTCTGACCTTAGCCTAAATGGGAGAATTTTTCTGGTCCTGACAGGGTTATTCAGAGAAAGGTGAAACTCAGGAGAATGACTGGAGAATGGAAAATTCTGGGTCAAAATAGCCGAACCAGAAAAATTCTCCGATTCACCATATTTTTTGCTCCGTAAGACGCACTTTTCTCCCCACAAAAAGTGGGGGGAAAAGTGGGTGCGTCTTATGGAGCGAATGCCCCATGATATGCCTCAGCTCACCTGCCGCCGCCGCGTTCGACTCCCTCTGAGTGGGCGTCCGGCGGCAAGGAGCTTGGGCACTGCCTGGGGGAGCCTCATGACCGTGATCTTGCTGTCAGGCGAGTGCCCAAGCTTCTTGCTTGAGAATGACTGAAGAGAAAATTCTAGGTCAAAATAGCCGAACCAGAAAAATTCTCCCATTTATCTCACTTTCCAAATCGGCTATTTGGTCTAGAATTTTCCATTCTCATGCTTTTCACCGCCAAAAAATCAGTAAACTTTTTCTGCATGTCCGAAAATGTTTCCTCTTTTCATACAGACTGCCGCCCCAAGCAGTTGTTTATGTTAAAGGAGAACTGTTTACCATCATTTGAAATGTCATTTTTTTGTTTTTAAGTGTTTCTATACATCCTAGAAATCCGACACTTCACGGGCAGGTTATGGGGACCTCCAAGGCACGATATTTGAAGGAATTTTTCGTTTTTATTTTTAACCCTTATTTCATGGAAAATTCACTGTTCCTTTAAAAACGTTTTTTTTTTAAATTTTTGTCCTTGTTTCCTGTCCCCCAGGGCACTACCCGGACCCCCATACACCTTTTATGGCAAATATCTAGCATATATGCCCTCTTGGAGGGCACTCTAAAAACCGAATTTTCAGCCCCATTGACTTGTATGGGGTTCGAGTTCGGGTTCGGACCCGAACATTTGGAAAAATTCGGGTTCGGGCCCGAACCGAACTCGGGGTCGTTCGGCTCATCCCTAGTTACTGCCAGCAAGTATTTTGGGGGGTCGCAAATTTCTACAAAACATTTGGGAATTGAGGTGATCTGTGTCTTGTCACACAGCCAGTGCCACGCAGTATTTTGGGGGTCACTAATTTCTACAAAATATTTTGGAATTGAGGTGATCTTCTGTGTCTTGTCACTGCCAGCAAGTATTTTGGGGGTCACAAATTTCTACAAAACATTTGGGAATTGAGGTGATCTGTGTCTTGTCACACAGCCAGTACCACGCAGTATTTTGGGGGTCACTAATTTCTACAAAATATTTGGGAATTGTTATAATCCGTGTGTTCTCACTGGCTGCCACCCATCAGTGGGTCTCACTGATTTATAGGAGGTTTCTGATATTTGTAATCTGTGACTTCTCACTGCCACCCATCAGAGGGTCACACTGATTTATAGGAGGTTTCTGATATTTGTAATCTGTAGCTTCCCCCCCATACCACCCATCAGGGGGTCTCACGGATTTATAAGAGGTTTCTGAGATTTGTAATCTGTGGCTTCTCACTGCCACCCATCAGGGGGTCACACTGATTTATAGGAGGGAATTGTAATCTGTGTCTTGTCACTGGCTGCAAGCTATCAGGGTGTCTCACTGCCATGTCTTAAAGAACAAAAAGGACTGGCAGACGCTCCCAGACACAGATAAGAGGGCAAGCAGCCCCTGTGTCGGGAGTAGGGATGAGCCGAACACCACCCGAGTTCGGTTCGGGCCCGAACCCGAACTTTTCATATGTTTGGGTCCGAATCCGAACTCGAACTCCATGCAAGTCAATGGGGCTGAAAATTTGGTTTTTAGAGTGCCCTCCAAGAGGGAATATATGCTACATATTTGCCATAAAAGGTGTATGTGGGGGACGGGGACAGGAAACAAGGAGAAAAAGTAAAAAAAAAATCATTTTTAAAGGGACAGTGAGTTTTCCATGAAATAAGGGTTAAAAATAAAAATTCCTTCAAATATCGTGCCTCGGAGGTCTCCATAACCTGCCCGTGAAGTGGCGGATTTCTAGGATATATAGAAACACTTAAAAACAAAAAAAATGACGTTTCAAATGACAGTAAATGCTTTTCCTTTAATCTATCCATAAACAACTGCTTGGGGAGGCAGTCTGTATGAAAAGAGGAGACATTTTCGAACACGCAGAAAAAGTTTACTGATTTTTTTGGCTAAATTATTGTGAAACTTATGCAGGCTTTGGATGAAAGTAACAATAGGTGCTTCAAAATTGGTCCTTTAGCGTCCCCAACAGTGCCGTCACACCGTAACCCCTCTGAGGATATGAATCTGATACAGGCGTCAGTGGCAGTGCACCCAAATATTGTTCTTTTGGTGCCAGGCCTGCAAGTACTATCATACAGTAACCCCTCTGTAGTATTGTGGAAGAATGCAGAAGTGGACCATGTGGTCCTATATTAAAAAGATATGATTCTGGTCAAGGCGTCAGTGCACCCAGATATTGTGCCTCTCATGGCAGCTAGTGCCTTCACACTGTAACCCTTTTGTGGTATTGTGGAAGAGTGCAGAGTTGGACCCTGCGGTTCAAAAAATTAAAATTATATAAATCTGGCACAGGCGTCAGTGCAGCCAAATATTGCGCCTTTCATGGCAGCAAGTGCATTCACACCGTAACCCTTTTGTGGTATTGTGGAAGAGTTCAGTGCTGGAGGTTTTGTGAATGCAGAAGACATCCGCGATCTATTCCGTTACGTCAGCATCAGGGGGTTGATAGTTGCTGATCCAGGACTGATTCATTTTTATTAATGTCAGCCGGTCTACAGAGTCGGTGGACAGACGCACTCTTTTGTCTCTGACAAAACCTCCAGCGGCACTGAACGTCCTTTCAGAAAGCACGCTGGATGAAGGGCAACCTAGTAGCTGCATAGCATATTGGCTAAATTCTGGCCAGTGATCCAATCTCAACACCCAGTAAGCCAGTGGATCATCTGCTGGAAAGGTATCCAGGTCCGCCCTTGCCCCTAGGTAGTCCTGCACCACATGGTGAAGATGCTGGCAATTGTCGGGTATATTAGAGAGGAAAGGATTTAAAATGGATGCCTGCAGCCAATTTGTTTTTAAAGACAGTTTCTTTTCTTCAAAATATTCTCTAGGTTTAGAAATGAACGAGATTTTTTTTACAGAGTTCATTCCTGGGTGAAGTCTTTTATATTTATTTTTAAGAAGTGCCAGACATGAAGGAACCTAGAATGAATGTTTTTGTGAGATAATGCTAAGACGTGTCATAAGTAAATTTATTGGTCTGTCTTAAGTTTTTAAAACAAAAGAGATTTTGTCTTTTGGGTATAGGAATAAGAGTTAAAATATTCTGTAATATAGATTTATATTCACAAAATATATGTTTATAATCAAGGTATATTTTATTATATTTACAGTATGAAATATATACTCCAATAAATATTGTAGAAAGTATATAATTGGTAAATAATATAAATTACTAAAGAATAGATTCTGTTGAGTTAACCAGAAAAGAATTTAGCTGATAGGACCCTGAGTAACCAAAAGGGAGTGAGGATATAAATTAGGTATGACAGATAGAGACACAGTGTCTATAGTGACTGATAGAGTCTTTGTTAAGTCAGATTGAATTTTGACCCAAGATAAGAATATTAAAAAGAAATGGTGGAATTAATTAAGAAGTGCATTACTGCCCTCTAGAGGATAGTAAATATTATAATTGATATACCAATAATATTGCCAGTGACGTCAAATTGGCTATAATAGGCGGCAAGGTTCTTTGTAAGTTAGTCAGAGATTCCAGCAGACAGAGACTCACACTGCAATGCATTACACATGACCCTCTGAGAGTCCAAGATTCTAACACTCAGACTCACACCACGATGCAGGCAGATCCCAAGACATGAGGCAATCAATATTCTCACCAAATCTCTAACTCACATGCATTGATTATCTGATATCGATAATCTTCACATATTCCAAAACAAAGCATCACATAGAAAATTCCAAGGCAGACTTATCAAAATCCAGATTGGACAGGTAATGTATGAAATCAATGTATGAATTAATGTAATTATATATTTGTAGATATTCTTGCAACGTAAACTGAGATTTCTCAGATATTGGGTTAGATCCAAATTCTAAGTATTCTTTATTCTGCAGATAAAGATATGAAGAAGTGGATATAAGGATTTATTCCTAAAAGAAATGTTGTAAGATTAATACCAATATATATATGGAATTTGGAAATTACTGTGATTAAAATTAATAAGCAAGGAATTATATAACTACAAAATAAAAACAACAAAAGATTAGAAGTTTAATTCTCGAGATTAGGGGAGGATTCACTAAATAAGTTTTTATTACTTATCATTAAATTAGCTCATCTTTTGTTGATCCATGTAGCATAGAGATATATATATATCTATAAGAGCTGGCTGGTTAAACATTGTTTGCTGGGAAATGCATGTTGTATTAAGCAGAAATGTTTATTAACCATTTGTGTATTAGTTACTAACTGATAAGGTAAATGATATTAATCATATATGCAGTTAGTAACCGGAGATACATATATTGTGAAGCTAGTTTTTATATGCTGATGGATTGTGGTTTATAAATTTTTGTTCATGATATGAGATTTGAAATTTTTTTGTATACGTAATAAATATATATATATTTTTATCCGATTATTGATTATTGTATTTTTTAAAGCAAAACACAGACAATTAAAAGAATTCAGGATAATTTCTAAGAGATATAAACGATTTATTTTTGTGTCTCGTATAAGTTTCTTATGAAATAATAATCCCTGATATATTGGAGGCAACTGCCGAAGGTAGGTCCAGCAAGTCCAATATAGACATATTGGAGTCTTGGCTGATAGGTCCAATATATATAAACGTGTTGTATTCACGTGCAGAGATTATATCCGACATAATTGGAGGCACTGTACAGAGATTGTAGTTTTTGTTTGGAATATATTTGTCAGTATTGTCTGATTAGACAGAGATAGAATATATATATATATATATTTTGACTTTTTGTTGTAGTTTGACTTGTGGTTTACGGTTGTCTAGTAAACAGTGTAAATATGTCAGAGTCAGAATCTGAGACTCAGGAAGATGTAGAGATACATGCTGATCAAATAGTATTGATATATGTTATGTCTTATCTAAAGGACAAGTTACACGTCACAGACGATTTATTCGATTGGATAAAAGAATTGCAAGCAAATGTATCGAATTATGTTGATTCAATCTTTTCAGATCAATCAAATTTTCTTGAGTGTTTGCGAAAGATAAGTGCAGCCACAAATAAAAAAGACAAAGAAATTTTTGTTTTAAAAATTGTGCCTTAATGCATATACTTGATCGCAGAAATGAACAAGAGATTGAATGATGACAAAGAAACCGGAGACAGATTAGAAAATACAAATTGTGACTTGCATAATACCGTAAATAAATTAAAAGATGAGTCAGAACGAATGATAACGGAGTTGAAAGTGTGTGCAAGAGAAAAAGATCAAATGCAAGATGAGATTGCTCAATTATCCAAATTAAATAAGGAGCTAAACAAACAATTAGCGAGAATGAAACGCGAACATGAGAAATTCACTGATAAGTTACGTCAGGTTGAAACTGATGTTCGAAGGGTTAAAAATCCTTTGTTAGAGAAGTTCCCTTTGAAAGCTTTGGGTCATAACTCATCACTGATTAGACCTGGTGACGGCTCTGTTTATCTGAAAAGCCAGAGTGAGCAGAGTGAATATGAAAGTGAAAGTAAATCTCAAAAAGAGCAAAGCTTCTTACACAGGTGTATTTCAAATCACATCACTCTAGCCAGCCACAGTCTATTAAGAAATCTCATAAAGTTCATGATTTAACGAAAATTATTAATTTCTTAAAAAATTCAGTAGGTATCTTTGATATTAAAGCATCGTCACAAATAATAAATCATTTAAATATGTTTTAAGAAGCTTTTGGAATATTAAAAATTAATTCAGATGCTCAGAAAATTGAGTTGATCCCATGGGTCTTTGAAAGCAAACATAGGTATTTTTTTCAGTCTTTGAAAGAATCTGGTATATGTAACTGGAGTAAAGTAGTCTCTGAGGTCAAATCTGAATTTGGGCCTCACCGTACCAGTCTAGCTGCGAAAAGAGCAATTTTAACTCTAAAATGCAGACCTAATCAAAGCCCCCGTGAATTTCTTTCAGTCCTTAAAAATGCGTACAGCTTGGCTGAAAGAAACCCAGATTTTGAAAACCCTGAATTTATCCAATTATTTTATGACGCATTGCCAAATAAAATAAAGGTTATTTTGGCAAGAGATTATGACCCGAGAAATGGTTTGGATTGGGTACTAAAAGAAAGTATGACCCTATTTACTGTATTTGAATATAGTGAAGAAACTCAGGGGAAAAGAGTGAAAAACTCACCTGAGGAAATAGCGGAAACTCATGTTAAAAGGGGTGATATTAAATTTGAGTCCCACAAAAAGAGTTATGCGGAAATATTGCGTGACTCCATACCTCAAAGGGAAAAATCCAAGCCAGATCAGGAAAAAGGGTTTGCCAGAGAAAATTCAGGAAGTAAATTTCAATCTAGGAAGCAATGGGTACCTAGAAGTCAGTGGGTTAAATCAAGGGAAAATGTACCTAGACAGGAAGCAACGAGAGGTAAGACTGAATCTGATGCGTCGGATAATGCGCAAGCTTCGTCCCCAAGGACGAATAGAAAGCGGAGATATAATGTACGCCAGCGTATTGGTCAAATGCAGGAAAATTTCCGTGTGCTGACAGAAAAACTGGATCAGATCACTCAGTTAATGACTGGAAATAACCCTGGTCAGGTTGTAAGCGATGCAACACCTGCAGCCCCACCCAACCAGTGACTAGATGATGTTTCTGATGAAGAAACCATGACAATTTACCAGAAAGTGATTGTCATGTTTCACATGACTTGTGATATGCCTTTAAGAATTGCACATGTCTTATCTTCCCCCTGGGTTTCTCTCTTCCCTTCCTCATGGTGTAGGAATTTCCTGTTCAGATAGCTCCACCCTTGTTCCCTTCCCAGTAATCCTTTGCAAGCCTTATGGACTCAGATTCATTATGATTTTTTGACCTATCGGATGTATATTGTTGTGGATTTTCTACAGTTTTGGAATAAAACTTCAACAGATCTTCAAGGTGTCATCTCGATTGAGTCACTGTCTGTAATTCATCTAGACTGGGAATTATCGCCATCTCATCACAACAGTAAGTTAAGAGATCACATTCTCAGTGCTTTGGTGGAGAAACAGAACAGTCAAAAAATCATATATATCAGTCAGAAGATCTTAGAAAGATCAGCCAAAAGATCAAGAAAGATCAGTCAGACATCCTCCATAGGATCCTTGCTAGCTCTGGATACACAGGGAGATGCTGTAGGGACAGTGGAAATAGCAGCTTCACACAGTGCAGCCATTACCACAAGCCTGTATGTGCCTGCAAGCAAGTCCCAGCATAGCATTCAACAAAGGATATTAGTGCTGTGAAAGTTCAATACATCTGTGCCTTACAAACAGTTTATCCAGTGCATCTGTACGCTACAACCAGTTTATTCCTCTGCATGCATTGCATGTGATTTGACTGTGAAAAGAAAGTAAAAACAAATCTTTTTTCACCCAGTGCCTAGAAATCCTAGCTGAGCTGAGCAAAATTCATACATTTCTCTGCTGCTATAGAACTAGATCATTAACCCTCTCCTTGTCAGCAAAATGTTCCAGCAAATCAACATGCAAACTGTCACACTACCAGACTCAGAAATCCTTTCAGATCAGGAATTAAACCCTGAACCAAACAAAAGAGAAAAAAGATTAACAAAACCAACCTGGAAAGTACAAGAAAATCTTGAAGCTCACGCAAAAGAGTTGGTGTCTCAAACGAATGATCTATGGTGTACTAATGTCACATGCATGTCAGCTCTCTCTCAACCATGTCATGATGCATTACAACTAGAGAGCACTATTAAGCAATTAGATGTCGCTTATCAGAATTATCAAAGACTGTGTGTTAAAGCGGTACAACACTAAAGTGTCACTGGAAGAACTAAAGAGATTCAATGAGCTCAATCTAGAAAGAGACAATTTACTGCAAACAAAGACAAAGGCAGAAGTAAGAATTGCACAGCTCCATGAATCCAGATCCCACCGCTCTGCATCCTCCAGACACTCCTTAAGGTCTTCCAAATCCCTACAATCAAGGTCCTCCACACTCAGTCAACAACTCATAAAGGCCCGTGCTGATGCTGAAGCTTCTAAAATTCAGGCAGCCTTCGCCAAAAAGCAGAAATGGGAGATGAAGCCGCACGCATGGAGGCTGAAGCCGCACGCCAGAAGGCAGAAATGGGAGCTGAAGCCGCACGCATGGAGGCTGAAGCCACACGCCAGAAGGCAGAAATGGGAGCTGAAGCCGCACGCATGGAGGCTGAAGCCGCACGCCAGAAGGCAGAAATGGAAGCTGAAGCTGCACGCAAGGAAGCTGAAGCCACACGCCACAAAGTGGAAATGGAACTTTTGGAAAAACAATGTGAACATGCCACGGCCATGGCAAGATTAAAAGTTTTAGAACAGGCTGCTAGTGAAAGTGAAGGAGACAACAGTAGCAGCAGACACTCAGCTGTGTCTTATGCCTCAGATTCTTCACATTCCTCTCCAGAACGTCAGCTCCCTGTCACAGCAACCAAAGCACTCAACCAAGGTCTCTTCTCCGCACCTACTGTACTCCAAGACAATTTGCCTTCATATCTTCCAGTACACCAGACTGCAGAATCTCACCAAGCAGTGGACAATAGCATGCACATAATAAACTATCCACCTTACCTTGACATCAGCCAAGTACCTACTAGCAAGCACAATGCTCCACAGCTACAAACCAACATGCCAATGAACTTTAAACCAGTTCCAGTGTTGAATGCCTCAGCACCAACATATGTTCCCAAGTCACCTGCAGTCATGCACCCAAAGTCTGAAAACACGGACATGTCGCAGTTTGCTAAATACATGCTTCGCAGAGAGCTCACAAAGACAGGCCTCACCAAGTTTGATGACAAGCCTGAAGATTACAGAGGATGGAAATCCACCTTTAAAGCCACAATGAGTGACCTAGACATCACTGCTACAGAAGAATTAGATCTGCTCATCAGATGGCTAGGTCCCCAGTCTACTGAACGCATCAAGAGGCTCAAAGCGGTTCATATTGACAACCCTGCTGCAGGCCTTAATGCTGCTTGGGACAGACTTGAACGTACCTTTGGCAGTCCAGAAGCCATTGAAGATGCCTTATTCAAAAGATTGCACAGTTTCCCAAGGATTTCCGCTAGAGAGAATTTAAAGTTTCAAGAACTCAGCGATGTTTTATTGGAGCTTCAACTCGCTAAAGCTGACATCCGCTTACCTGGTCTCAGTTACCTTGACACCCCTCGTGGCATCAACCCTATTGTTCTCAAGCTACCGTATGGCCTTCAAGAAAAATGGGCATCGCTTGGATCAAAGTACAAGGAAAGACATCAAATTGCCTTTCCTCCTTTTTCCTACTTCTGTGAGTTCAAACAAATTGCAGACACAAAGAATGACCCAAGTTTCTCCTATGGTGAAGGTAACCCTCTCAGTTCACCCCCTCCAAGACCTACAAACACACGTATGACACACAGAGACCATCGAGGACCAGTGTCCGTGAAAAGGACCACTGTTCTACCTGCACCTGCTACAGTTCTTGAAAAGACTGAACAAAACAAGAACATCGAGAACCCAAATCGCCAATGTCCCATACATAACAAACCGCATCCACTTAAGAAATGTATTGGATTCAGAAAGAAAACCCTACAAGAACGTAAAGAACTTTTAAAGAAATTTGGGGTCTGCTACAAATGCTGAGCCTCCACAGAACACTTTGCAAAGGACTGTAAAGCTATCATTAAATGCATAGAGTGTGGCAGCGATGACCATGTACAAGCTCTTCATCCATATCCGCACAACTTTACTAAGCCCACAAACAATCCTCCTGAGGCAAAGCAAGGCGGGGAGCGCACAGATCAAGCAGTACATTCCACCTCAGTGTTCTCTTCATGAACGGAAGTCTGTGGAGAAGGACTGTGACAAATCCTGCGCAAAGATATGTTTGGTTCGTGTATACCCAAGAGGTCAACCTGAAAAGGCCATAAGACTGAATACCATTCTGGATGATCAGAGTAACAGATCTCTTGCAACAACACAATTTTTTGAACTTTTGAACATAAAAGAAAATGCTCTACCATATACCCTAACTACTTGCACCGGCACTACTGAAGTCTTAGGTAGGAGAGCCAGCGGTCTTGTGGTTGCTCCACTGAACGACAATGTGGAAATACCTTTGCCCACTATCACTGAGTGCAACCAGATCCCAAGCAACAAAGAGGAGATCCCTACTCCGGAAGCTGCCTTGCACCATTCTCACTTGAAGAACATAGCCTACCAAATACCAGCCCTCGACGGACGTGCTGAGATCCTACTGTTGCTCGGCCAAGACATCTTAAGGATGCACAAAGTTCGTCAACAAATCAACAGTCCACATGATGCTCCATATGCTCAGTGTCTGGATCTAGGCTGGGTCATCATAGGCAATGTTTGTTGAGACAAAGGCAGAAAACCTTACTCTGTGTCCTCCTTTAAAACACACGTCCTGCCAAATGGTCGGACTTCTTGTTCTGCACGACGACCACACCAATATCATGTGAAGGAAAGACTGCTTCATAAGAGCGCCCAACGACACATCATACAGGACGAAGAGAAAGCTCTTAATTTCTGGGATGACAACATCGGCAACACAGTGTTTGAGGTAACATCTAAAGACAACGAGTTGACAGCTACCATGGAAGACAAGGAATTCCTGAAAACCATGAGTAAAGAGTTCCACCAAGATGATTCCAACAGCTGGGTAGCACCTCTACCATTCCGTACTCCAAGAAAGAGACTACCAAACAACAGAGAACATGCAGAAGCACGGTTTACTTCTTTACAACGCAGTTTGAATCGGAAACCTGAGATGAAAAGACACTTTGTGGACTTTATGCAGAAAGTGCTTGAGAGAGATCATGCTGAGCCTGCACCTCCGCTTAAGGAAGGAGAAGAATGCTGGTATCTTCCATGCTTTGGTGTCTATCATCCTCGCAAGCTTGATCAGATTAGGGTGGTCTTCGACTCAAGTGCTCGACATGAAGGTGTCTCCCTCAATGACAGTCTTCTCACTGGGCCTAATCTGAACAACAACCTCATAGGAGTTTTACTTCGCTTCAGACAAGAACCAATTGCTATTATGGCTGACATTCAGCAGATGTTCCACTGTTTCATCGTCCGTGAAGACAACAGAAACTTCCTCAGATTCCGATGGTATAGCAACAATGATGTCAAGTCATAGACTGTGAAGTCATAGACTACTGGATGAAGGTACATGTTTTTGGTAATAGTCCTTCTCTCGCAGTAGCAATTTATGGACTGAGGAAAACGGCTCAAGAAGGAGAGAAATAATTTGGGTTTGATGCACGACAGTTCGTCGAAAATAACTTCTATGTAGACGACGGACTCAAATCTCTGCCTACAGAAGAAGAAGCTATTGACCTTCTCACTAGAACTCAGAACATGCTAGCCACTGCAAACCTCAGACATCACAAAGTCATTTCGAACAGCGACAAGGCCACGAGAGCCTTTCCCTCTGATTACGCTGCCAGTGTGAAGAAATTACAACTAGGATCGGACCTTTCCGTTACACAGTGCAGTCTTAGATTGCTTAGGAACGTTAAGCAAGACACGTTCACGTTACAAGTATCAGCCTGTGACAAGCCCTTCACAAAGCAATACATACACAATCAGACAAGACCGTTCCACTTGTCTGTCGGCAACAGAATGGAACGTATAAGAAAGTTCTCTACACCTGAACAATGGCACTATGTGTCGACTAACTTCAACCCTGCTGATCGAGGTACGCGTGCAGTACCTGCTACTGCATTTCTGGACACATTATGGCTATCCCCACCAATACTCTTGAATGAGACCTCATCTCAATTTCTACAAATTCTACATTTGAACTGGTTGAACCAGAATTGGATAAAGAAATTAGAGCTGTTACCGTTACACTCAACACCTCTGTGAAAGAAAGGATAAGGCTGAGTCCTCACCGTTTTGAACGCTTTTCCAAGTGGTCTTCTGTTGTACGAGCCATTGCACGTCTTATTCACATTGCTCATCAATTTACAAACAGCTCTGATACAAACAAACAATGTCACAAGCGGCACATCTGTAAAGACCCCCCCACAATTCAGGAGGCCTCTCGACCAGAAAAGATACTGAACTTCTTGAATGACAAGTGAAAATGGGAATTCAACCCACCTCACTCCTTTCACATGGGAGACTCTTGGGAACGCATGATTGGAGTCGCAAGAAAATTCCTGGACTGGTACTGGACCAGAAAACTTTACAACTTATTCATGAAAGAAGATTCTCCACACCTTTACTTCAGGCCTATAAAGGAACTAGTACTCCTTCTGCCCAAAGAAGAAGACAAGCCTCACAAGTCATCAATTTGAGACAAAGAGAGGTAAGAAGGATTGGTGCATGTTGCTGCCTTCCCCTCTGAAGATGGGCTCACTGACTGTTCTTGACACAGCCTGGACCATCAAGATCAAGATCTGCAAGAATTGTTAATGTTGCATTCTTTTCTCTTGTTCTTCCCTTCCCTCTTGTTTTTCAGATGTTCCTGGAAAAGAATCTTCACTTATTTCTTTTGAACTTTAGTCAAGTTATTTAATTATAGAAATCATAGATTTCGACGGGGAGTGTCATGTTTCACATGACTTGTGATATGCCTTATCTTCCCCCTGGGTTTCTCTCTTCCCTTCCTCATGGTGTAGGAATTTCCTGTTCAGATAGCTCCACCCTGGTTCCCTTCCCAGTAATCCTTTGCAAGCCTTATGGACTCAGATTCATTATGATTTTTTGACCTATCGGATGTATATTGTTGTGGATTTTCTACAGTTTTGGAATAAAACTTCAACAGATCTTCAAGGTGTCATCTCGATTGAGTCACTGTCTGTAATTCATCTAGACTGGGAATTATCGCAATCTCATCACAACAGTAAGTTAAGAGATCACATTCTCAGTGCTTTGGTGGAGAAACAGAACAGTGATGATGAAATGATTAATACAAATGTTTGTATGGTTGATGATTTAAACCCTTCCCTGCAAAGAGAAGGAAAATGTATTTTATCTCCCCAGACTAAGTGCGAGCAAGCTGAGAAGACTGGATCCGAAATGGAAAGCACAGCTGCCAAAAGCACGTTTGAGAGAGCAAAATCAGTTGGTAAAATCTGTCCAAAACCTAATTTCATATCTCATTCTAAATTTCTTTGTAAATTGCATAGCATTGAAGACCGATATTATGTGAATGTAGAATTACAAGATAATTTACCACATATTCCATCCTTGCTAGACACTGGAAGCCAAGATACGTTAATATCAGCCCATTATTTTGAACAGGTCCAAGAACTGTCCTCCAGGAAGCCTAGATTAGATAAATCTAATGCTAATCTAGTGAGTGTGAGTGGCGCATCTCTGAAAGTTCTGGGCACGGCTAAATTGGATTTTAAATTGGGGAATAAAGTAATTCGGCATCCAACGCTTGTTGTGGAGCTGCCCCAAAATCGCCTAATCATTGGAATGGACCTTCTCAAAAGGTTAAATCCAATCATTGATTTTATCAATGAGGTTATTTGGTCCCAAGTAAATGTTCCAATCAGCTACGATAGATCCCAATCCCATCACACTCAGCGTTACTGCCATGTGATTGAGGAAAGGCCGGATTCTATTGAAGTCCACTTCAGAAATAGCCAGACACCTGATATCTCTTTCTTAAGGCCAAAACCCCTGACTCCAGGAGAGCAGGAGGATAACACCATATGTGTTCCCCCCGAGAGAATTCGAGATATATGTCTGGAAAATGACGTGCTAATTATTCACCTCCACAAAAGGGAAACAGAACCAAATGGGCATAGTGACCATGCTCAGTTCTTAACTGAAATAGAGAAGATAAATGAAGAGGTATTTTTCCCTATACGTGTAAATAGTTTAGCCGGAGAAAACATGGCTAAGCTAGATTTGCGCCAGGAATATAGCTATATTAGCAAGAAGATGCTAAATAAAATAGCTGACCTTAAAGTGATCAGATACCCAAATCCTCAAGATGAGTGGATAACAGATCTAGATAATGACGGAGACAGTCACAATGTTGTTGGAAAATGTATGTTATCTATTTCTATTGGGAATAAAACTGCCACACATTTATTTTTGGTCCTAAATGAACCCGGTTATCAGATCTATGTAGGTAACGATATAATTCATCATTTTGCTATGCAAGTGGATCTGATTAACTCCCACATATGGACCAAACTAAAAGAGAACCCCTGTGAATTCCAGGACGAAAATAAAGCTCTTAAGTCATGCCAGACACTGCCATACGCAGCAAATTTACAGGTACCATATAAGGTTTGTATTCCACCAGGCTCTGTAAATTACCCATTACCTTTACAGGTAATGGAAGGTCAGAAGTTGAGAAATTCTGAGGCACTAGTCTGTATTTCCAATCGAATACATGGGTTAGGAATTTCAGCAAATCCTACACCCATGGTGAAAATACACCAATCTAGAACCCAAATCATTATAAATAATAAATCCTCACAGGAAATCCATTTGCCTAAAGACACTACAATAGGTCTAGCACTGGATTCAGATTATTACACATTCGGGTTCCAGAACGCTGTTATCGGGTTAATACCTGAACGTTACCTCACAGAGGAACAAATGATAGAACAATCATTTAATTCGTGGCCCGAAGGATTATTCACGATATAGTCTGTTTATCCTTTCAGTTCTGAAGTAGGAATCTGCAAGGTAGAAGAATCATCTTTAACCTTTGATCATCCTCTGACTACACAGGAAGCAGAGGAGTATACTCATTTTGCTGGAGATGCAAGTAAGTCAAATCATGACCTCTCTGAAAGGCTTGAAGAAGCCTATGAGATTGGTCAACCTGAAATCTTTCCAGGATTTCAGGATATGGTCCAGCAACAAATATGTTTCGCTGACGGATGCTCTAATGATATGGAGCGCCAACAGTTAAAAGAAGTTCTAATGGAATTTCAAGATATTTTTGCTAAGGATTCATATGATTGTGGAGTCACCGACTTACATATAGCTAGGGTCCAAACTGACCCTAACGCTCCTCCTGTATACGTCAGACAATATTGGCTTCCCTTAGCGTGTTACGACTCGCTGACGGAGATATTAGGGAATCTAAAAGAAAGGGGAATTATAAGGACGGTGCACAGCTCTTATAATGATCCTATTCTCGGAATCCTTAAGCCGAATGGTCAATGGCGTTTGTGTGCTGATTTGAGACAGCTAAATAAACGTGTATACAGATCCGGCTGGCCCGTACCATATATTGATCAATGTCTAGTCCAAATGCAAGGTTGTAAGCTTTTTACCGCGCTGGATTGTGCCCAAGGATACTGGACAATTCAGGTAAATCCTGAGTGTGAAGGAACCGTTCCCTTCCGTCTGTCCAGGCTCTCCCGACACCCCTTCGTTGCGGTCAGCCCGGCTACTGGGAGTGCTGTCCTCAGCGCCTCGAGCGGCTTGACCTGCCTGCTTCTGTTCCTCTGCCCTGGAGCCGTTAGGAATCTCCAGAAGGCCGCTCTCTGCCTTCTGAGGGTGAGTGTCGAGTGTAGCGTAGTTGAATGAAACACCAGACGCGGCTGTATGTTCCAACAGGATCCTCTCTCTCTGAGCTTGAGAGTTCTCTGACTTTATAATGAACAAAACGCCACCATTTATGCTGAAGTCCAACAGTCATAATTTGCATACCCATACTAATTACTAGTCATAATTTGCATACCAATACTAATTACATTATGTCAGTTATTTAAAACATTATTTACATTCTTTAGCTCACACAACATTTGTATATCCATTGTTCTAACATATCAGATCAAACACACACTATCAGAGATCCCTTGAATTAAACATGCAGCTAGATAATGGGAAAAGCCCTGGTGCATAAATTACACAGCAGTAAAGCTTGTTTACTGTATACACAAAAACACATTTACCTACAGGAATATAAGTATTTTTAAAACCAAAGCTATGCCATTTTACACTAAACTAAATTAAACTAAAACCAAACGATGTAAAATATATTTAAAAACACACGATCTAAATGAACATAAAGTCTCTTGGGGTTTGAAGCATGGAGCGTTACATCAGCTCCATGACACTGAGGACCAATACAAATTGGCCTTCACCTTCGGTCAACAACAGTTTACGTGGACCAGAATGCCCTTCGGCTATATAAACTCAGGTCATGAGTTCGCTGTCTTTTTACAAAAAGCCATGCCAGATGCAGCCGAGAGGGGTAATTTGACGTATGTGGATGATATTTTACTGAAAAGTATTTCGTTTGAGAAACATATTCAAGAAATTAGACATGTTCTTAACCAGTTGAGAGAGGCAGGGGTTAAAATCTCATTGCAGAAAGCACAATGGTGTCGCACCAGAGTTAATTTCCTGGGACATGAGGTTACATCCGAAGGCCACATCCACAGCGGAAGAAGGTGGAAGCAGTGGTGAAGTCCAGAACTCCCACTAATATCAGTGAACTAAGATCATTCTTGGGTATGATGAATTACTCACAAATTGAGAAAAGTGGTTAATCCGAACTGCGACGCTAATCCGCAAAGATGATTCGGACCACCAAAGAGATTGCGATTATTTGGACAATCCTATTGTTTTCCGCACAATTCCGAGCAGAATCAATATTTGAGCCAGGACCGTCTTCTGGTATTATAATCCAAGACGCGCCCGGATTTCTCTTGACGGAAAGGAGATTGTTAAATCAAAAGATTTTTGTGAGTCTAGATCCAGCATTGTCTCTTGAAAGAAAATACAATGTTTTTGATTTCAAACTTACGGAATTCCGAATGTGGTATCAAGCTCATGTAAATCAAGCACAAGCAAGTGTGAGAGACATGCTGGAGAATGCTAGGAAACTGTTTATTGAACATTCTATGTATAAGACTGACAGGCAGAAAAGATTTGTCGGGTTTTTTATAGCAGCTGTTGTTTTTACAGTGCTGGGAGTGGTCGTAGCCACAACCTCATCCACAGTGAATTCTGTCTCTATACAGACTTTAAAACAGGAATTGAACGATTTAAAAGAGAATACTGAATTTCTGTACCAGGCAGTTGAAGACCAAAAGGCCGATCTGGAGAAAATGGTAACCGTGGTTAATAAGATTGTTGTTACGACAAATTTGCATACCGAACAGATTACACATTCATCTAAATTACATGAGACCCACTAGAGATTTAAGCAAGAACTGTTGTTTCTCAAAAAATCAATGATGTTCCATACGTTCATGTTTTTAAATGAGGTACAAAGTGGTATAAATGATTTACTACAAGGACGAGTACCTTTGTATTTTGTTTCTCGAGAAGTGATAAAAAAAATGTTAATGGGAGTAGGAGAGACTACTACAGACATTCAACCTATTAGTTTGTCTTTCGAGATGGGAAGCGCTATACCTTTGTATATTGATACAGATCGTATGGAGGTCTGTTTTCTTTTAGCTATTCCTTTTGTGGCTAAAAAGAATGTTTTCCAAATCAAACATGTCCATAATGTCGGAACTTTTCAAGATGGATTTCATGTAAAGATACAAACTCCAGAGATAGTTACTTATCAGCCCTGGGAACCTGAAGTATACTCGATTCCAATTCTAACAGAATGTGTCAAGTTCAAGGACCATAATTACCAATGTGAAGGTAAACCTTTTGTCTACGACGTAACTCAAGCTTTGTGCGGAATGGAATATCTTAGACATGGGTCTGAGACATGTCAGGTTACTTTTAAGAAGACTCAGGACAATTCTAGTGTTAATGCTATATTGATTGGAGATAAATGGCTAGTAAGCACTACAGAAAAAGAAATGAATGTTTTCCGGAAGGATCTGGTACAAAACAAGAAAGTGTTGATACCAACCCCAGTGATCCTTGTAAAAGTTCCTAAAGAATCAAGAGTTGTTATCGGAGATGTTACTCTTTATCCGGTTGGGAATGAAGTCTGGTATGACGAGATAAAAATTGTTGACGCATTCCAAGGACGAGAGATACCTATGAATCCGGATTTGAAATTTCTACTAGAGAATAAGCCCGATCATACCATTGAACCTCTAATAAAAAAAAATAATCTAACAATTTATGCTTCAAGGTATTCACAGATTGATCATCAATTGATATCTGCTTATAACGGGCCAAAGATTACAGAGATTGTGATTTGTATAGTAATTATGTTTCTAACTGTCTGGATGATTGTACTAACAAAGAAAGTACGTACATTGAAGTTTAAAAACACTGCATCTTCAATTATTAAATGGATGAAAGAAGAAAAACGTGTTGCGAAAGGTGGAAACCTAGCCAAATTGGTAAAGGGGGGAGATATTGTATGTTTTCCTAAAATTTATTTGGTCAATAAATATATATGAAACCAAAGGGGGGTTATGTCGGGTATATTAGAGAGGAAAGGATTTAAAATGGATGCCTGTAGCCATTTTGTTATTAAAGACAGTTTCTTTTCTTCAAAATATTCTCTAGGTTTAGAAATGAACGAGATTTTTTTTACAGAGTTCATTCCTGGGTGAAGTCTTTTATATTTTTTTTAAGAAGTGCCAGACATGAAGGAACCTAGAATGAATGTTTTTGTGAGATAATGCTAAGACGTGTCATAAGTAAATTTATTGGTCTGTCTTAAGTTTTTAAAACAAAAGGGATTTTGTCTTTTGGGTATAGGAATAAGAGTTAAAATATTCTGTAATATAGATTTATATTCACAAAATATATGTTTATAATCAAGGTATATTTTATTATATTTACAGTATGAAATATATACTCCAATAAATATTGTAGAAAGTATATAATTGGTAAATAATATAAATTACTAAAGAATAGATTCTGTTGAGTTAACCAGAAAAGAATTTAGCTGATAGGACTCTGAGTAAGTAATTTCAAAAGGGAGTAGGGATATAAATCAGATGACAGACACTGTGTCTAGTTGACTGAAGAGAAGGTCTTTGTTAAGTCAGTCTGACCTTTTTGACCCGAGATAAGAATTAAAAAGAAATGGTGGAATTAATTTAAGAAGTGCAATACTGCCCTCTAGAGGATAGTAATATATTATGATTCATATACCAAATAATATAGCCCGTGACGTCAATTTGGCTATAATAGGCGGCAAGGTTCTTTGTAAATTAGTCGGAGATTCCAGCAGACAGAGACTCACACTGCAATGCATTACACATGACCCTCTGAGAGTCCAAGATTCTAACACTCAGACTCACACCACGATGCAGGCAGATCCCAAGACATGAGGCAATCAATATTCTCACCAAATCTCTAACTCACATGCATTGATTATCTGATATCGATAATCTTCACATATTCCAAAACAAAGCATCACATAGAAAATTCCAAGGCAGACTTATCAAAATCCAGATTGGACAGGTAATGTATGAAATTAATGTATGAATTAATGTAATTATATATTTGTAGATATTCTTGCAACGTAAACTGAGATTTCTCAGATATTGGGTTAGATCCAAATTCTAAGTATTCTTTATTCTGCAGATAAAGATATGAAGAAGTGGATATAAGGATTTATTCCTAAAAGAAATGTTGTAAGATTAATACCAATATATATATGGAATTTGGAAATTTCTGTGATTAAAATTAATAAGCAAGGAATTATATAACTACAAAATAAAAACAACAGAAGATTAGAAGTTTAATTCTCGAGATTAGGGGAGGATTCACTAAATAAGTTTTTATTACTTATCATTAAATTAGCTCATCTTTTGTTGATCCATGTAGCATAGAGATATATATATATATCTATAAGTGCTGGCTGGTTAAACATTGTTTGCTGGGAAATGCATGTTGTATTAAGCAGAAATGTTTATTAACCATTTGTGTATTAGTTACTAACTGATAAGGTAAATGATATTAATCATATATGCAGTTACTAACCGGAGATACATTTATTGTGAAGCTAGTTTTTATATGCTGATGGACTGTGGTTTATAAATTTTTGTTCATGATATGAGATTTTAATTTTTTTTGTATACGTAATAAATATATATATATTTTTATCCGATTATTGATTATTGTATTTTTTAAAGTAAAACACAGACAATTAAAAGAATTCAGGATAATTTCTAAGAGATATAAACGATTGATATTTGTGTCTCGTATAAGTTTCTTATGAAATAATAATCACTGATATATTGGAGGCAACTGCCGAGGTAGGTCCAGCAAGTCCAATATAGACATATTGGAGTCTTGGCTGATAGGTCCAATAAATATAAACGTGTTGTATTCACGTGCAGAAATTATATCAGACACAATGGGTGCCTACATTTGACATCCCTGGGCGTCGTGGACTAAAAAAATTTAAAAATGCATCAGTCAAGCAGCCCTGGCCTTCACCACTATTCCTCTGATCATCCGCAGCCTCAGAAGCACTTGTGTCAGCACTTGGTAATCTACCAGTGCCTGGAAAGGTGTTACACAAGTGTCGCTTTAGAGCGTCCAAGTTTTTTCCTCCTGTGCTCCCTCTGTGCGGGCAGGATGAGCTCTGCAACTTTACCCTTGTATCGTGGATCAAGAAGGGTTGCCAACCAGTAATGATCCCTCTCCTTGATAGCACGAATCCTGGGGTCCTTTAGCAGGCTTTGAAGGATAAGGGAGCCCATGTAGCATAGGTTGGAGGTGGCATTAGCTTCCGAGTCTTCCTGGTCAATGAGGATGACCCCATCGTGCACTTCCTCCTCCCAGCCTTGCACTAGCCGTTGTGTTTCTGGGCACACGAAACCCTCCCTTGAGGAATCCCCACCTTCAATGCCCCCACTACTTAAATATTCCTCCTCTTCCTCCTCCTGTGTGATCTGAGTAGGACCCGCTGGAATGCTGTCTGCGGAAAGACTGGCGCCTTGAGAGCTAGGGTAGGCCTCCTCTTCCTCCCGCTGCTCTGCCTCTAGATCTATATCTATAATTCCCCGCAGAGTGTGCTCCAGTCGGAACACTAAAGGAATTGTGTCAGTGATGCATGCACTGTCCCTGCTCACCATCCTCGTTGCCTCCTCAAATGGTTACAGTACAGTGCATGCATCTTTGATCATCAGCCACTGCGAGGGGGGGGGAAACAAGTTGACCTGAACCTGTCCTTGTGCCATACTCACACAGGTACTCGTTGATGGCCCTCTGCTGCTTGTGCAGACGCTGCAACATTGCTAATGTCGAGTTCCACCTGGTGGGCATGTCACAGATCAGACGGTTTGTGGGAAGGTGGAATTCTCTTTGAATTTCTGCCAGGCGATCGCTTGCTGGGAATGACCGTCTGAAGTGACTGCAAACTTTTCTGGCCTGCCTGAGAAGCTCTGGCAGCTCTGGGTACTTGGTTAGGAAACGCTGTACCACTAGATTTAGGACGTGTGCTAGGCATGGTACATGCGTTAATTTACCCTTGCGTAGGGCGGAGAGAAGGTTGCTGCCATTATCACAGACGATCATTCCCAGCTGAAGCTGGCGTGGTGTTAACCATCTCTGCACCTGGCCCTGCAGAGCTGACAGAATTTCTGGCCCGGTGTGGCTCCTGTCCCCTAAACAAACCAGCTCAAGCACAGTATGGCTTCTTTTTGCTTGAGCCATTGCATAGACCCTGTCAGGCGTCGGTTTAACTGCCACTTCGCCAGAGACAGAGAAGGAGGAGGAAGAGGAGGAAGATGGTGGTGGTGGTGGAGCAGACAGACCTCATACAAGCTGCTTTCTGGAGGCATGGTGGATAAACAAGCTCCAGCACAGAGCCCCGTCTTGGATCCCTTCCAGCTGCAGTTACCCAGTGTGCCGTGAAGGAAATGTAACGACCCTGTCCATGCTTGCTGGACCACGTGTCTAAAGTCACATGTTGCTGACTGCCTTTCCCAATGACTGGATAACATTGTCTTCCACGTGCTGGTATAGTAATGGAATAGCCTTGCGTGAAAAGTAATGGCATTTTGGAACCTGCCACTGTGGTACAGCACATTCAGCAAATTCACAGAAGGGAGCAGAGTCCACCAGCTGGAAAGGCAGCAACTGCAATGCGAGTAATTTTGCTAAGCTGGCATTTAGACGCTGTGCTTGGGGATGGTTGGGACTATATTTTTCTTACGCTGCAGCAGCTGCGGCAATGTAATCTGACTGCTTAAATCTTCAGCTGCTGGGATGATGTCACATTGTGAGGAAGGACCTGGTACATCCATTACTGTAGCATCATCGGTGTCGGTGGAGGTTGTAGGCAATGACATGGCAGGACATACAGTGGGGGTAGAGACAGATGAGGAGGAGGAGGACCTACGCGAAGTTTTGCACCAACGGGATGTGTGGCAGGTGTTCATATGTCGCCTCAAGCCAGGGCCATCTTTAACGCAGGGCAAAAGGGGCAACTGCCCCGGGCCCAGTCATTGTTAGGGGGCCCAAAGCAGCTGCCCCTTGGGCCCACATAAACTGGACAACCGCCGCCAATCATAATGATATCCAGGGCTTTTTTTTTTTTTTTCACAAGCCAGCAGCCCGAGTGAGTGGTCAGTGAGTGGAGGAAACGAAGCGTGTTTCTTCTCCTTCCTCCAGCTGCCACCGCAGCATCTCACAAAATTTCAACCGCGTTGAGTCATGAGTGGCTGCATGCTGGTCACGTGATAGTAACCTTGCCTGGTGGTCAGTCAGGTGTTACTGCGTGCATCACATGCTGCCCCCGCGCACAGCTCACAGTCACAGCCCTATCTCAGCCTGACCAAACTCCCCACACCCGGCAGAGATAAGGGAGATAAAAGACAAGGTCACAGCTGCTTCCCTCTTCAGCGTGAAAGCATAAGGAGGGTTAATCTTGCCTGCCAGACACAGAGCTAGCTACGCTAAGAGCAGAGGCCTCTCCCTGCATTCCTCATGGTTCCGGTTCAGCGCACCCCGATATCCACAGCGTGTGGGATGGATCTGAGCACACATAAAGAAGCGGATCACAGCTCTGACAAGTGCAGGCCCAGCTGATTTATGGCAGGAGCATGGTAAGAGACTCCTTCTAAAAAAGGGAAAAAATGTAAAAAGAAAAAGACTGTCTGCTTGTTTTGTGGCTAGGTGTCGTGTATGTGCCTGCTGAGACATTATAATCTGGTAAAGGGACGCTCTACACATCCTGACATTTTCATATTTTTAAAATGGTCTGGATTTGAGAAGGAGTGCCACCCCCCATTTTTTTTCTATAAAGCTGGGTAAAGTGGATGAGTTTTCGTCACCAGCAGCCAGGGAATTAGAATTTCCTGGCTGCCCGTTAATACTCAGTTACTAGTGACGTCAGCACACAGGGACATGTTGACGTCACTATCTCTGCGACCAGTCTCAGACAGGCTACGATGGATCACAACTGCGCATGCACACAGCTCTGATCCATCGTTCTGCACTGTTGGTACAGGACTTAAGTACATAAAGTTAGCAAGTCCTGTAGTGGTGCGCAATTTGTGTTTCCTACACCACAAAAGTAGCGCAGGAAGTGGAAACTGCATGGAAAAGCTTCAGGAACGTGCAGGAGTCCCTGAGCCGAAGAGCAGGTGCTGCACCCAGCGTAGGACATAAAGGTGAGTAAAACTGGGCAAAAGGAAAAAACAATTGGGCAGAGGCTGTCAACAATCTCTGCCCAATTATTTAAGGGCAAAAGGGACACCTTTCAATAGTGTTCCTTTAAAATAGACGAGCTCTGTGGCACACACCACACATTGCACGTTACTGTGAGTTTTATTGCCGCAGAGCTCTGTGATGCACACATACACACCGCACATTGCTGTGAGTTTAATTTTTTTTTTGAGAAAGGATTTTACCAGGAAGGATACATTGAAATTCTCTGGTTTCCCAGGAAGGATACATTGAGATTCTCTGGTTTCCCAGGAAGGATACATTGAGATTTCTCTGGTTTTCAGTTTGTCCTGGGTGGCGAGTATGTACCGTTAGGTCGAAACCGAAGTGGTAGGCGCCCCTGCCTGTGCAACAACCAATTTCCCAAAGCCAGCCAGCAGTCAGTGGTTTCCCCCAAACCAGAGTGCAAATATTACAATGATTATACGTATCTGGCGGCGCGATAGCAATCGCTATGGAGAGTCAGGATGTTCTCTTTCAATATACGTCCATAAGCATGTGGGAAGAAAAACATATAATAGAGTAGTACATAATGGATAATGTGAGAAATGTTAAATGATACACATCCCACTCACAATTGTAGAGCCACAACACTGGCTCCAAGTGGGTTGAGGCAATCGGGTCCTTTTCTTCTATAAATATAGAAAGATGACCCACACCTTTTTAGGTGGAAGGAGTCTTCTTACGGTTGTTATATGTACATGCGGATAGAAACAAAAAGACTCCTTTGTGCAGATCTGATAATGATAATGTGAGTGTGCTATGAAGGAAATTCACTCACATTTGGTGGAGCTTTAGAACCAAGCTCTAGGTTGAAACGCCTGTGGACTTGTTGAAGGTCAAGTCCATAGAAACCTCGAACTCCCAGAAACACCAGGGACTGGTATATGTAAAATAAAATTAAAATTTATTGAACAAACATAAAATAAAATAAGCAGGACCTGACACAGCAGGTACACTGATGAAAACTTGATATTACAGGCTAACCAGTACGCGTTTTGCCACTGTGTGGCTTCCTCAGCTGACTTTAATACTGAAGTGTACCTTTTAGTGCACCAGGACTTTGTGCGCAAAGACCAAACTTTCCATAACAATTGGCGAGCCTTGTATTTTAGGAGCAGACGCGGATTCCAGAGCAGCTTGCCAAAGGAGGGAGATTGGATTCTTGGTTTTGGGTAGCCAGAAAAAGCCGGCAAAGTTGGTAAGACTATTTTCAGTTTTTGAAATTTCGGTTGTCCTAGAACCAGCATCTGGTCTCTCTGCAAGCTGTTGCGGTAATCTGCACTCAGCAAAAGAATCTCTCTTTTTGCGTTTTCACTCTTTGTGTATTAGGACAGGGGATTAATATCTGTACATAGAGGGATAGGGGTATTGGCTGGGGATAGAGTCTATATTTTGCAAATCCCTGGTCAATACAGCCAAGAGGGTCTTTGTACGGGGTTTATGTATGGAGTTTGCTGGATGTTTTAAAAGTGTGGATGGGTTATTTTCATAGTGCTGGTCACCGTGTGAAATAACTTTTAGTGTGTAAATTTTGGTGGATCTGAAGTTGATTGTGACGTGTGAGGTGATCATTAAAGGGTATCGTTTTTGTTGTAACTTTTATGTTTGTAAGAGGTGGTTTTGGTTTGTAAAGGCAGCATTTCCTTCGTTAGCATTTGTACAGGAGAGACTGCAAGTGAAGGATTTTTATGCTGCTTGCTCCAATTTTCAGGGGTAGGGCACAGGGAATAGGAAGAAACGGTTTTGTATAATTTGGGGTTTTATTGCTGGATTTTGGAGACACCATTTTGTCATCCTTTGTGTGACACCATGTGCTCACCCACCATTTTGTTTAAGCTCAACCACCATTTTGTTGAAGCTCAACCACCATTTTGTTTGTAGTCGAATTTTTGTTTGTTCTCAGGTTTAACTACTTTTGTATTTTTATATAGAAAGCAGATTTCAGTAAAGCGGTTGCGGTTTTTGTTCTGAATTTTGAGTTTAAGTGAAATCTTTACTTTGTACTGAGTTTCGTTAGATAGTAAGACCAATTTTAACTAAGAGTTTTTGTACCTTTAGTGGTGATTTTATTATTTTATTGGTATTACAGTAGAAAAAGAAAGATTTGGTTTTAAAACTTTCTTTTTATATTTACTTTCCATAGGCAGATTGTGCAAGCGAGAATAACACGCTTTTATGGGTTTAGAGTTGCTTTGCGCAGCGAGTAGTTTATTTCAGTTTTGAAGTTCAGACGGTTTGTTAGTTTCATTTGGTGACAGTGATTCAGGTGTTGTACTGAGACATCGTACAACTAGCAAATAGACAGAGGAAGGCTATCCCCATTTAACTTCTGTATTGAGAGAAGCCACATTGTTCTGTAGAGAAAGAGGATGTTCATTGTGCTGTGCGGTTAAGTCTGGCGACGCAGTGTACGGTCGTACAGCATATACGTTTGTGTATGCCTACACTGTGAGGGGTAGAGACATAATTCGGGGAGGGGGTAATCTGTGGTTGTTGACTAATCGTTTGGGGCATAGTTCTGTACCAAACCTGTTGGGACAACAAGCCATAGAGTTACACGTTGCCTCGGTTAGGGTCTCTAGTTGGGGGACTATAGTGGTATAGTGGTTATAGTCTGACAATCCACCGTAAAAGAAGACATCGGACGGTGCTCTCCTAAATTGGTGCAAGAGTTTCCCTGGTCGCAGGAGTAAGACGTTAAGCCGATTCGAATCACCATGGGCATTGTGCTGTCGATGCAAGGGAAGGAGGCTTCCCAGAGTCAGACGGCTGCACAGCACATGAAATCTAG
Source organism: Leptobrachium leishanense (assembly GCA_009667805.1). Taxonomy (NCBI): domain Eukaryota; kingdom Metazoa; phylum Chordata; class Amphibia; order Anura; family Megophryidae; genus Leptobrachium; species Leptobrachium leishanense. Next base: position 99,928,891 of record CM019071.1, read on the forward strand.
TTTTGGGGCAAAAGCAATGAAACCCCTTAAAGAATGGCATAGATGGTCTAAGGGTACCGCTTGGGGTATCCCTCTGGAGGGGACGTTTGACGCCTGGAGATGGGAGAAATTCATATCTGAGTTTAAACCCAGACTCTGGACGGCAATGACCTTAGATGTAGCTCAGCTGTGGCTTCAGAAGTCTATTATGGTAAATCGTCAGGGTATACAGAAGGCAGTTTCAGTCTGGAAGAACCGCATTATGTACACCTGGCCAGAGGGGATAGCCGCAATTGGTGATCCAATGCTGGAAGCGGAAGAGGCTCTTTCTGGGCTAACTCTGCTAAGGCAGGCTGGATCCACCAACACTGGACTTGTTGTAGTTTCATCTGATGCTTCTGCCATCACCAATGTAACAACCTCTACTCTGCTCTCTCCAGCTACCATACCTCTCGCTCCCACAACTCCACCTAACCCTCTCTATCCGTCTCACTCAGCCACATCTGGGGTGTTTTCTCCTCCAATTACGGCTAATTACAAATCATTTCCAACTGGGGAGGAATGCGTTTGTTTCTGGCGTCGCCTGAAACAAGTGGCATTGGATGCAGATATGGAGGTTGGTCCTGATGTGCCAACCGACGGAGGTAAGTTATCCGCTATTCACCTCCTACTAAGAGCCAAATTCTTAGAAGGCATCTTTACGAAAATTCGAGACCGGTTATTGTTAGCCAGACCCGAATTTAGTGAAATGACAATACCTGCCATTCTATCCACTCTCTCCGCTATAGAGAGAGGTGGATAGGAAGAAACAGGATAAAACATCCAAAGTCCTTGTGTCACAAGCCCCCGATGCAGAACAAGCGTACCAAGATCATGGGAAAAAGACACAACACTGGAAAACCAGGACTTGTCACATCTGCAAAAAGGAAGGACATTTAAAGCGTGACTGTCCTAACAGACCCAAGGGTAAGTGGCAGTTCATTCCAGACGATCCAACGACTTCAGTCGTGGGGATGGCCAGCCATGGCTATGATTCTTCATAGCACGTTGGCAAACCGGTGTCAGGCCATATAAACCTATTTATCGAGGAATTAAAATATCCCCTCCCTTGCCTCATTGACACCGGTGCAGCCCGAACTGTTCAGAGATCCAGAGATCTCAGAGGCAAGGTTCCCCCTTCTCTGGGGAGACTATACCCACTGTGGGTCTCACAGGTCAGACAGTGTCTCTACAGACCACCAAAACACTCCATTGTAGACTAGGTCAGCACACGGAAGCCATCAGGTCTGTACTGGTATCGGATGATGTTCCCATTAATTTGTTGGGAGCGGATATTTTATCAGAAATACAGGCGATTATTGAGTACACTCCAGCTGGCATTGTGGTAAGTAGTGCACTATCAGAAGAACGATTATGTGCTATGGTAGCATTACCATATCTAACGGAACCAACCTGTTCCCGGGAGTTGGATGTACTGGCAGAGGTAAATCCCAAAATTTGGGCAGCAGATAAGTACGATGTGGGCCTTCTTCCCGTGCCGCCAACTACAGTTAACATCAAGCCAGGGAGCGTTTTACCCCGATTACCACAATACCCCTTGAGTGTGGCTCAAATGGACAGTCTTAAGATCCAAGTGGACCGATATCTACAGATAGGGGTCCTCTCGCCAACCAAATCACCCTGCAACACCCCACTATTCCCAGTGGCCAAAAGGTCGGCCAAAGGCCAGGAAACAACATACCGGCTAGTGCATGATCTGAGAGCTGTAAACAAGATCATTATTAGTGATGCTCCTCTGATCCATAACCCCCACACCTTGCTGGCCTCTGTACCACCAAATGCAAAGTTTTTTTACTGTCATTGATTTAACCAATGCTTTTTTATCGGTACCACTGGACCCCCAGTGCCAGTACCTTTTTGCTTTTACATTCCAGGGTCAACAACTAACATGGACACGTCTCCCTCAGGGGTCGGTGACTAGTCCCTCGGAATACAGTTGCAAGCTGAAGATTGTGTTAGATCAGTGGGCCCCAATGGATCCAGGGGTGGTACTGCTGCAGTATGTGGATGACTTGCTACTTTGCTGTCCCACGCAGGAGGCTTGTTATCGGCATACTGTATCATTGCTTAACCATCTGGCATCCACAGGTAATAAGGCTAGCAAGGAGAAATTACAGTTTTGCAAGAAAAAGGTTATATTTTTAGGACATTGCATCTCTCAGGGAACCCGGCATTTAACCACCCAGAGCGTACAGACATTGAAAGACCTGCAGAGACCTAAAAACACACGACAATTGAGAGCCATTCTCGGACTTATCAATTACTGCAGAGACTGGATCCCTAACATATCATCCAAATTAGGGCCCCTTTATGAGCTGACATCAAAAACACCTTTTCAATTGTCAGACGACGACTGGTTGATCCTACAGGATTTGACACAGGAACTCTCCAAAACACCTGCTTTAGGTCTGCCCAACTACGACCTCCCCTTCTATCTTTTTTGCCATGAAAATCAGGGCCATGAAACTGGAGTACTGACCAAACTACACGGGCCCAGGTACCGACCCATCATGTACCTATCGACCACCCTAGATCCGGTCATCCGAGGCTCACCCGGATGTGTACGAGTCGTGGCTGCCTGTGCTGTACTACTACAGAAGGTAGGTGACATAGTCTTAGACTCCCCGTTGACCCTCTATACTCCCCATTCGGTGCAGGAAATCCTGAATCAGGCCTAGACAAAACACCTCTCTGCTGCCAGGTTCACTAAGTACAAAGTGGCTCTCCTAACACCTACTAACCTGACTCTAAGACGATGCACCATTTTGAACCCAGCGTCTCTTCTTCCTGTTATTAAGGAGGAAGAGAAGGGGAGAGATAATGGTGTGAAAAACGAAAAATTTTCAACTTCTACTAACTATTCTAACCTCAACTTCTAATCAATTTTCCAACCTAGTAGGGAATCACCTTGAGGACCATCACAACTGCTTTTCCTTGATGGATCTTGAGTCAACAGCCATCAGTCCGGTGAGGGAGACTCCCATTCCAGAGGCCAAAAACCTTTTTGTAGATGGTTCCAGGTATTACACCCCAGACGGTAAGCCACACACTGGATATGCCATAACTACAGTCAGTGAGGTTGTGGAGAAAGGCTCTTTGAGCTCACACATGTCAGCACAGGAGGCTGAGTTGTGGGCACTGGCAAGGGCTTGTGAGATCCACAAGGAGCAGAGGGTTAACGTCTATACAGACTCTAGGTATGCTTTTGGGATAGCGCATGACTTTGGTCCAATCTGGAAAGCTAGAGGGTTTTATACTAGTTCAGGGAAGCCGGTGAAACATGGAGTTAATCAAGAGACTGTTCATTGCCTTCAGCCTGCCACACAAAATAGCCATTTTGAAAGTGAAGGCACATACGGCTGACAGATCTCTGGAGGCCGATGGGAATGCGTTGGCAGATAGAGCTGACAAGGAAGGTGCCCTGAGCCCCACTGTAGAGACCTTGATGCTGGTCGTCCCTTCTGATGTATCTCTGGAAGAGTTTAAGAAACTGCAGAGGCAGGCAGAGATGCAGGAGAAGAGGAGGTGGACAGCTTTGGGGGCTACACAAGGCCCAGATGACATCTGGAGTCTTGGCAACAAATGGTGTCTGCCAAGATAATTTTTTCCAATGATGGCCCATTCAAGTCATTACCCGGGGCACCAGTCAAAGATGGTTATGTGTGCGCAGGTTGAAGAACACTGGATTGCTCCTGGGTTCACTACTGCAGCATCCAATTTTGCAGCTTGTTGCCTGGTCTGTGCTTTGCACAACCCTGGCAGAACTGTGAAACCACCAGAGCGGCATTTGCCCAAACCGAAATATCCCTTTCAGCGCATACAGATAGACTACATTACAATGCCAAGGAGTGGGCCGTACAAGCATGTCTTAGTCTGTGTGGATATGTTTTCAGGATGGCCGGAAGCATGGCCTGTTCGATGCGCCAACGCCACTACCACAGCAAAAAAGATCCTGTCTGAGATAGTGTGTCGCTGGGGCCTGCCTGAAACGATCGAGTCGGATCGCGGCTCTCACTTCACAGGTCAGATTTTTGCAGAGGTATGTAAAGCTCTTCATGTCAACCAGGGATTACATACCCCGTATCATCCTCAAAGCAGTGGTAAGGGTGAACGTCTTAATGGGATTATTAAGAACAGGATCTCAAAAATCATGACCAATACTCGAAAACCATGGTCTCGCTATAGCCCTTTATTCCATCAGGAATGCCCAAAGGAAGCCCCACGGGTTATCACCCTACGAAGCTTTGTTCGGTAGTCCTCCAAAGACGGGATTGTACTACCCTCAACAGCTGTCGTCTTTACATTCTCAGCTGACGGGGTATGTGCAGTCTCTGCAAAGGGAGCTCCAAAGAGTCCACCACCGGGTCCGGGAGTCTCTCCCGGACCCAAACTCAATAACCAGTGTTCATTCTATTCAAACAGGTGATTGGGTCGTGCTAAAGAAACATCAGAGGACGGGACTAGAGCCGAGATATCTTGGTCCATTCCAGGTGCAGCTGACGACGCCAACCTCTCTGAAGCTCGAAGAACGAGACAACTGGGTCCACGCCAGTCACTGCAAGAAGCTGCTCAACTACATCAAAGAATGAGAAGTGTCATTTTTGTTTACTTGTTTAGCTTAATTTATTTTAGCGAGGGAAATGCACCTAAGACTAGCATGGGCCACAAGGAGACATTTGTAATAGTAACTCTGGCTCCTGCCATTCGCTTGTTTAAATTCTTGGGCGTTGTTGTAGTGAGGGAGATCACCAAGAAACAATGACAGTAGAGCGTCCAAAGAGGGGAGGTTTACAAGGGTCAGGTGCACACTGATGGGAGCAGGGCAGAGGCAGAGCTATAGCTAGTGAGGGTTGGAATCCTTTTTTTTTAAAGCTTTGGGAAGCTTCGGGGATTTCTTGTTTTCCATTGGATCCTGGCTAAAGGTAATGGGAGTATATATATAATAATTAAGGTGTTTCTGTCTCTATTCATTCTATATGCCGGAGTGAGATGTTCCTGATGTCTAATCGACCGAGTTACCGAAGCCCGAACAGATGAGATGCCCTGAAGACCAACCCATGGACCGGACACAGAGGATTTCAGACCGACCAACGACCGACGCAACCCACCACCTCATGTCCTCCCTCTGAGTCACCTCCCTTAAAGCAGATTCCACGTGTCAAGTTCTAGGTGTCAAGATTTGTTTTAAGAGTTGCCAAAAATATCGGCGTGTCAAGATTGGTTTTAAGACTTGCTTTACGATTCTACGTGTCAAGATGGACTTTCTGTTGTTTTCTGGCTTTTTGCATTCAGGACTTTCCATATACAAGAGGAACTGTTTCTTTCCAAGGAAGATCGAGATTCATCGAGGGACACTGGGGAGCAAATGACAAAGAGGAGGGACTGTTGTGGAAAATTTATTATGTGGACATTATATTCTAGGATGTGTGCGTTTTATAAGTTGTCATCTGTCTCCCTGTGTTGGATTTGAATGGAGAAACGCTCTAGCAGAGTGTACTTGGTTTTAAATCCAAACCAGCGGCAAAACCATCAGTATGAAAACCTTCTTTTGGGTTTAGAGACATACCTGCTTTTAAGACATTTAAGCCTTGTCTGTACACTCGTACCGTGTACTGACAATAGCTGTAATGTCTCCACAGATATGTGTCGCAAATCCATAAGAACAAGTAGACTGATCTTCACTTAATACTGATCAGATTTGATCAGTATTGAATGGGGTCCATACTGACAGTGATGGGGGATGATTGGACAGGCATGGCTTACATGGACTCAGGGATGAGTCATGTACAGGGGGCTGGTCGGTCATCCCAGTCTACTCCCCTGTCCTTTTGATATGTAAATGTAATTACCGGTCTAACTGGTTCCTAATTGTAAAGCCAGTTAGCCACTGGGCGTTGTCCTATTGTCTATTAAATTAAGCGGACCAGGGGCTCACAGCCCACTTGGCCAGAGGATTTCCAGCTTGAAGCAGCGTGTCTGTCTGTTTCTTCCTGGGATAGAGAAGTACTTCGCCCCTTATACAGAAAGACCTGAATATAGCGTGTTTTTCATAGAGACGGATTTGTTTGTACTGGGCGCACTTTAATACTGAAGTGAACCTTTTAGTGCACCAGGACTTTGTGCGCAAAGACCAAACTTTCCATAACAGTGGCTGTGAGAAGAAACAAATTACAAATCTCAGAAACCTCTTATAAATCAGTGAGACCCCTTGATGGGTGGCAGTGAGAATACACAAATTACAAATCTCAGAAACCTCCTATAAATCAGTGAGACCCCTTTATAGGTGACAGTGAAACCTCTTATAAATCAGTGAGACCCCTTGATGGGTGGCAGTGAGAAGCCACAGATTACAAATCTCAGAAACCTTCTATAAATCAGTGAGACCCCTTGATGGGTGGCAGTGAGAAGACACAAATTACAAATCTCAGAAACCTCCTATAAATCAGTGAGACCGCTTGATGGGTGGCAGTGAAACCTCCTATAAATCAGTGAGACCCCTTGATGGGTGTCAGTGAGAAGCCACAGATTACAAATCTCTGAAACCGCTTATAAATCAGTAAGACCCCCTGATGGGTGGCAGTGAAACCTTTTATAAATCAGTGAGACCCCTTTATGGGTGACAGTGAAACCTCTTATAAATCAGTGAGACCCCTTGATGGGTGGCAGTGAAACCTCCAATAAATCAGTGAGACCCCTTGATGGGTGGCAGTGAGAAGCCACAGATTACAAATCTCTGAAACCGCTTATAAATCAGTGAGACCCCTTGATGGGTGGCAGCCAGTGAGAACACACGGATTATAACAATTCCCAAATATTTTGTAGAAATTAGTGAGCCCCAAAATACTTGCTGGCAGTGACAAGACACAGAAGATCACCTCAATTCCCAAATGTTTTGTAGAAATTATAGTGAGCCCCAAAATACTGCGTGGTACTGGCTGTGTGACAAGACACAGAAGATCACCTCAATTCACAAATGTTTTAAAGAAATGTGTAACCCCCAAAATACTTGCTGGCACAGTGATAAGACACACATCACCTAAATTCCCAGATATTTGGTAGAAATGAGACCCCCCCAGTAGCGTGGCAGACCGGCAGTAAGAACACACATCAATCTCCTATGAAATCTCCTCTCAAATGTGTGGTGAATCGGCACGTGGAAACGTTATATAGTGTGCTGCGGGACATAGCTCTGTGAGCCCATGATTGGGCAAAATTTGCCCAATCAGGACTCTGAGCGCTGATTGGCATACTGTTGAACCTGTCTTGCACCAGACCTGTGGTCAGGTGCAAGGCTGTAGCCAAATACGAGCTTCAGGCCAGTGGGAAAGTGCATTATGGGCCATTGTGATCGAACTTGCTTAGAACACCTGGAAATGTTCTGAGTTTGCGATCTAACCGAACAGGCTAAGTTCGGCCCGAACACCGAACCGTCCGAACCGAACAGCTCATCTCTAGTCGGGAGGCTGTGCCTCTGGTCGTGGTGGACGTGGTGCATCCTCTGCAGGGGCAGTCCTTTCTAACTGGTGCTGGCCATCTTAAGCAGCAGCAACATACAGAGGACTTGGTGGATTGGCTAACCAGGCCATCCTCATCCTCCGAGTCCTCTGCCAGCCAGGCTTGTAGTTCTTTACAGTCCACTTCAGCTGCCAAAACATCTAATGCAGCCTCCATGTCCACAGCTACTCCTGCCGTAGCCTCACTATCACACACGGAGGAGTCAGCTGAATTGTTTGACTACAATGACAGTGACATGCTGCTTGAGGATGCGCAGCAAGTACAGTGCTCTGATTCAATCCCTGAGGTTGAGGATGGGAGTATAATCAACCTAGAGGAAGGGGGTGCCAGTGATGACACACAAATAACTGGCACTCATGTTGCCCCAGCAGCTGCAGCATACTGCCAAGTTGGCTCCAGTGACGAGGAGATAGGGGGTGAAGATGACATTGATGATGAAGTCACTGACTCCACCTGGGTGCCAGATCGAACAGAGGAATCAAGTGAGGAGGAGGGGGAGGAGGAGGCACAGCAAACAAAAGGCACAACATCCTCTATGACCAACCATAGCACTAGCCAGTCCAAGGCATCAGATGTCAGAGCTGCTCTGTTGCAGAGCACTGTTGTCTCAAAGCACACATGCAGGAACTCTGCTGTCTGGGAGTTCTTTAAGAAATGTGCAGCAGAGCGCAACGTTGCTATTTGTAATCTATGTCAGATGAGGCTGAAGCATGGGAAAGACACCGGACACTTGGGTACCACGTGCTTGAGGTGACATATGTACACCTGCCACACATCCCGTTGGTGCAAAACTTTGCATAGGTCCTCCTCCTCCTCATCTGTCTCTACCCCCACTGTAAGTCCTGCCATGTCATTGCCTACAACCTCCACTGACAGGGATAATGCTACAGTAATGGATGTACCAGGTCCTTCCTCACAATGTGACATCATCCGATCAGCTGAAGATTTACGCAGTCAGATTAAGATGCCGCAGCAGCGTAAGAAAAAATATAGTCCCAACCATCCCCAAGCACAGCGTCTAAATGCCAGTTTAGCAAAAATACTCGTATTGCAGCTGCTGCCTTTCCAGCTGGTGGACTCTGCTCCCTTCCGTGAATTTGCTGAATGTGCTGTACCACAGTGGCAGGTTCCAAAATGCCATTACTTTTAACGCAAGGCCATTCCAGCACTATACCAGCACGTGGAAGACAATGTTATCCAGTCATTGGGAAAGGCAGTCAGCAACAAGGTGCATGTGACTTTAGACACGTGGTCCAGCAAGCATGGACAGGGTCGTTACATTTCCTTCACAGCACGCTGGGAAACTCTGATTGCTGCTGGGAGGGATCCAAGACGGGGCTCTGTGCTGGAGCTTGTTCATCCAGCACGCCTCCAGAAAGCTGCTTGTATGAGGTCTGTCTGCTCCACCACCACCACCTCTCCCTCTTCCTCCTCCTCCTTCTCTGTCTCTGGCGAAGTGGCAGTTAAACCGATGCCTGACAGGGTCTACGCAACGACTCAAGCAAAAAGAAGCCATACTGTGCTTGAGCTGGTTTGTTTAGGGGACAGGAGCCACACCGGGCCAGAAATTCTGTCTGCTCTACAGGGCCAGGTGTAGAGATGGTTAACACCATGCCAGCTTCAGCTGGGAATGATCATCTGTGATAATGGCAGCAACCTTCTCTCTGCCCTACGCAAGGGAAAATTGACGCATGTACCATGCCTAGCACACGTCCTAAATCTAGTGGTACAGCGTTTCCTAACCAAGTACCCAGGGCTGCCAGAGCTTCTCAGTCAGACCAGAAAAGTCTGCAGCCACTTCAGATGGTCATTCCCAGCAAGCGTTCGCCTGGCAGAAATTCAAAGAGAATTCCACCTTCCCACAAGCCGTCTGATCTGTGACATGCCCACCAGGTGGAACTTGACATTAGCAATGCTGCAGCATCTGCACAAGCAGCAGAGGGCCATCAACGAGTACCTGTGTGAGTATGGCACAAGGACAGGTTCAGGTAAACTTGGTTCCCCCCCGCAGTGGCTGATGATCAAGGATGCATGCACTGTAGTGTCACCATTTGAGGAGGCAATGAGGATGGTGAGCAGAGACAGTGCATGCATCAGTAACACAATTCCTTTAGTGTTCCTGCTGGAGCACACTCTGCGGGGAATTATAGATGTGGCTCTAGAGGCAGAGCAGCAGGAGGAAGAGGAGGCCTTCCCTAGCTCTGAAGGCCCCAGTCTTTCTGCAGACAGCATTCCAGTGGGTCCTACTCAGATCAGACAGGACGAGGAGGAGGAGGAATATTTAAGTAGTGGAGGCATTGAAGGTGGGGATTCCTCAAGGGAGGATTTTGTGTGCCCAGAAACACAAGGGCTAGTGCATGGCTGGGAGGAGGAAGTGCACGATGGGGTCATCCTCATTGACCAGGAAGACTCAGAAGCTAATGCCACCTCCAACCTACGCTGCATGGGCTCCCTTATAATGCAAAGCCTGCTAAAGGACCCCAGGATTTGTGCTATCAAGGATACGGATCATTACTGGTTGGCAACCCTTCTTGATCCACGATACAAGGGTAAAGTTGGAGAGCTCATCCTGCCCGCACAGAGGGAGCACAGGACGAAAAAACTTGAGGACGCTCTAAAGCGACACTTGTGTAACACCTTTCCAGGCACTGGTAGGTTACCAAGTGATGACACACGTGCTTCTGAGACTGCGGATGATCAGAGGAATAGTGGTGAAGGCCAGGGCCGCTTGACTGATGCATTTTTTAATTTTTGTTAGTCCACGACGGCCAGGGACGTCAAATGTAGGCACCCATTGCCAGCGTCTTCACCATATGGTGCAGGACTACCTAGGGGCAAGGGCAGACCTGGATACCTTTACAGCAGATGATCCACTGGCTTACTGGGTGTTGAGATTGGATCACTGGCCAGAACTTAGCCAATATGCTATGCAGCTACTAGGTTGCTCTTCATCCAGGGTGCTTTCTGAAAGGACGTTCAGTGCCACTGGAGGTTTTGTCACAGCCAAAAGAGTGCATCTGTCCACCGTCTCTGTAGACCGACTGATATTTAAAAAAATGAATCAGTCCTGGATCAGCAGCTATCAAACCCCTGATGCTGAAGTAACGGACTAGATCGGGGATGTCTTCTGCATTCACAAAAACCTCCAGCACTGAACTCTTCCACAATACCACAAAAGGGTTACGGTGTGAAGGCACTTGCTGCCATGAAAGGCGCAATATTTGGCTGCAATGACGCCTGTGCCACATCTATATCATTTTAATTTTTTGAACCGCAGGGTCCAACCCTGCACTCTTCCACAATACTACAGAGGGGTTACTGTATGATAATACTTGCTGGCCTGGCAGTCTGGCACCAAAAGTGCAATATCTGGGTGCACTGACGCCCATTACCAGATTCATATCTTTTTAATATAGGACCACATAGTCCACCCCTGCATTCTTCCACAATACCACAGAGGGGTTACTGTATGATCGTACTTGATGGCCTGGCACCAAAAGCACAATATCTGGGTGCACTGACGCCTTTACCAGATGCATATCTTTTTAATATAGGACCGCAAGGTCCACCCCTGCATTCTTCTACAATACTACAGAAGGGTTACTGTATGATAGTACTTGCTGGCCTGGCAGTCTGGCACCAAAAGCACAATATCTGGGTGCACTGACGCCCATTACCAGATTCATATCTTTTTAATATAGGACCACATAGTCCACCCCTGCATTCTTCCACAATACCACAGAGGGGTTACTGTATGAATGCACTTGCAGGCCTGGCTCCAAAAGCACAATATTTGGGTGCACTGCCACTGATGCCTGTATCAGATTCATATCCTCAGAGGGGTTACGGTGTGACAGCACTCTTGCCGATGCTATAGGCCCAATTTTAAAGCACCTATTGTTACTTTCATCCAAAGCCTGCATAAGTTTCACAATAATTTAGCCAAAAAAATCAGTAAACTTTTTCTGCGTGTCCGAAAATGTCTCCTCTTTCATACAGACTGCCGCAACAAGCAGTTGTTTATGGATAGATTAAAGGAAAAGCATTTACCGTCTTTTGAAACGTAATTTTTTTGTTTTTAAGTGTTTCTATACATCCTAGAAATCTGCCACTTAATGGGCAGGTTATGGGGACCTCCTAGGCACGATATTTGAAGGAATTTTTCGTTTTTATTTTTAACCCTTATTTCATGGAAAACTCCCTGTCCCTTTAAAAACATTTTCTTTTTAACTTTTTGTCCCTGTTTCCTGTCCCCCAGGGCACTACCCGTACCCCCATACACCTGTTATGGCAAATATCCAGCATATATGCCCTCTTGGAGGGCACTCTAAAAAACGAATTTTCAGCCACATTGACTTGTATCGAGAAAGGTCGCTGCAAACCCGCCGAAAACTAACCGCAAAACCTGATGAATGCACGCCGAAAACCCGCAAAAACATCTAGATTGACCCGGCGGAAAAAGCCGAGCAGGAGACGATCACACGCATTTAAGCCGCCGGAAAAAGCCGACACCGCAGATGAATGGAGTGAATAAATTAGCAAAACAGTTTGCTTGAATGTTTGAAAAGTGAAACGCTGTTTGCATAGAAACTACTGAGCGAAAATGTCTGAAATTTACATATGATCCAATGAATGATAATAAAAAAGGCTGTTACAGAAAAAATATGTTAAAAAAAAATCCAGGAAAATGCTTAACCACTTGGCTGCTAAGGACGCGCCCAGCGCGTCCAGTCAAGTGGTTCTCCTGTGCTACGGACGCGCTCAGCGCGTCCGAGCACAGGAGGCAGCAATCCGCCGGATTCCGGCGGATTGCTGCGCCCCCCCGGTGCGGGCTGACATCTTGGATGTCAGCCCAGCACTCGGGAGCCCGGCGGGGACATTAGATGTCATCGCGGCGACGCAATGACATCTAATTCAGGCGCTCCCCCCCGCATGTGCGGAGGAGGCGCCTGAAAGGGAGGGGGGGAGGTCCTTCGGACCTCTCTCCCTCCCGATCGGCGGCGTTGCGGGGGATAACCCAGGCACCATTTGGAAGGGCACAGCCTGCCCTTCCAAATGGTACCTGGCATTAACCCCTGGGGTGCCGGATCACGAATCGGTGCTGAAAAGCGCCGATTCGTGATCCTTTCCCGGAGCTGGCCGACATCTTGGATGTTGGCCAAGCCTCCGGGAACTCCCCCTGAGGACTGGCGTCATCGTGCATAGCACGATGACGCCAGTCCTGAAGTTAACCCCTAGCTGCCACCAACGGTGGAGATAGGGGGTTCCAATGAACCCCCTATCTCCCGATCCGTGGCAGCTAGGGGTTAAAGTTTGGTACTGTTGGATCGGCCAGAGAATGGCCGTTCCAACGATACCAAACACGACTGTGAAAATTTTTGTAAAAAAAAATAAAAAATGAAAAATAAAAATAAAAAAATTAAAAAAAAATATATAATTTTTTTTTCTTTTTTTTGGTTTGTTAGTGTAGCAATATTGTTCCCATTTCAATTATAATGTGAACAATGATGCTGCACTAACGATTTTTGTATGCGGTGCGTTTGTTAAAAATCGTGTAATTTTCCCCAAAAAAAAATGTAACGAGACCCCATCTCTAATTTTTTTAAAAAGCGCACCCCATACAAAATATAACCGCAATAGCTTGCATGTTAAAATGTGAAAAAAACACACTTTACACATTGTAAATTATTGAAAATACATATTTTATTGCAATTTTTGTTATAATATACAGACAGGTCATGACGTATACATATAATAATGACATATTATGAATCTGCCGAGTCTGATGGAAAGAACGATATATAATATGTCTGGGTCATGTACTAAAATAAGCCTTCAAAACACCTTTAAACATGATGAGCCAATAAAAATGACCTCAGCACAGGGGTGGGAAAAGCCATTGCAGAATCCTAGCTCCCCGGCCACATTTGATTTCCTTTCTGGTACTATTGAGATCCCATTCAGTAAAACAATTATTGTTGCTGGATTCTACCGCCCACCAAGTTCCCCAGTGCAATCCCTTTCTGACATAACCCAAATTCTTAGTAAATTAGTCGCTCAAAACCAAAAAAGCGAACTGCTGGTCCTCGGCGACTTTAATGTTGATTGGCTGAATCCTAAAAACAATAAACACTGCTCACTGTTTAAGGCTTTGCAGCTAACACAATTAATCTCCTCCCCCACTCGCATTAATATGAAAAGCCCTAACCACACCTTGCTGGACTGGATTCTCTCCTCATGTCCTGATCGAATACAGGAGGCAGGCGTTCTCGCTAACAGTTTCAGTGATCACTGCCTAGTGTACTGTGTGCGCAAAATAAGGGCCATAAAATGTCCACCAAAGGTAATAATCACCAGGTCTTTCAAGAAATTTAATCTTGAATCCTTGCTAAATGATCTCAAACAGCTCCCATGGTACAGACTAAACCTAATCCCAGACCTGGACTGTGCAATTGAATACTTTCAAGCCGAGCTCCTGAAAGTCTGGAACACCCATACCCCACTGCGCAAAGTGCGAGTAAAAGGGGCCCATCTCCCCTGGGTTACAGCTGACCTCACGCATATGTACCAGCTTACAGACTCCCTGTGGTCAAAGTTCAAGAGTACTGGATCCATGAACGATCACTGTGAATACCGAAAATGTCGGAATGAATGCACAAAAGAAACAAAAATGGCTAAAGCCCAATACTTCAATGAAAATTTAAACAATAACATATCAAACCCCAGAAATTTTTGGAAAATCATAAGTAACATACAAGCACCCCCCAGTCACTCCCAACCAGCTGCTTTAAAAGTAAACAACCAAACTGTAAAACACCCCCTAGATGTAGCAAATGCTTTTAATAATTATTTTGTTGGATGCGCCACCGCCCTGATTGCTAAGCTAGGAAATGACACGCAATCAGAAAGGCCGCACGCAGGTCAGGACCCACCAACAGTGCAAAGACCCCGTAACACAGAGAAATTCAGTTTTAGGCCAGTGCCTGTCAGTGCCATCACTAAACTTCTCCGTAACCAAAAAATGAAATACCGGTCTGGACCTGATCAAATCCCAGCAATGCTGCTGAAAATCAGTGCACCAGCAATTGCAAAACCTGTCGCAACCCTGATTAATGAATCACTGGCGACTGGATACATACCCAAACCTATCCATAAAAGTGGAGACAATACTTTGGTATCCAACTACCGGCCAATATCACTGCTCCCTGTAATGTCAAAAATTCTGGAAAAATGTGTCTACACTCAATTACGTGATTATTATCAGTATCAGAACTATTTAACCCCAGATCAATCAGGCTTTCGTCCAAACCATTCAACTACAACTGCCCTTTTAAAAGTTTGTAATGATATCCAAGCTGGCATGGAACAAGGAAATCTAACTGGAGCCATCTTCCTTGATTTTGCCAAGGCTTTTGACACAGTAGACCATGGCATCCTATTACAAAAACTTAAGAACTCTGGTATTGGTGATAGTAATTAACCTGGTTCCAATCATATGTGTCTGATAGGTCTCAATTTGTGTCCATTTCTGACAGCACTTCCCTCCCCCTCCCAGTCACGTGCGGTGTACCCCAAGGCTCAATACTTGGCCCCCTGCTATTCACAATATTCATAAACGATCTGCCCAATGTCTGCAAAGCTTCTACTGTACACATGTACGCAGATGACACTGTAATCTATACCAGCAACCAAATCTCCCACAGCTGGAGGCAGTGCTGCAAGAACAATTCACAGGGGTAGAAAAGTGGATCGCAAATAACAAACTTTTTCTAAATACTGACAAAACTGTTACAATGCTCTTTGAAACCGCACCTAAACTACACAAATTGCAAACACCCCATCTATGTGTTGGGACAAAATCAAACGGCACACTGACCACAGTCACCTCTCTCAAATACCTAGGTATGTGGTTAGACCCAAATCTATCTTTTGGCCCCCACATCGAAAAACTCTCATCTAAACTTTACCCCAAACTAGGTGCCCTGTACAGAAACAAATCCTGCCTGAGCCCCGCAGTAAGAAAGCAGATTGTACAACAAATGCTTATGCCAGCCATTGAATACGGAGATGTAGTGTATGCAGCCGCCCTGCAAACACACCTCCAGAAACTTACTACATTGTATAACTCATTCTGTTGCTTTGTGCTACAATGTAACTACATGACCCACCATTGTGACATGTTAAAAGAACTAAACTGGCCATCGCTGGACTCTAGACGCACCCTTCACCTTTCCAACCTGGTGTTTAAGAGCTTTTCGGGGAAGCTACCACCCTACCTGAATATGCTGCTTCCCCCGGCAGTTCCCTCATCCTATAACCTCAGATCCAGGACCAGCACCTTACTTGCAATACCGCAATACAAAATGAAAATGGCTAGATCCTCATTTTCCTACAGAGCACCGCAAATATGGAATAACCTCCCAGACGCCGTCAAATCTTCCCCCAGTCTAAAGTCCCTTAAGAGCTCCCTATTAGCATACCTCAATACGAAATGCACCTGTAAACATCTATACTATAATAGAGTAAGGCTTGGCGTGTCCGTCGCCAAGCCTTACTCTGCGCATGCGCGCGCAACCAGCGGCGGTTGGTTGCGCGCGCATGCAACCGCCGCGGCACGAGCCGGCTGTGCGCTCGCCGCGGCGGTTACAAGATGCACACAGCAGCCAGGTAGAGGCTGCGCTCGCAGCCTCTACCCGGCTGCTGCGCGCATCCAACCCCCGAGCGGCGAAGGGAAAGGTCACTCCGCCGCTCGGGGTTGGATGCGCGCGGCAGCCGGGTAGAGGCTGCGCTCGCAGCCTCTACCCGGCTGCCGAGCGCATCCAACCTCCGAGTGGTGCCGGGGAAGTGAAAGTTTCCCCACTTCCGCTCTTTCAAGGACCCAAGCCCCGGTCACGTGACCGCGGATTGGGTCCTTCAACGAGCGGAAGCGGGGAAACTTTCACTTCCCCGGCGCCGCTCGGAAAGGTAAGTATGGCGCCGAGCTCATGGGGCGGCTGTCCGAATGCCGATAGAGCATTCGAACAGCCGCCCCATGTCTGGTCTGGGGTCTGAGCTGGGGCATATCCATGAGCGCTGGGGGGCAGTATCCATGAGCTGGGGGGCAAATCCATGAGCGCTGGGGGGCAGTATCCATGAGCTGGGGGGCAAATCCATGAGCTGGGGGGCAATATCCATGAGCTGGGGGCAGTATCCATGAGCTGGGAGGCAGTATCCATGAGCTGGGGGCCAGTATCCATGAGCTGGGGACAGTATTTATGAGCTGGGAGGCAGTATCCATGAGCTGGGGGCCAGTATCCATGAGCTGGGGGGCATTATCCATGAGCTGGGGGCCAGTATCCATGAGCAGGGGGCATATCCATGAGCTGGGGGCAGTATCCATGAGCTGGGGGGCAATATCCAGGAGCTGGGGGGCAATATCCATGAGCTGGGGGGCAGTATCCAGGAGCAGGGGGCAATATCTATGAGCTTTGGGGCAATATCCATGAGCTGGGGGGCAGTATCCAGGAGCTGGGGGCAGTATCCATGAGCTGTGGGGCAATATCCATGAGCTGGGGGGCATATCCATGAGCTGGGGGGCATATCCATGAGCTGGGGGGCAGTATCCAGGAGCTGGGGGGCAATATCCAGGAGCAGGGGGGCAATATCCATGAGCTGGGGGGCAATATCCATGAGCTGGGGGGCAATATCCAGGAGCTGGGGGGCAGTATCCATGAGCTGTGGGGCATTATCCAGGAGCTGGGGCAATATCCACGTGCTGGGGCATATATCCACGTGCTGGGGCAGTATCCACGAGCTGGGGCAATATCCACGAGCTGGGGCAGCATCCACGAGCTGGGGCAGTATATCCACGAGCTGGGGCAGTATCCACGAGCTGGGGCAGTATATCCACGAGCTGGGGCAGTATCCACGAGCTGGGGCAGTATCCACGTGCTGGGGCAGTATCCACGAGCTGGGGCAGTATCCACGAGCTGGGGCAGTATATCCACGAGCTGGGGCAGTATCCACGAGCTGGGGCAGTATCCACGAGCTGGGGCATGTATCCATGAGCTGGGGCAGTATATCCACAATAGACTGCCCTCTGGGCAGGCTTTCCACCTTGTGTAACATAATAACTTTATTTCCTCCATATTTATTTTTCTGTTAATCTGTGTATTTGGTCTTGTGTTAATATCTTGCATTTTACTGTTAATCTGTATATTTGGTCTTGTGTTAATATATTGCATTTTACTATTTTGTATTTCTGTAACCACTCAATGTTCTCGAACCCAGGACATACTTGAAAACTAGAGAAATCTCAATGTATCCTTCCTGGTAAAATCCTTTATAAATAAATATGCACTATTGCACTTAGCCCTGCTGGTTTTATTCTTTTAAGGCAACGCTGCACTTTACTGTTTTGTTGCACTTTATTTCACTATTGTGCCTACTATTGATGCACTTTATTTCATTATTTATATATGCATATGCAAATGTTCCAATTGCATTCCAGTGTTTTGCACTATTGATGCGCTGTCAGGGATACCTGCCACACCTCCCTCATCTTTGTTTAGCACAGATTTTGGTTGTTTTTTCTGTGTTTTTTATCCCAGGGCGGCATCATATCACTTACTGGTTATAACTTATCATCATAACTGCATTTATTGGTAAAAATAATAATAACTTTATAGGCGCCCACGCTTCTGGGTATATAGCTTTATACCCACATTCCTTTCGATTACGCGTGTTTGTTGCGCTGAGAATGTAATACGACGTTCAGCGCAAAGGGTTTTACGCCTCGCGTTAATGTTTTTTTGCGCCGGCGCAAACGATTGTGCGAAGATTGTAATTTAGCCCAAACAGCGCAGAAACCTAAAAACAGCAGTGGGTACTTTCGGACAGACAATGGTAAAACCGCCTGGTCACTATGGAGTTAACATGTATTTGGTACTCTGTTTTTGTGCAGCTCTTAGAGTGAGTTTTGGAATTAAAACTGATGCTTTCACCTCAGTGTGATATGCAATAAACTTAACAAAACCATCAGTAAAGTTGGGGCCATTATTCGGGCAGGGTTTGCTACACACATCATAGGTACCCCCTGAAAACTATTTTAGATTTAGACTTAAACGTTTCACATTATAAATTGAACCGAAAAGTGGAACTTTCAGTGATTTGAGCATGGCATTAGAACTTAAGTAAAAAAAATACTAATATTTTTTTAAATAGCTTTTTTTCTTCTGTAACAGACCTTTTTATTATTATCTATAGGACCCTACATGTTAATTCCAGAGATTTTTGTCCAGTAGTTTTTTTGCAAACAGCGTTTAAAACTTGAAACTTTAAAAAAAATTTTTAACCACATTCATCAGCTTGTCGACTTTTTCTGTTCGGCACTGTGTTCAGCTGATCGTGGCTTTTTTTGGATGCGTTCGGGGTTTTTTGGTGGTTTTTGGTTGTTGGTCGGCTTTTTTCAGATGCGTACGGTGTTAATTCTGCGGCTTTGCAGTGTATTTTTGTTCGATGTTGCGGTTTTGCGGCATATTTTTAGATGCGGTCGGCGGATCTTACCTGCACTTCGGGGACCCTGTGATATTCATCACAGGGTCCCTGAAGTGTAGGGAAGATCAGCCGACTGCATCTGAAAATATGCCGAAAAAACGTGAATTTGATTCCCTGAAGTGCGGGGAATGCCCTTAAGTATGTGTAAACTGTCAGTTAAAGAGGGTAAGTTTGGGGGCAAGATGGCCACACATTAGAGGAGGTTCGAGTAGACTGAAGTGACCTCCAAACTTTATGTATTGCAACCCCGCTATGGTCCATGGGAAGAAGCATACCTCTACCTGTGCTACCTCCCCCCTGCAACCTCGGTATGTCCCCATCCCGCGTGCCTAGAGTGTATTTCACTCCCAGAGTCCTGCCGACTCCATGCTCCCAGTCACCTAAGATTGCGTCTTCCCCTACTTCTGTGGACCTCTCCCTGCCAGGGCTGGCGCATCGAGCGCTCTCTTGCTGAGATACCAACCAACACGTTCAGACATCAGGGAGAAGATTGCTAAGGTGCAGGAATCACTGCAACATGACATTGCAGGCCTTCGAGCTGAGGCGGAGTCTGTGGAATCCCAGGTGACTGGCCTTGAACAAGAGGCCACATAGGCTGCAGAGTCCACCTCTGATGACATTAGTCAACCTCTTGAGGAACATAAATACAGAAAAAATGGCATCGCGCCCATACTCACCGGAGCAGCAGCAACTGCCAGGAGTAACAGCCCAGTTAATGTATAAAACATAACAAGGAAAAAAGGTGTCATCTGCGCTCGTTTCTATGTGTTCCATGTACAACAAAACTGAGGTTTTTGTTTGTTTCAATGGCCATTGCAACGTAAGCTCACTCGCCACTTCACGGCACCTCTTTACTGTATTTATGTATATCATGTTTGTAACACCAGTCCGTCGTTCTGCAGCTGTTCCTTTTTCCATGTTTTTGTTTTTAATCCCAAATGGGAAGTGTTTGGTGCGTGTATAAATAAAACCCACCATATCTTTGCCTCTCCTTGGCTGAAAAGCAGCAGGAGGGGCTTGGAGCTGCTCAGTAGAGCGGCCTTTTGGTTACATTTGTTAGGTACTCACTCTGTAAAGAGGTGCCGTGAAGTGGCGAGTGAGCTTACGTTGCAATGGCCATTGAAACAAACAAAAACCTCAGTTTTGTTGTACATGGAACACATAGAAACGAGCACAGATGACACCTTTTTTCCTTTTTAACCTCTTGAGGAGTCGGGAAATTGGCAGAGTCTGGATGATCTTGACAACCACATGCGGCGACAAAATTTAAGGATCCGGGGAGTACCAGAGATGGAGACCAAGGTTCTTCAATACTTGGTAGGCCTCTTAAATTACTTACCTGGCTCCCACAATGTGTCCTCTGACGATCTGGCCCACGAGTATTGAGCCCTTTGTCCTCTGCCTGATTCCTGATCTGCACTCCCGTGAGACATCATCTGTTTCTTCACCACATTCACCCTCAAGGACAGGGTCTATGTTAAGGTCAGCTCTCAACCTTCCTGGGGGTATGGAGGTGCAAATGTCGAGATTTTCAATCATCTTTCCCCGACCACCCTTCAGGCCAGACGCTTGTTGCACCCTGTCACCCAAGTTCTGCAACGTGAGGGGATCCCTTGTTGTTGAGGATTTCCCCGCTCTCTGTCAGTTTGACACAACAACTCGCAGGTCATGATTCATACACATGAAGATATGTCACACTTTCTACAATCACTGGGTCTCACTTTTGACTTCCTACCACCGATGGCCCTTGGAGTTCCCCTCCAACGTTGCCAACAGTCCTGCCAGCATCCACTGTTGTCAATGGCACCGATGTCTTCAGGAGAGTGAGAGTCCTGACTCAGGAGCTACTGGGCCTAGGTTTATGGTAACCTACTTCTACTTCCCCCATACCTGTTGCCCTGGCCTAAGGTGTTTTGGTCCCTGCAGAACTGTCATGTATGCCCCCGGGACTCTCCACTTGGTGTCTTATAACATTAAAGGTCTGAATGCTCCTGAAAAGATAAAAAAGATTTTGCGTGAGCTCCAGACACTGAGGTCGCTGGCGAGTTTCCTGCTGGATTACGTTCCTGCTTTCCGAGATGGGTATTTCCCGATTGGTTACTTTAGTAACTAACTCGTAGGTAAGTCATGTGGACTGCAATACTACTGTCGCAGGACATTCCATTTGAGGAGCAGGCGGTATGTCTTGGTTAGTAAAGGAGGTTCTTGTTTGTCAAGGGTCAAATAGCCCGTGCTACGTATACTTTCGCTTCTATTTACTTAAGAAGGATGAACCTGTATAGGTGCTCAGTGCAATGGCGCTAAAAAAGGATTTCCTTATTGAGTAGCTCACCTAAAAGGTGTTATCCCACACCCACAAATTGAAAAAAAGGATGGAAGATACTAAATTTAAGTATCAAGGGAGCGCTTGTATAGTATGTACTATGTATGGTTAAAAGAAAAACAGTTTAAACTTATCTTATTGACTCAAAACAGCTTTTTCTGTACAAATTCTGCAATAGGTGTAAATGTTCCTATAATGAAAAGATCACAAGACATTCATTGCGCAGTATAATACACAAGGGAGATAGATCCCCAATTTTAGCTTATGATGTTTGCACTCACAAGGGCGGAGCTTATATTGGCTCGCATTGGAAAGTTTCTGGATCTCTATGGGGGATCCCACCCAACTCAAAACGATAGTGGTGGTCGTGGTTATCTCAAAAGGAGAAAGAACGGTACATTTAGTGCGTTATCCCTATGCACATGTATATTATATTGCATTAGAGATCGACTCACGTGGTTTAGAGACTCCTGTAGGGGTGGCTCTGTAAATGCACCCCTCTGGACCTCTTACTTGAGAGGGTGTTCCTCCTCACCAAATGGAGAAACTCAGATCGAGTGGAGAAAATCGACTCAGGAAAAATAAATCAGCGGAAAGGATGTTCCAGTAAAAAAGCACATTTATTGGAGCATAAAAAATATAATAAAAAGTCTAAAATAATAATACCAAATCAATCCTGAGACGCGTTTCGCTTGCTGTCTGCAAGCATCCTCAGTCTATTCCCCCATGTGTATAGCCATTCTGCTCTGAGGCATCTTCTCTCTGCCCGTCACTATGGGCTGGAGGCTGAAACCTATCTTCATATTTGATGGTTTTGCCCTTGAATTAGATCCTTTTGACAGACAGTACAGGATTTAATACTACACACTGCATACGTTGCCCTATATCTTGACCCCAAATTTTTTTTTTACTCTGTCAGACGACAATGTCGGTTAAAGTCCTGAGACGATCCGCTCTTTTACAAATCTTGTTGGCGGCTAGAGCTCTGATAGCAGTGCATTGGAAGCTTTCCTCGATTCCTTGCCCTTAAGACCTGATTATGAAAGTTAGTTCTCATGAGACTACCCATCTGGCCCCAAACTGCTGGTTGTGGTGTATATAATACTACTCGGTTTCATTGGAATGCGTTTCTCTCTCCTCCACGTTCTTTTCCCTTTGCCTGGGAACGGTCCCATCTGGGTCAGGGGGCAGGTGTAGTTCCTCATTGTCCATAGTGGAAGATCCTGGGTTGAGCCACCGACGAAATGTTTGGGGGAACGCCTAGGTATAGATTTTACTGAAGGGGGCATACTACTACATCCCGTCGCCAAGTGTTGCGGCGGGCCTGTCCTTCGACTCGTGCGACTCATGTCATTGGATGCAGGGAGGCCTGAATGTGCGAACTGACTGCAGAGAGGGGCTGAAGCAGCCTATAGAAGTCTTCAAAGCACACCCGCCGCAGAGACGGCATAGTACACCATGCGGTGGGAAAGGGATAAGTAACCTCTTATGTTTTTCATCTACTTTATCATCTAATTTGTGCTCCATTTTACTTTATGTGATGATTGTATAATATTTATTTGTGCCAATGTTGCTTAAATAAACTTCTTGTTTGAAGTGGCAGATTTAAAAAAAGCCAATAAATCTTGACATGCTCAGAAGCTGCTGCTCCTCTGTATTAGAACTGTGTGGAATCTGGAAACAAGCCCTGTGACAAAACAGCCACCCCAATGTTTATTTACAGTTATTTTGCTTGCATATCATGGTCTCTGTATATAGGGTAGAGTGTTTGTTCTGTGTGCCCTATTACCTGATGTATGTTAGATTAATATTCCCATATGTGTTTATTATAGAGTATTGTTTCTGTGTACCTTCTCTCTGTATTAGCTGTCTACTGCATATTGTACATTTCTGTAGCTACCCCCTCTCTGCATATTGTATACTTACTGCTGTAAGAAGACTCCTCTGTTTCCCTCTAGTCCTAGCAGACATTTAGATAGAGTGCATGTGTAAACACTCCATTGTGTTGAAGGTCTTTTCTATTGTCCAGTGGTTAGAGTCTTATCTGTAATGTATTCTGGGAGGGGGTTGTCTCAACTGTGTTGTACCTGTGCGCCTAAAGTGAAAATAAACTCTGTCTCCATTTTGATTTTGAAACTGCAGGACTTCTCTCACAGTTTATGTATCGGCTATTCTGTGTGTGCTTACGATTAGGGATGAGCCGAACGCCCAGGGCCGGCCCGTCCATGGAGCAGGGTGGAGCGTGGGCTCCAGGCGGCCCCCGTCAGGAACGGCAAAATGCGGGGTAAATTAATTAAAAATATAATCAGAACAACCTCCCAGGCCTCAGGTGCACGGCCGCCATGTTGTGGCCGCGGCTCGGCATGCAGGGGCTACCGGTTGTTAAATGTAAGGCTTCTGTGGCCTTGAGCTGGCTTCCTGATCAGTCAGATGACCTGGCAGACATCCGTCACGAGGTGATGTCGTCAGTCTGTTAACAGACCAATGGGCTGCTGACTGCTGGGACCCTTCTGCTTCTCTCCCTCTGCTGGTAATGGTCACACATGCGCACTGGCGGCCAGAGGAATGTGCAGTGTGCCACCACCTGCTGAAGCCATCGGAAGAGGGAAGCAGAGGAACGGAGTGTGTTCTGCCTGTCAGTGAGTGTTCCTGTTCTGCCCCCCCGTGCTCTCTCTCTCTGTTCTGTCTCTCTCTCTCTTTGTGTGCTGCCCCTCTCTGTGTGCTGCCCCCCTCTGTGTGTGCTGCCCGGCCCCCTCTCTCTGTGTGTGCTGCCCCCCTCTCTGTGTATGCTCCCCCTTCTCTCTGTGTGTGCTGCCCCTCTCTGTGTGTGCTGCCCCTCTCTCTGTGTGTGCTTCCCCTCTCTCTGTGTGTGCTGCCCCTCTCTCTGTGTGTGCTGCCCCCTCTCTGTGTGTGCTGCCCCTCTCTCTGTGTGTGCTGCCCCCTCTCTCTGTGTGTGCTGCCCCTCTCTGTGTGTGCTGCCCCCTGTGTGTGCTGCCCCCTCTGTGTGTGCTGCCCCCTCTGTGTGTGCTGCCCCCTCTGTGTGTGCTGCCCCTCTCTGTGTGTGCTTCCCCTCTCTCTGTGTGTGCTGCCCCCTCTCTCTCTGTGTGCTGCCCCCTCTCTCTGTGTGTGCTGCCCCCTCTCTGTGTGTGCTGCCCCCTCTCTGTTTGCTGCCCCCTGTGTGTGATGCCCCCCTTCTCTGTGTGTGCTGCCCCCTCTGTGTGTGCTGCCCCTCTGTGTGTGTGCTGCCCCTCTGTGTGTGTGCTGCCCCCTCTCTGTGTGTGCTGCCCCTCTCTGTGTGTGCTGCCCTCTCTGTGCGTGCTGCCCCCTCTCTGTGTGTGCTGCCCCCCTCTCTGTGTGCTGCCCCCTCTATGTGTGTGCTGCCCCCCTCTCTGTGTGTGCTGCCCCCTCTCTGTGTGTGCTGCCCCCCCTCTCTGTGTGTGCTGCCCCTCTGTGTGTGCTGCCCCCTCTGTGTGTGTGCTGCCCCCTCTCTTTGTGTGCTGCCCCCTCTGTGTGTGCTGCCCCCTCAGTGTGTGTGCTGCCCCCTCTGTGTGTGCCCCCTCTCTGTGTGTGCTGTCCCCCTCTCTGTGTGTGCTGCCCCCTCTCTGTGTGTTCTGCCCCCTCTGTGTGTTCTGCCCCCCTGTGTGTTCTGCCCCCTCTCTGTGTGTGCTGCCCCCTCTCTGTGTGCTGCCCCACCTCTCTGTGTGTGTGCTGCCCCCCTCTCTGTGTGTGCTGCCCCCCTCTCTGTGTGTGCTGCCCCCTCTGTGTGTATGCTGCCCCCTCTGTGTGTGCTGCCCCCTCTGTGTGTGCCCCCTCTCTGTCGGTGCTGCCCCCCTCTCTGTCTGTGCTGCCCTCTCTCTGTCTGTGCTGCCCCCCCTCTCTGTCTTTGCTGCCCCCCTCTCTGTGTGTTCTGCCCCCCTCTCTGTGTGTTCTGCCCCCTCTCTCTGCGTGTTCTGCCCCCTCTCTCTGTGTGTGTTCTGCCCCCTCTCTGTGTGTTCTGCCCCCCTCTGTGTGTTCTGCCCCCCTCTGTGTGTTCTGCCCCCCTCTCTGTTTGTTCTGCCCCCCTCTCTGTGTGTTCTGCCCCCTCTGTGTTCTGTCTTTTTCTCTGTGTGTGTTCTCTCTCTCGGTGTTGTCTCTCTGTGTTGTCTCTCTCTCTGTGTTGTCTCTCTCGGTGTTGTCTCTCTGTGTTGTCTCTCTCTCTGTGTTGTCTCTCTCTCTGTGTTGTCTCTCTGTGTTGTCTCTCTCTTTGTTGTCTCTCTCTCTCTCTGTTCTGCTCTGTGTTCTCTGTGTTCTGTCTCTGTGTTCTCTATCTCTGTGGTCTGTCTCTCTGTATTGTGTCTCTCTCTCTCTGTGTTCTGTCTGTGTTCTGTCTCTGTTCTGTATCTCTCTCTGTTCTGTCTCTCTGTGCTGTGTTCTGCTCTGTGTTCTGCTCTGTGTTCTGTGCTCTGTTCTGTGTCTCTCTCTCTCTGTTCTGCTCTCTCTCTGTTCTGTCTCTGTGCTCTCTCTCTGTTCTGTCTCTGTGCGCTCTCTCTCTCTGTGCTCTGTCTCTCTCTCTCTCTGTGCTCTGTTCTGCTCTCTGTGTTCTGTATCTCTATCTCTGTCTCTCTCTCTGTGTTCTGTATCTCTCTGTGTTCTGTATCTCTCTGTGTTCTGTATCTCTCTGTGTTCTGTATCTCTCTCTGTGTTCTGTCTCTCTCTCTGTTCTGTCTCTCTCTCTCTCTGTTCTGTCTCTCTCTCTGTGTTCTCTCTCTCTGTTCTGTATCTCTGTCTCTCTCTCTCTGTTCTGTATCTCTCTCTGTTCTGTCTCTCTCTATCTGTGTTCTGTATCTGTCTCTCTCTCTCTCTGTTCTGTATCTCTCTCTCTCTGTGTTCTGTATCTCTCTCTGTGTTCTGTATCTCTCTCTGTGTTCTGTATCTCTCTCTCTCTCTGTTCTGTATCTCTCTCTGTGTTCTGTCTCTCTCTCTCTGTGTTCTGTATCTCTCTCTCTCTGTGTTCTGTATCTCTCTCTGTGTTCTGTCTCTCTCTCTCTCTCTCTCTCTCTGTGTTCTGTCTGTCTGTCTCTCTCTCTCTGTGTTCTGTCTCTCTCTCTGTGATCTGTCTCTCTGTGTTCTCTCTCTCTCTCTGTGTTCTGTATCTCTCTCTCTCTGTGTTCTGTATCTCTCTCTGTGTTTTGTCTCTCTCTCTCTGTGTTCTGTCTCTCTCTGTGTTCTGTATCTCTCTCTCTCTCTGTTCTGTATCTCTCTCTCTCTCTCTCTCTCTCTGTGTGTTCTGTATCTCTCTCTCTCTGTTCTGTATCTCTCTCTCTGTGTTCTGTCTCTCTCTCTGTGTTCTGTCTCTCTGTGTTCTGTCTCTCTCTCTCTTTGTGTGCTGCCCCTCTCTGTGTGCTGCCCCCCTCTGTGTGTGCTGCCCGGCCCCCTCTCTCTGTGTGTGCTGCCCCCCTCTCTGTGTATGCTCCCCCTTCTCTCTGTGTGTGCTGCCCCCTCTCTGTGTGTGCTGCCCCCTCTCTCTGTGTGTGCTGCCCCCTCTCTCTGTGTGTGCTGCCCCCTCTCTGTGTGTGCTGCCCCCTCTCTCTGTGTGTGCTGCCCCCTCTCTCTGTGTGTGCTGCCCCCTCTCTGTGTGTGCTGCCCCCTGTGTGTGCTGCCCCCTCTGTGTGTGCTGCCCCCTCTGTGTGTGTGCTGCCCCCTCTGTGTGTGCTGCCCCCCTCTCTGTGTGTGCTTCCCCCTCTCTCTGTGTGTGCTGCCCCCTCTCTCTCTGTGTGCTGCCCCCTCTCTCTGTGTGTGCTGCCCCCTCTCTGTGTGTGCTGCCCCCTCTCTGTTTGCTGCCCCCTGTGTGTGATGCCCCCCTTCTCTGTGTGTGCTGCCCCCTCTGTGTGTGCTGCCCCCTCTGTGTGTGTGCTGCCCCCTCTCTGTGTGTGCTGCCCCCTCTCTGTGTGTGCTGCCCTCTCTGTGCGTGCTGCCCCCTCTCTGTGTGTGCTGCCCCCCTCTCTGTGTGCTGCCCCCTCTATGTGTGTGCTGCCCCCTCTCTGTGTGTGCTGCCCCTCTCTGTGTGTGCTGCCCCCTCTCTGTGTGTGCTGCCCCTCTGTGTGTGCTGCCCCCTCTGTGTGTGTGCTGCCCCCTCTCTTTGTGTGCTGCCCCCTCTGTGTGTGCTGCCCCCTCAGTGTGTGTGCTGCCCCTCTGTGTGTGCCCCCTCTCTGTGTGTGCTGTCCCCCTCTCTGTGTGTGCTGCCCCCTCTCTGTGTGTTCTGCCCCCTCTGTGTGTTCTGCCCCCTGTGTGTTCTGCCCCCTCTGTGTGTGCTGCCCCCCTCTCTGTGTGCTGCCCCACCTCTCTGTGTGTGTGCTGCCCCCTCTCTGTGTGTGCTGCCCCCTCTCTGTGTGTGCTGCCCCCTCTGTGTGTATGCTGCCCCCTCTGTGTGTGCTGCCCCCTCTGTGTGTGCCCCCTCTCTGTCGGTGCTGCCCCCTCTCTGTCTGTGCTGCCCTCTCTCTGTCTGTGCTGCCCCCCTCTCTGTCTTTGCTGCCCCCTCTCTGTGTGTTCTGCCCCCCTCTCTGTGTGTTCTGCCCCCTCTCTCTGCGTGTTCTGCCCCCTCTCTCGTGTGTGTTCCTGCCCCCTCTCTGTGTGTTCTGCCCCCTCTGTGTGTTCTGCCCCCTCTGTGTGTTCTGCCCCCTCTCTGTTTGTTCTGCCCCCCTCTCTGTGTGTTCTGCCCCCTCTGTGTTCTGTCTTTTTCTCTGTGTGTGTTCTCTCTCTCGGTGTTGTCTCTCTGTGTTGTCGCTCTCTCTCTGTGTTGTCTCTCTCGGTGTTGTCTCTCTGTGTTGTCTCTCTCTCTGTGTTGTCTCTCTCTCTGTGTTGTCTCTCTGTGTTGTCTCTCTCTTTGTTGTCTCTCTCTCTCTCTGTTCTGCTCTGTGTTCTCTGTGTTCTGTCTCTGTGTTCTCTATCTCTGTGGTCTGTCTCTCTGTATTGTGTCTCTCTCTCTCTGTGTTCTGTCTGTGTTCTGTCTCTGTTCTGTATCTCTCTCTGTTCTGTCTCTCTGTGCTGTGTTCTGCTCTGTGTTCTGCTCTCTGTTCTGTGCTCTGTTCTGTGTCTCTCTCTCTCTGTTCTGCTCTCTCTCTGTTCTGTCTCTGTGCTCTCTCTCTGTTCTGTCTCTGTGCTCTCTCTCTGTGCTCTGTCTCTCTCTCTCTCTGTGCTCTGTTCTGCTCTCTGTGTTCTGTATCTCTATCTCTGTCTCTCTCTCTGTGTTCTGTATCTCTCTGTGTTCTGTATCTCTCTGTGTTCTGTATCTCTCTGTGTTCTGTATCTCTCTCTGTGTTCTGTCTCTCTCTCTCTGTGTTCTCTCTCTCTGTTCTGTATCTCTGTCTCTCTCTCTCTGTTCTGTATCTCTCTCTGTTCTGTCTCTCTCTATCTGTGTTCTGTATCTGTCTCTCTCTCTCTCTGTTCTGTATCTCTCTCTCTCTCTGTGTTCTGTATCTCTCTCTGTGTTCTGTATCTCTCTCTGTGTTCTGTATCTCTCTCTCTCTGTTCTGTATCTCTCTCTGTGTTCTGTCTCTCTCTCTCTCTGTGTTCTGTATCTCTCTCTCTCTGTGTTCTGTATCTCTCTCTGTGTTCTGTCTCTCTCTCTCTCTCTCTGTGTTCTGTCTGTCTGTCTCTCTCTCTCTGTGTTCTGTCTCTCTCTCTGTGATCTGTCTCTCTGTGTTCTCTCTCTCTCTCTGTGTTCTGTATCTCTCTCTCTCTGTGTTCTGTATCTCTCTCTGTGTTCTGTCTCTCTCTGTGTTCTGTATCTCTCTCTCTGTGTTCTGTATCTCTCTCTTTCTGTGTTCTGTCTCTCTCTCTCTCTCTGTTCTGTCTCTCTCTGTGTTCTGTCTCTCTCTGTGTTCTGTCTCTCTCTCTGTTCTGTCTCTCTCTCTGTGTTCTGTATCTCTCTCTGTGTTCTGTATCTCTCTCTGTGTTCTGTATCTCTCTCTCTGTGTTCTGTATCTCTCTCTGTGTTCTGTATCTCTCTCTGTGTTCTGTATCTCTCTCTCTGTGTGTTCTGTATCTCTCTCTGTGTTCTGTATCTCTCTCTGTGTTCTGTATCTCTCTCTCTGTGTTCTGTATCTCTCTCTGTGTTCTGTATCTCTCTCTGTGTTCTGTCTCTCTCTCTCTGTGTTCTGTCTCTCTGTGTTCTGTCTCTCTCTGTGTTCTGTCTCTCTCTGTGTTATGTATCTCTCTGTGTTCTGTATCTCTCTCTCTCTGTTTTCTGTATCTCTCTCTCTCTGTTCTGTATCTCTCTCTCTCTCTGTGTGTTCTGTATCTCTCTCTCTGTGTTCTGTATCTCTCTCTCTCTCTCTCTGTGTTCTGTATCTCTCTCTCTGTGTTCTGTATCTCTCTCTCTGTGTTCTGTCTCTCTCTCTGTGTTCTGTCTCTCTGTGTTCTGTATCTCTCTCTCTCTGTGTTCTGTATCTCTCTGTGTTCTGTATCTCTCTCTCTGTGTTCTGTATCTATATCTCTCTGTGTTCTGTCTCTCTCGCTCTCTGTGTTCTCTCTCTCTGTGTTCTTTCTCTCTCTGTGTTCTGTCTCTCTCTCTCTCTCTGTGTTCTTTCTCTCTCTGTGTTCTGTCTCTCTCTCTCTCTCTCTGTGTTCTTTCTCTCTTTGTGTTCTGTCTCTCTCTCTCTCTCTCTCTCTCTGTTCTATCTCTCTCTGCCAAATGAAGTAAAGATGTATTTGTCTTCCCCAGAATAAGATTTTAAAAAATCATTAATTTGCCTTTCCACCTGGGGGCAAATTAATGCTTTTTTAAAATTATTATTCTGGGGTGCAAATAAATAATTTTATATATATATTTTTTTTATGTGTGGCCAAATTAAGTATTTTAGGAGGGCAATGAAGTAAAAAACAAACAAACCAGGATACGCGCCCTCCCCCATGGATCATATCCTAGAGCTCCACTGTGGAGCCTCCACAGCAATAAAACTCATGGTAATGTGCTGTGTATATGGGTGTATCACAGAGCCACACAACAATACCAGGGTTATCCAAAGAGATTCGAAAAGTCACCGCACGTTCGGTGACTTTTCGTTCTCTTCAATTCGGTTCCTTTTTCCCGATTGCATTTCGGTGACCCTGCGGTGTATTCAGCAAAGAGCACAGGGTCCCCGAATTGCAGGGAAAAGCTGCCGAAAACCTGACGAAAACTAACCGAATGCACGCTGAAAACAAGCAAAAACATCTGGATTAACCTTCGAAAAAGCCGAACAGGAGCCGAACAGGAGCCGAACAGGAGCCGAATCACACAGAGCCGAAGCAGCTGTGATGTAGAGGAGGCAGTGAATAAATTAGAAAAACCATTTGTATGAATCTGGGAAAATGAAACGCTGTTTGCAAAGAAACTACTGAGCGAAAATGTCTGAAATTTTCACAGGAGGTCCAGGGAATGATAATAAAGAGGGCTGTTACAAAAAAAATAAGTAAATTGGAAAAAAAAAAAAAAAAAAAATCGGACTTTTTAAAAAAAATAAAAAAAATCTGAAAAATGCTTAAAGTATCCTAAAAAATCTATAAATAAAGAGACTTTTTGCTGCAGAATTTTATAATGAACGGTTTATTAGATATTGAATTAAAACGGGAATATTTTTAACATTGAAGCCTATGGGATTCTCCTGAATAAATTTGCCGAATTAAACCACCGAATGGCCGGGCATTAGGGGAACCTTTCACTGCTGGTTTGTGTTCTCTGAATAGCCGAAGCAGTGCATTTTCATGGGGATTTCACTGCCCTCGAACAGGAACCGAACAGGCACCGTATGTTCAGGCAATTCGCCAGGATTTGGCGAATTGCCTGCTCTCTGGATAGCCGAATGGCCAGGAAAGGTAACCGAACGCTGATTTTCAGCATTCGGTTACCTTTCTCAAGCAATTCGGATCTCTTTGGATAACCCTGTACATTTTTTATCTGCAGACAGTGTGTATGAGCATATCAGAGCCACACAACAATAAAACTGTTACGCTAATACACCCTGTCTGCACATAACAGTTTTATTGCTGTGGGGCTCTGTGATACGCTCATACACACCGCACATTACTGAGTTTCATTGCTGTGGATTCTGTGATACACTCATACACACTGCACACTACTGCGAGTTTTATTGCTGTGGAGCTCAGATACGCTCATGCATGTCACGTTTTTTTTTTGGGGGGGCAGCATTTCATACTTCGCTCCAGGCAGCACAGTGGCTTGGGCCGGCCCTGCGAATGCCCCCGTGTTTGGTTCGTCTTCGAACTCGAACAATTTCAAAAGTTCGAGTTTGAACTCTAACACGATCTGAACTCAATGTAAATCAATGGGACCCGAACATTCAATTTTTAGAGTGCCCTCCAAGAAGGCATATATGCTAGATATTTGCCATAAAAGGTGTATGGGGGTCCGGGTAGTGCCCTGGGGGACAGGAAACAAAGACAAAAAGTAAAAAAAAAACGTTTTTAAAGGGACAGTGAGTTTTCCATGAAATAAAGGTTAAGAATAAAAATGGAAAATTCCTTCAAATATCGTGCTTAGGAGGTCCCCATAACCTGCCTGTGAAGTGGCAGATTTGTAGGATGTATAGACACATTTAAAAACATAAAAATTACGTTTCAAATGATGGTAAATGGTTTTCCTTTAATCTATTCATAAACAACTGCTTGGGGCGGCAGCCTGTATGAAAAGATGAGACATTTTAGGACACGCAGAACAAGTTTAGTGATTTTTTGGGCTAAATTATGGTGAAACGTATGCAGGCTTTGGATGAAAGTAACAATATGTGCTTTAAAATTGGGCCTTTAGTGTCGGCAACAGTGCCGTCAAACCGTAACCCCTCTGTGGTATTGTGGAAGAGTGCAGGGTTGGACCCTGCGGTCCAATATTAAAATGATATGAATCTGGTATAGGCATCAGTGGTAGTGTACCCAAATAATCTTTACAAGTGCCTTCACACCGTAACCCCTCTGAGGTATTGTGGAAGAGTGCAGTGGTGGAGGTTTTGGTAATGCAGCAGAGATCCCCGATCTATTCAGTTACATCAGCAGCTATAACAAAACCGGGTCAGCAATGTTTAGGCACTTGTACTGCGCTACTGTATATGGTGAGAATCGGCGCACACCAGTAGCAACAGGAAGATAACAGAACAGGCAGGGAATACACAGAGAGAATAGTCAAATGGCAGACAAAGTCAGCAACAGATCGGGTCCTCAGAACAAGCAGGGTCAGTAACAAGTATACAAACTGATTCAGTAAGCTAGCGATGCGGGAATAAAGGCTGAGACACACTGAGCGTGTAGCGACGCACAGCGTAGAGAAGAGAAGCAAACATTTTGCAGGCTTGACTTCACTCCGCTCCGCCTCGCAGCATGTCTACACTGCATTACGTTTGCTTCTCACCGCACTGGACAGGAATCTACTAACTAAATTAAAATGTACACACAAAACTGTTTTATTTTCACAAAGCACATGTTATATAGGCAAAAAAGTTTCTACTGAATAAAATACATCAAAAATTACTGTTAATTTATTAGGAATAGTATAAAAATATAAAAAAGTTAACCCCTGATCATATATATTATAGGGACACGGAGCACTGTGTATAGAGTAGGGATGCACTGATACCACACACAGACATATACGTATATGCGAGAAAGGGAGTATATTTAAAAGGAAACAAAATAGCAAAACAAGAGGACATAGTCTTAGATTAGAGGGGCAAAGGTTTAAAAGTAACATCAGGAAGCATTATTTTACTGAGAGGGTGGTGGATACATGGAACAGCCTTCCAGTAGAAGTGGTAGAGGCCAAAACAGTAATTAAATTTAAGCAAGCATGGGATAGGCATAAGGCTATCCTAAACAAAAGATAAATCCAGGTAAAGTATCCATGTAATTGGGCAGACTAGATGGGCCGAAAGGTTCTTATCTGCTGACATTTTTCTATGTTTCTATATATCAACACGCAGATATATATATACACCCACCCACAGACCTCAGACCCTATATACACATACGCACATGGGGGGTGGCATGTGGAAAATCTCAACTAAATGCGCCCCCCCATTTGGCTGATCCCTCCAGAAGAAATGTTGAACCCGACAGAGCAGAGAATATATATATTATTCGCTGCTCTATCGGGTTCAACATTTCTTATGGAGGGATCTGCTAAATGGGGGGGCAATTAGTTGCCAAAATGTGTGTGTAATACAAGTCTGGATATATATATTTCTAAGAATATAGATATATATCTTATCTATATATATATATCATACCTGCCCTTACCTTCCCCTATAAATTTGCTAAAAATATACACACAAAAAACAAACCACTGCCTGAGACCCCGCACAGCCCACATGCTACCCCCTCTACCTGACTGAATGTATCTAATATATATAATTAAATACATTCAGCCAGGTAGAGAAAGAAAAAAAGTTTTATTTTATGTTCCCGGGGACATTTAAAAATGTCCTCGGATTTAATTTTTTTTAGAAATGTGTTGCCTTACCTTAGCCTGGTGGTCAGTGGGGGCTCCCTGGATCCTGGTTATGGGGGGGTCTGCCATGGCCGCAGGTGTAGTGACTCCCTCCCTGTGCTGCCTGTCTCTGCCACATGCACCCGGGCGGCTAGCCTGCACAGTCGCAGCTCTGTCATCCGGCGGCTGCATGCTCCGCAAGGGGATCCTTGGGAGGCCCCTGCAGGCTGCCCTCTACAGTGCCTGATTAGAGGGCCGTGTCTGCCTGATGTTTTAGTAGCAAGAATGTTTTATCCGATAGGCTTCAATGTTAAAAATATTCCCGTTTTAATTCAATATCTAATAAACTGTTGCTTTTAATATTCTGCAGTAAAGAGTCTCTTTATTTCTAGATTTTTTAGTATTTTTAAGCATTTTTTATAGTTTTTTCAAAAAAACCTTTTTTTTAGCACTTTTGGCGAACGTCCAAAAAAAGTTCGAGTTCGCGAACTTTCGAACAGCCGATGTTCGATTCGAACTCCGAACAGATCCGAACCGAACACTCATCCTGTGATGGACTGGCCCAGCACCCTCAGCCAGAAACAGGGGATCAGGACACTGATATTCAATAAACTATGTGTTTTGTGCCGTTGCACCAACGATCCTGCATTCTAGCTGGCCGGAGGAGTACCTGTAAATAAAAGTGTTGATTGTGTAACGGATGCCGTTTCAAATTTGCCGCCATTTGCTGCCGCCTCGTGTTCGGATCGGGCGGAGCAGGAGGGAAAATGGCCGATTCGGGCCATCCGGTCCCGAATCGGCAACGCCCCGATGCGCCTTAGCCAATGATACATGTGGGGGCGGGCAGGGGGTTTTCCAGATGTGGAGCTCGTGGTAAAAGTTATAAATGCATGTGTTGTTAAAATAAAAGTGTCTTTGGTTTTGAGTTCATGCAGCTGCGTCTCGTGTCTCTATTTGCCAAACGTGTCTGACATCCCTCGTGGTTCAGCACACCGGACGAAACGAATACATACCGCGCGCCGCTGCCGCGCGATCTGAATACCTACAGCCGACTGAGCCTGTCCAGCTAACTGCCGGGAGATCCGAAGAATCTGCACCTTGCAACGCGTGGGCGCTTCGACCGCTACGCGATCCGAATATTGCTGCTGGACGAATCGAGCCGTCTCTCGTTGCCGCGGGATCCGAACAGGTCGGTGCTGTGCCGTGAATGCCCCAGGTTCCGCTGCGCCATCCGCACGGCTCCGAACGATCGACCGTCGGCCAGCCCCATCACCGAGAGATCCGATTAGGTCAGTGCTGGGTACCTAGGTTTCATCGACCGCTGGGCGATACGAATACTCGAACGATCGACCGCCGGCCAGCTCATTATTGGGAGATCCGAATCTTCGCAGAAGTAAGCCGATCCGACCCACGATCGTAAAGGTCTACGTACGGGTCCGTGGCCAGCTGCTCGGGACGCTGAGGGTCACTCCTCAGTGGTCGGGCTGGGTTCACACCAAGGTCCCTTTCGTCACGTCGATCTTCAAGACTGTAAAGCCAGACCCGGTCGCTCGAGACGCCGAGTGCCCAACCTTGGTAGTCGGGCCGGGGGAACAATACCAAGGGGGAAGTAAGCATACGCAGATTAGAGCACACCCGCGGCGGACAATAACATCACGTTCCGTCACACTGGTGGCAGCGGTGGGATCGCTCTCTGCAATCAATACCATCGACTTCCCCGAAGAGCCCATCATGGCAGTGTATGCTGACTATAAACGAGACACGTTGCGGAACATGCTGGAAAACCGTGGTGGTACTCCGGGTTCCAAGAGTCGAGACACCCTAATAGAGGAACTACAACGGTTGGATCAAGGTGCGGCGAGCACAGCGCTACCCGCCGACACCCCACCGGTCATCGTCGCGGCTGGAGCCGACGAAAGCGAACTACAGAGGAAAGTGCGAGAACGGGCCGCTTTATACGGAGCAGCCCCGACAGAAGCAGTGATGCAGCACCTGGTTCGAGAAATCTGCCAGGAGGAAGAGCGAGAAAGAGAACGCGAGCACGAACTGCGGTTGGCAGAAGTGCGGAGCCGGCGAGATAACAGTCTACGGGTGGAGCGATCCCCGGGGAGAAAGGTGCCCTTCCAGGCGTTTAAAGACTTCCGCGAGACCGACGAAGAAATAGAGAGCTATCTTCAGGATTTTGAACGGTTGTGTCAAGTACACGAAGTTCACCCCACTGATTGGGTAAGAATCCTGGCATGCAAGTTGTCCGGGCGGGCCGCGGAGGCCTACCGCACGGTGCCAGATGAGGAAGCCACCAACTATGGGCACGTGAAACAGGCGCTGTTGAGCCGGTTCGCCGTGACCCCAGAAGCCAGTCGGGCTAAATTCAGGAGCTCTCGCCGACCCAGCGGCGCTACCCATGTGGAGTGGGCCCACCGACTACAGCGGGATTTACGCACATGGTTTTTGGGGAGCAAAGCCGAGACTGTACCCGAGATAACGCAACTGCTACTGCTGGAGCAGTTCTTCGAACATACGCCCGCCGCCATCCGGGAGTGGGTGCGGGACAGGAAACCCCACACTGTACAGCAAGCAGCTATTTGGGCCGATGAATATGCTGACACGCGGAAAGTCACGGGGGGGAGCGGCCCTTGCCCCTCCGACCGGTGATCCCGGCCTCGCCACTCCCAGTGCCGACGGTCCGACCGCTGGTTGCCCGACCCCCCGGTCGACCCAACACCATGGCAAACATACGCTGCTATGGATGCAACCAAGACGGACATTATAAGCAGAATTGCCCCAACCGACCGGACCTGGCAAGGTCATCCCCTCGACCACCACAGTCCACCCATTGCTACGACGCCGATCCCCCCTGGCCAGAAGCTCCGGAGGAATGGGAGCGACTGCATGAGGCGGACCCGGTACAAGCTGCCGCAGCTGATAATCGCCATCACCATCGCCAGGCGGTGTGGGTCAATGGGAAGGCGGCTGAAGGACTTCGAGACTCTGGGGCTACAATCACGTTGGTCCGGCCCCACTTAGTACAACGAACGACCGGTTACGGAATACCGTTGCGGTACGGGTGGCTGGTGGAAAAGTTCTCCGGCTGGAGACGGCCCGGGTCCACCTGGACTGGGGATCCGGAGAGAAAGTAGTCAGAGTGGGGCTGCTGAACCAACTACCAGCCGAGGTGCTCCTCGGTAATGATCTGGGACGACTGATCTCTGCGTACTCCATGGAAGCGGCCACGCCAGTCACCACCAGATTACAGAGCAAACGTTACAACAATGGCACTCCGAGAGGGACCCAGGTGAGACGTTTCCCCACACCCCGCCCGACTCCCCCACCCCGCCCGATTCACACACCCCGCCCGATTTCTACGCCCCAACCCATACCGACATGTCCCCGACTTCCTGACATCCCCTGCCCCTGGAGCTCCCCAGAGACGCTCCGCTATCAAACTCGGACGGACCCCACATTGCAGGGCTACCGTGACCGGGCTGGCCAGGGACTGGACAGGGACCGCAGCGACCGGATAGAGTGGGAGAATGGGCTGCTATATAGATATACCGAGAGGGAGGGGGCCGGGAAGAATCAGGTTCCCAGAAACAAATGGTGGTTCCCCAGGGCCCAAGACAAGAGCTCCTGCGCTTAGCACATGATATACCTTTGGCGGGACATCTGGGGCAGAAAAAGACCCGCCACCGGTTGGCGCGTGCCTTTTTCTGGCCCCGCCTTAGCGAGGACACCCGCGAGTTTTGCCGCACCTGCCCTGTCTGCCAGAAGGCGGGCAAGGCCGGGGATCACCCGAAGGTACCTCTACGCCCCATGCCCATCATCCAGGAGCCTTTTAGTCGGGTGGCGGTTGACCTTATTGGGCCATTGCCTCGACCCAGTGCTACCGGGAAGAAATATATACTCACTATTGTAGATTACGCGACCCGGTACCCTGAGGCCGTGGCTTTGGCCAACATACAGGCGGACACAGTAGCAGATGCTTTGCTGCGGGTGTTTACGAGGGTGGGATTTCCACGGGAGATCTTATCTGACCAAGGGACCCAGTTTACTGCTGAGCTCACCCAGCAGCTCTGGCGTCTGTGTGGGGTCAAGGCGTTACACAGCGCCCCGTATCACCCGCAGACCAACGGACTGTGTGAGCGATTCAATGGCACCCTGAAACAACTCCTGCGGGCCTTTGTACACGAGAGGAAAGACTGGGAGCAGTACTTGCCCCACTTGCTGTTCGCATACCGGGAGGTGCCGCAGGAATCTACCGGGTACTCTCCGTTCGAGCTGCTGTACGGACGTCAGGTGAGGGGGCCCCTGGATCTCGTTAGGTCCCAGTGGGAGGGAGAGCAGGAGGAAGATGGAGTCCCGGTCGTGAGTTATGTCCTGAAGCTCCGGGAGCGCTTGACAGAACTGGCGGGGTTGGTCCGGGAAAACGTGGAGGCCGCTCAGACTCAACAGAAGACGTGGTACGACCGGGCTGCTTGCAGCCGCTCGTTCTGTGTAGGACAGCGGGTTCTGGTGTTGAAACCACAGCGGCAGAACAAGCTGCAGGCGGCCTGGCAAGGTCCCTACACGGTGGTAACCCGACTGGGGGATACCACCTATGTGGTGGCGAGTTGCGCGAACACCAGAATCCAACGGACGTACCACGTCAATATGTTGAAGGCCTTTCACGAACGCCCGGAGACCGTGGAGGCCATATGTGCTCCCGCGGGCGAGGAGACGGAACCGTTTCCCCTGGTAGAGTTACCGGGGGTGACTAAACAACCCTCGGGTGTGGATCAGGTGCAACTGGGGGAGGCGTTGGGGTCAGAAAAGCAGGCCCAAGTACGGCAACTGCTTCGGGGTTATTCCGAAGTCTTTTCGGCCCTGCCGGGTTATACCGACCAAGCCGTTCACCCCGTGGACACCCCCGGGCAGCGGCCTCTGCGACAGCCGGCATACCGTCTTCCGGAGGCAGTCCGGGAGACCATGCGGACTGAGATTCGGGAGATGCTGGAACTGGGGGTCATCGAGCCGTCCGCCAGCCCGTGGGCATCGCCCGTGGTTTTGGTACCCAAAAAGGACGGGACCACTCGGTTCTGTGTAGATTACCGACGGGTGAACGATTGCACCACGACTGACGCCTACCCGATGCCCCGGGTCGATGAGTTACTGGACCAGATCGCCAGGGGTCATTTTCTGACCACGGTGGATCTGTGCAAGGGGTATTGGCAAATTCCCCTTGCCGAGGAGGCGACCCCGAAGTCGGCCTTCATCACCCCGTTCGGCTTGTATCAGTTTAAAGTCATGCCGTTCGGGATGAAGAACGCCCCCGCTACATTCCAACGCTTAATAGATCGCCTCCTCGATGGCCTCCAGGGTTTTGCGTGTGCGTACCTGGACGACATCGCCATTTACAGTCAGAGCTGGGAGGAACACTTGGTTCACGTGGGGACGGTCCTGGGACGCATCAGGGACGCCAATTTAACCCTCAAGCCTGAGAAGTGTAAGGTGGGGATGGCAGAGGTACAGTACCTGGGTCACCGGGTAGGGTGCGGGGTACAGCGACCTGAGCCCGCTAAAATAGAAGCTATCTTGGACTGGCCCACCCCCGTGACTAAGACGCAAGTCCTAGCCTTTCTGGGTACAGCAGGTTATTACCGAAAATTCGTGCCCCGGTATAGTGATCTGGCCAAACCCCTGACGGACCTGACCAAAAAGTCACTCCCCCGACAAGTCCTGTGGTCCCCGGAGTGTGAGCGGGCCTTTCAGCAATTAAAGACCGCCTTGACTCAAGCTCCCCTATTGGCAGCTCCCGATTATAACCGGCGTTTTATCATTCACACAGACGCGTCCATGTTCGGACTGGGAGCTGTCCTGAGCCAAGTGGGGGACGACGGGGGAGACCATCCAGTGGCCTTCATTAGCAGGAAACTGCTACCGCGGGAGGTGGGGTATGCTGCGGTGGAGAAGGAGTGTCTGGCTCTGGTCTGGGCCCTACGAAAGTTTCAACCATATGTGTATGGACGATCTTTTACTGTACTCACGGACCATAATCCCCTGGTGTGGCTAAACCGGGTGGCGGGAGAGAATGGCCGGCTGTTGCGTTGGAGCTTGGCGCTTCAGCCTATAACTTCACCATTCAGTATCGACCAGGGGCACAAAATGGCAATGCTGACGGGTTGTCCGACGGTCGGATCTGAACTTGGTGGAAGATGGAGTACCGACTACCCCGGCACGACCCGTAGGAGTCCTACCGGGTGCGTCGGACTTTGGGGCGGGGGAGGAATGTGATGGACTGGCCCAGCACCCTCAGCCAGAAACAGGGGATCAGGACACTGATATTCAATAAACTATGTGTTTTGTGCCGTTGCACCAACGATCCTGCATTCTAGCTGGCCGGAGGAGTACCTGTAAATAAAAGTGTTGATTGTGTAACGGATGCCGTTTCAAATTTGCCGCCATTTGCTGCCGCCTCGTGTTCGGATCGGGCGGAGCAGGAGGGAAAATGGCCGATTCGGGCCATCCGGTCCCGAATCGGCAACGCCCCGATGCGCCTTAGCCAATGATACATGTGGGGGCGGGCAGGGGGTTTTCCAGATGTGGAGCTCGTGGTAAAAGTTATAAATGCATGTGTTGTTAAAATAAAAGTGTCTTTGGTTTTGAGTTCATGCAGCTGCGTCTCGTGTCTCTATTTGCCAAACGTGTCTGACATCCCTCGTGGTTCAGCACACCGGACGAAACGAATACATACCGCGCGCCGCTGCCGCGCGATCTGAATACCTACAGCCGACTGAGCCTGTCCAGCTAACTGCCGGGAGATCCGAAGAATCTGCACCTTGCAACGCGTGGGCGCTTCGACCGCTACGCGATCCGAATATTGCTGCTGGACGAATCGAGCCGTCTCTCGTTGCCGCGGGATCCGAACAGGTCGGTGCTGTGCCGTGAATGCCCCAGGTTCCGCTGCGCCATCCGCACGGCTCCGAACGATCGACCGTCGGCCAGCCCCATCACCGAGAGATCCGATTAGGTCAGTGCTGGGTACCTAGGTTTCATCGACCGCTGGGCGATACGAATACTCGAACGATCGACCGCCGGCCAGCTCATTATTGGGAGATCCGAATCTTCGCAGAAGTAAGCCGATCCGACCCACGATCGTAAAGGTCTACGTACGGGTCCGTGGCCAGCTGCTCGGGACGCTGAGGGTCACTCCTCAGTGGTCGGGCTGGGTTCACACCAAGGTCCCTTTCGTCACGTCGATCTTCAAGACTGTAAAGCCAGACCCGGTCGCTCGAGACGCCGAGTGCCCAACCTTGGTAGTCGGGCCGGGGGGAACAATACCAAGGGGGAAGTAAGCATACGCAG
Source organism: Leptobrachium leishanense (assembly GCA_009667805.1). Lineage (NCBI taxonomy): Eukaryota > Metazoa > Chordata > Amphibia > Anura > Megophryidae > Leptobrachium > Leptobrachium leishanense. Next base: position 99,970,098 of record CM019071.1, read on the forward strand.
ATTAGAGCACACCCGCGGCGGACAATAACATCACGTTCCGTCACACATCCCTACTTAAGATCACCTCCTAATTACAGCGGAAAGGGGCGCCTGGGGTACCAGGATCCTTAACAAACCCACTAGGATTTTCTAATATTTTTAAATAAAATTTTAAGCCAACATCCAAGTAAAAATAAAACCTAGCCCTGGCTCCATACAATGCATATGTTTAATTTCTTGTTGTTTTTTTGTTTTTATATTTCATGGGGATTGACTCTATGGATGAGCCTTTATCGCAATCATTTGGTAATCATTTTGCAATATATTTATTTGTAGAAATGTAGTAACTTTGTTCTTTACCTGTAAGCATCTGTATATCTGGGAGTGGTTCGGAAAGAATTCCTCTACATTGATCTTCTACTGGAAGAGGAATTGCCAACAGCCCATCAGCAAGTTGTGGAAAATCCTTAATGAAGTTATTCTCCCTGAGAAAGAACATAAAATGGTATTACACTATGATGCAGGCTCAACATAGGCAACATAAAATTGGAAAAAAATAATTACTGGGCTATTCAAAGAGAATCGAAATATCATCGCACGTTCAGTGACTTTTCGTTCTCTTCAATATGGTGCGATTTGGCGATCCCATTTCGGCGACCCTGCTGTGTATTCAGCAAACACCACAAGGCCCTCGTAGTGCAGGGAAAACCCACCGCAAACCTGCCGAACACTCACTGCAAAACCGAGGCAAATGCACACCGAAACCGGCAAAAACATCTGGATTTACCCCACCGAACACGCCGGAGAAACCAGAGCAGGAGCTGATCAGAGCGCATTGCAGCTGCTGGAAAAATCCGTCATGCAGATGAATGGAGTGAAAAATAAAACAAACAGTACGCTTGAATGTTTGAAAAGTGAAACGCTGTTTGCAAAGAAACTACAGAACGAAAATGTCTGAAATTTACATATCAGATCTAATGAATGATAATAAAAAGGACAGAAAAAAAACTATTTAAAAAAAAAGAAGCATTTTTGCAAAAAAATCCCAAAACATGCCTAAGCATCCTAAAAAAGTCGATAAATGAAGAGACTTTTTACTGCAGAATATTATAATCAATGGTTTATTAGATATTTGATTAAAACTGAATATTTTTAACATTGAGAAGCCTATGGGATTCGCCTGAATAAACCTGTCGAATGAATCCACCGAATGGCAGGGCATTTCGGCAACTTTTCACTGCTGGGTTTTGTTCTCCGAATAGCCAAAGCATTGCTTCTCTATGGGGATTCACTGCACTCTAACAGGCACCGAACAGGCACCGTATGGGCAGGCAATTCGCCAACATTTGACGAACTGCCTGCTCTCTGGATAGCCGAATGGCCAGGAAAGGTAACCGAACGCTGAATTTAAGCTTTCAGTTACCTTTCGCCAGCAATTCGGAGCTCTTTGAATAACCCCTTTAGTGATAAATAGGGATGAGTTGAACACCCCCGAAATCGGTTCGCATTCGAACTCAAACTTTCAAAAGTTCGAATTCGAACACGAACTCAATACAAGTGGGCATATATGCTAGATATTTGCCATAAAAGGTGTATGGGGGTCCGGGTAGTGCCCTGGGGGACAGGAAACAAGGACAAAAAGTAAAAAAAAAAGTTTTTAAAGGGACAGTGAGTTTTCCATGAAATAAGGGTTAAAAATAAAAACGAAAAATTCCTTCAAATATCGTGCCTAGGAGGTCCCCATAACCTGCCCATGAAGTGGCGGATTTGTAGGATGTATAGAAACATTTAAAAACAATGTCCGGGTCAGGGTAGTGCCCTGGGGGACAGGAAACAAGGACAAAAAGTTTTAAAAAAGATGTTTTTAACCCCTTCACTGCTGACGGCGTGTGGGACACGTCCTCAGTTACTCCCGCTGTATGCTGAGTAGGACGTTCCCAAACGTCATCAGCTTTGCGGGACCCCGGCGGAGATACTCACCTCTCTGTCTGGGGTCCCGCGGCATTCTGACTTCAGCGTCCTCAGACGCTGAAGTCAAGCTCCTTCCAACGTAAATGATGTCATCGCGCCATGCGCGATGACGTCATTTCCAGGCAACCCTCGGCAATGCCGGGAGATCGCCTGGAAGGGAGGGGGGATCCGTTCGGATCCTTCTCCCTCCCGATCGGGAGGTCCCACAAAAAAAAGCCAGGCCCCGCCTAAAAGGGGAGAGTCTTCCCTTTTAAGCAGTGCCTGGCTTTAACCCCTTAGGCACCGGGTCGTACTTCGGTGCCTTGCGGCGCCGAAGTGCAGCCCAGCTCCGGTGGGGGCCGGCATCTTGGATGGCGGCTCCACCCCCGGGTCCCCCCTCACTGCCTGATGTCCTCACGCATAGCATGACGATGTCAGATAGCCGGGGAACCCCTAGCTGCCTGGAATCCCCTGGTGGAGATATGGGGTTCATTTGATATCTCCAGAACCGTGGCAGCTAGGAGGTCATGGAGGGTGTCAATCGAAAGGTCTGAGCATGGCCTTTCGAATGATACCCAACATGACCAGGTATAAAGTAAAAAAAAATTGTGTGTTAGTTTTATTAATGCAGCAATATTGTTCACATTTAAATTATAATGTGAACAATGATGCTGTACTAATGATTTTTTTCTATGGTGTGCGTTTGCTAAAAATCACATAATTCCCCCCAAAAAATGTAATAAGTCCCCATTTCTAATTTTTGTACAAGCGCACCGAATATAAAATATAACCGCAAATGTTCATGTGATAAAAGGTGAAAAGAAACAACGCTGCAGATGATTAAAAATTCAAGTTTTATTGCATTTTTTGTTTTAATATACAGGCAGAACATGACGTATACATATAAAAATGATATATTATGAATCTGCCGAGTCTGCCAGAAAGAACCATATATAATATGTCTGGGTCGTATAATAAAATGTGGCTTCAAATCGCGTTTAAACAGGATGAGCGAAAGCGGTAAAAATTAGCTCAGCACACAGCGGTGAAATGCCTCAGCAGTAAAAGGGTTAAAGGAACAGTGAGTTTTCCATAAAATAAGCGTTAAAAATAAAAATGAAAAATTCCTTCAAATATCGTGCCTAGGAGGTCCCCATAACCTGCCCGTGAAGTGACAGATTTGTAGGATGTATGGAAACATCGCCATCACAGACCCACACACCTGGCACTCCCAGTCTGTGTACAATGTATCAAATTCATGAGACCGGACTAATTAGAAGCGCATGTTATTTCCAAACACTAATTAAACACCTGTTGTTTACGCCGTTAGAGAGCACAGTGGGTCATTTAGAGGTGAAAATCTTTGCACCTAGACATTAGTTTTTTATTCAATATCTAATAAACCGTTGCTTATAATATTCTGCAGTAAAGAGTCTCTTTATTTCTAGATTTTTTTGTATTTTTTAAGTAGTTTTTATACTTTTTCAAATTATTTTTTTTTCGAACTCGAACCGAACACGCCAAAAAGTTCGAAGTTCGCGAACTTGCGAACGGCCAAAGTTCGAATCGAACTCCGAACTGATCGAACCGAGCAGCTCATCCCTAGTGATAAATATAATTATTCACATTATAGATTTGGTGAAGTTTGGAGATTCAGAAGCATAGTGTGGATGTCTGAATTGAATGTGGATGACCAAATAATTAAGATTTCTATCAAGATTCATTAAAAAATATAAATATGGGGGGGCGTGGCTAACCGCCGATCGAGATGGCGGCTTAACTGAGGAGCTCCACATCCAGACCTCACACTAAGCGCCATAAAGCACACTTAAAGCGCCCAATTCTGGCTTAAAACATCTTGCCAGGGTGGGTGAGATGTCCCAGGGTAAGGTCAAAGCATCGGCGGCCAAAACCGAGTTCTTTACTCCACGCACCGGCCCGAAAAAATCAGCGGCCGGAATTCAAGATGGCGCCGGCCACTCGAGCCCGAAATCACACGCAGCTCCACCGGCAGACAACCAGGCACTGGGAGTTGAGATGAAGACCCTGACTCAAACGCTGGAAGGTATGATAACCACCATGTCCGCTGACTTGAAATCACAACTTAAAGAAGTAGCAAGGGAAATCAGAGCCGATATCCAAAGTCTGGCTGATCGCACTTCCCACATTGAAGATAAAATGGGGGAATATGCAGATGCACAGAATAACTTAGCCGATAAGGTACAAGATCTTGAGGACTCGCTGGAAAGCTGCTTGGCCAAACTTACTGATCTTGAAAACCGGTCTCGTAGACACAACGTGAAAATCCGCGGCATTCCTGAAAGCGTTAAACCCCACCAGCTAGCTGCTTATGTCACTGACTTTTTTTCTCACTTAGTGCCCGACCTGACCCCGGAGTCTTTGCTAATGGACCGCATACATCGCCTTCCTAGGCCACCTGCCTTACCAGCGGACTCCACGCGCGACGTCATCTTGCGCCTACATTATTTCAGACCCAGGGAACTTATCTTCCTGGCGCTGCGAAAATCACAGGCCATGTCTCCTGAATATGAGCATCTACAGGTATTCCCGGATCTAGCAAAACGCACTTTGGACTTTCGGCGCTCCTTACATGGGGTGACTACCACACTCCGAAAACACAAAATATTGTATCGCTGGGGCTTCCCACAGAGCCTGCTGATTACACATGACGGCTCGCAACGAGTGGTTACGACGCTGGAGCAAGGCCTAAAATTCCTGTCGGAAAGAGATCTGTCCCCAGCCTATCCTATCCGACGATCCTCCATTGCACCTCAAAAGCTGCCCAAAGATTGGAAGAAAGTACGCAAGGGGAAACCGGGATGAACGCCGTCTCCATTGTCTTGTTCTGATTGGAGAATTCCGAAGGGCTCAGCTTGAAGGCCTTCACGGCCATGTTGTGGTCTAGAATACTTCTCCTGGGATGGATCACTCGCCAACTCAACGCAAGAAGCTTCAGCGACATTGTATGTCATTATGGTCTGGCGGCTCCGTCCAGTTGAGAGAAATTCTCTCCCACGCTCCCCGTCTTTTCCTCCCTCTCATGATGAGAGTCGTGGCTCAACAGCGGGTTTGTTGCCACGAAGGAGATCCACAATCTCTTTCTTTGTATATATGTTTTTTTGTGTTTTTTTCTCCCAATTTTTTTTTCTTTTTTTTCTTTTCCTTTTTTCTCCTTTTTCAGGAACCATATGCCTTGATGTCGCACACCACTGGACATTTGCCTCCATCTCAAGTCCCTCGCGTCTATGGCTCTGAGGGGCAACGCTCCACTCGAACTTTGTGGCATTCTTATGCTTTTTTCTTTTGGTGGTCACGGTCATCTGTGGGATTGGGTAAATATTGGATGCAGTATTGTAACCATTACAGCTATGTTATGCCTCTCTCTAATCTATTCCCATGGTAAAAATCACATCATATAATGTCCAGGGCCTAAACATCCCATACAAACGACGGACGCTCTATAAGGAGCTAGACTCTGCTGGGGCGGACGTCGTCTGCCTTCAAGAAACCCATTTTAGGAGACTGTCCCACCCACCGCTAAAATGGCCGAACTTCACGACTCAATTCCATTCCACGGGCCCAACTAAATCCAAAGGAGTATCCATTTTGATTAGGAACAGAGTTGTATTTGAATTGCATCGTAAACTCTCAGATCCGAATGGCAGATACCTGATTCTAGTATGCTCACTGAATCACAGGGTTTACACTATTCTTAATCTTTACGCTCCCAATGAAAATCAGGTAGACTATGTGGCTTCGGTACGCGCTAAACTGTCTTTGGTAATGACTGGCACTCTGCTCGTTTGTGGGGATTTTAATTTTAGTCTAGACCCTCTGAAAGATACTTCGGGGTTCGGATCTCGTCCTCTTGTTGGGAAACGCAAAAAACAGGTAGACAAATTCCAATCTCTGATAGGCAACTACGGTCTATATGATACATGGCGCCTATTTCACCCTAACGAAGTGGATTACACATTTTTCTCCAAAGTACACAAGACACATACTCGGATTGACTACATATTGACTCAGAGCCAATTGCTCCCAAGGGTGGAAGGTTGCTTGATAGGCACAATTTCGTGCTCAGACCATGCCCCCGTTACCTTGACCCTTAAAGATGACTATAAAGCATTCGGACAGTCGCCTTGGTGACTCAACGACATGGTACTGTCAGATGAGATAGCTAAAAGTGATCTGGCTTCCCAATTAGAATCCTATTTTGAATTAAATAACTGTGAAGACCTTTCTGCCACAACCATATGGCAGGCTCACAAGGCGGTATTGAGGGGACACTGCATTAAATGGGCATCCCGTTTTAAAAAATCCAAAGAGGCCGCTCGCCTTCTCCTTCTGCAAAAGCTCGACTCCCTATACCGTTCTCATAAGATCTCCCCGTCGGAGGCCACGTCTCGCCTCCTAAGTGAAGCACATGACGAACTGCACATTTTAGATAGGCAGTCTCATTTTTCTCACCTGCAGCGCCTTAAGACGCTTTTTTACGCTTACGGCAATAAACCTAGTAGACTACTAGCACAAAGACTCCGCACACTCTTACCCAGACAACGAATAGATAAACTTGTTTCCCCTGGCCAAACTGCGGTATACAAACCCTCCGAAATAGCAGAAGAGTTTGCATCCTACTACTCATCTCTCTATAATTTGTCGGACAATGATAATATGCCACACCCCACCATCGCAGACATCGATGCCTATCTCTCACACCTTAACCTCCCTGCTTTATCGCACTCACAGACGGTACACCTGTCCTCGCCCTTTACAATTATGGAAATAACGAAAATCATATCCTCTTTACCACATGGTAAAGCACCAGGACCGGATGGATTCCTCTCCGCCTATTACAAAGCTTTTACACACCTTCTATCCCCACACTTACATAAGGTGTTCACACAGGCATCCTCTGAAGGCAGGTTCCCTAAAGAAATGTTACAGGCTACAATCGTCACGTTGCCTAAGCCGGTTAAGCCCCCGACCTCCTGCCCTAATTTTCGACCCATCTCCTTATTAAATACAGATATAAAAATTTACGCTAAATTATGGGCCCTCCGGTTGAATGACATCCTTCCTACTTTAATCGGGCGAGATCAAGTTGGGTTTATCAAAGGCAGGCAAGGGACAGAAAACTCTAAGAAACTACTGGCCCTGATGGAATACCAATCTATTCATGATATCCCATGTTTATGGCTCTCGCTTGACGCAGAAAAAGCGTTCGATAGGGTTCACTGGAAATTCATGGTTAGAGTTCTAAATAAATTTGGGTTTACTGAAGATCTCATTAAGTCCATTATGGCGTTATACGCCTCTCCCTCCGCTAGGGTGTTAAATAGTGGCTTTCTCTCTAAGACATTTAATATCACTAACGGCACGCGCCAAGGCTGCCCCTTATCTCCGCTGCTCTACGCTTTAATTCTAGAACCACTGGCACAGGCCATAAGACAAAACGACCTCATCCGCGGGGTCCAAATAGGCCCCCAGACGTTTAAATTAAATCTGTTCGCAGACAATATCCTTATAACGATCACTGAACCCCTAGACTCTCTGCCCTCTTTACATGCAGCACTGACAGACTATGGCCTAGTCTCATACCACTCGCTTAACCTCCCGAAAACGCAAGCACTAGCGTTGGGGCTTTCCCCCGCGGATCTAAGATCTATAAAAGCTCGCTATTCTTTCGCGTGGAACGACCAAGGTATAAAATATCTAGGTATAACACTTCCAGGAAAGTTTGATGACATAATCTCGACAAATCACAAGAAGGTGTTTGCTGAAACTAAATCGTTATTGTTGCGGTGGAGGTCGGTGAGATTATCCTGGCTAGGCAGAGCGGCAGCTGTTAAAATGACGATATTACCTAAACTGTTATACGTATTTCGCATGTTACCTATTCCCGTTCCAAAACCCTTACTCAATGTGGTCCAACGTGACATTTCTTCTTTTATATGGAACGGTAAACGACCACGCACCCCGTTTAAGGTCCTATCGGTAACAAATGTGGGCGGCTGCTGGCCCGGGCACTCAGATCCCACAGGCAGAAATTGTACATCTCCAAACTCCGTACACCCCAGGGATCTCACGTTACGCTGCCCCGGGACATGATAGCGCTGCTTCAGGACCACTTCTATCACTTATACAACCTCCCTCAGGAAACAGGTAGTGCCCCCCCCTCCCTCTTTAATGCTTCAATTCATACGTAAAAATGTACACACCAAATTGTCCCTATCTCAGCGAACGGAACTGGAAGCACCTTTCACCATAGAGGAACTATCACAAGCAATCAAAAAGACACCGACAGGCAAGACCCCAGGACCGGACGGGTTTTCCCTACGGTATTATAAAGTATTTCTTCCCTCCCTTGCCCCAGCATGGCTCACTGCTTTCAATACACTGACTCAGGGCTCGCACCCTCTACCACCGCAAACACTAGCGGCCACAATCACCCTTATCCCGAAGCCGGGAAAAGACCCAGATATCTGCGCGAATTACCGCCCCATATCACTGCTAAATCAAGATATCAAACTGTTTGCAAAAATTATCGCCCTGAGGCTGGCCCGCTATATCCCTGGACTGGTACACCCCGACCAGACGGGATTTGTACCGGGCAGGGAAGCAAGGGATAACACCGTGAGAGCGCTCAGCCTGATACATTCGGCCTCCCACCCCAAATCTGAACCCACGCTTTTGCTCTCCATGGACGCCGAGAAGGCGTTCGACCGAGTACGGTGGACCTTCCTCTTCCAAACCTTGCGCTGCATGGGCTTTGGCCCCAATCTTATGGCGTGGATTGGAGCTCTTTACACCTGCCCTTCGGCGAGAATTAATCTGAATGGCATCCTCTCCCCCTCGTTCCCCATACGAAACGGAACATGGCAGGGATGCCCCCTCTCCCCGATGCTGTTTGCCCTCACCCTTGAACCTCTCCTGCAAGCTGTCAGGACCAATACCTCAATACACGGTGTGGGGGTGGGCGCACAACAGCACAAGGTGGCCGCTTACGCGGACGACCTGCTGTTTTTTATTAGCCAACCCCTAATGACCCTGCCATCCCTTACAGCGCTCCTACGCGAATACAGTTTGTATAGCAACTACAAAATCAATATGACGAAGTCTGAGATCCTGGGGGTGAACATCCCGCTGACACTGCGCATGCAGTTGCAGGAGGCATTCCCGTTTAAATGGCGCTCCTCCGCGATTACATACCTAGGAGTCCAACTGACCTCGGACCTATCCACTTTGTACTCAGCGAACTTCCTCCCATTGTTGCAATCCATCTCCTCTGATCTAACATCCTGGGCCTTCCCCCATGTCACCTGGTTTGGCTGCATTAGTGTTCTAAAAATGAATATCCTCCCCCGCATACTGTATCTCTTTCAGACTTTACCGATAGCCATACCCAGACTGTTTTTCAGCTCTCTGCAGTCGATTTTTAACAAATACGTGTGGAACACTCGACAACCTAGACTTAAATTTAGCCTCTTGACCGCCTCAAAACGCAAGGGGGGCTTGGCCCTGCCTAACATTAGACAATATTATCAAGCCGCACATTTACTCCGCATAACCGAATGGACGAATAACCCCCCTCACAAACTCTGGATAAGCCTGGAGGGGAATCTTACTGGTACTGACCTGGCCTCACTCCCGTGGCTTCTGGGCACCACTGCCGCATGCGGGACCCCCTCACACCCTACCGTCTCTGCTACCCTTAAAATTTGGAAATCCCTCCAACGCTCTACGAAAATTGCCCCATGGCCCTCCCCCCTCCTCCCTGTAGACCGCTTACCTGTATACTCAAGACATGTCCGCCCCACCCAGGAGGGGAATCAACAGATACGCGCCCCAATATACATTGAAGGAGACACATTTAAACTTCCTGCAGAAATCCCACTGCCGCATCCACACTCATTCCTTACGCGATTTCATCTGCACCGACTGACCACATACTTGCGCACTCTGGCACAGCCGTCCGCATTTACACGACCCCTTACCCCTTTTGAATTGCTGATACAACGCCCCAGCGCCCTGACACACGGTATATCCCTCCTCTATGGCCTGCTCAGGGATCTGACCAGCACTGACCCCCCATACAGAGCCAAGTGGGAAGCTGACCTTCAGCAGCTCTTCACTGATGACGAATGGGAGAAAATCACCACCCTTGCCACAAAATGCTCCATAGCCAGCAGAACACAGGAAACGGCCTACAAACTGCTATCCAGATGGTATAAACCTCCCGCACTGATCGCCCACTACGACGCTCGAACGGATGGCTCTTGCTGGAAATGTCACGCTCCTCACGCTGATATGCTGCACATGTGGTGGTCCTGCCCGCAACTCCAACCTTTTTGGCGCACAGTACATGAAACCATTTGCAAAGTTTCCACTATGCCCCCTGACTTCTCACCGGCCCCGATGCTCCTGCACCACACACCCTTGTCGGTAGGAGCCTACGCAAAATCTATGGATATCAGACTGCTGAACGCGGCCAAAGCGGTCATTCCCCGCCACTGGAATCGTCTACTGCCCCATCTATTCGGGAATGGGTGCAGGAACTACACGAACTATGCAATATCGAAGATCTTCTTCACCGAGCGGCAGGCACCACAGATAAACATCTGCGCCGCTGGTTCTACTGGCCAGACGCATGTCCTCACGTGACTGATCCTCCCAACTCCTGAAACTATGGGACTTGAGTGGGGAGGAAGACATGCAAGAGATAGAAGATATACACTAGTATCTAAGAATTGCAGTATAAGGGAAAGGGACTCGCAAATTTGAGGGACACAGATCACTGGTCCACCATGACGTGCAATTTTGGGCACCTGTCTTAAAAAAAGATATTATATCGTTAGAAAAAGTGCAGAGACGGGCAACTAAATTAATAAGGGGGATGGAAGGGTTAAGTTATGAGGAAAGACTAACAAGCTTAAACCTGTTTAGTTTAGAGAAAAGGCGCCTTAGAGGGGATCTGATAACCTTATATAAATATATACGGGGCCATTATCAACCATTGTCTGATAACCTATTCATTAACAGGACTATACATAGGACAAGGGGTCATCCATTTAGACTGGAAGAAAGAAAATTTAGCTTAAAGCATAGGAAGGGTTATTTTACGGTGAGAACAATCAAGCTGTGGAATTCTCTGCCTGTTGAGGTGGTTGGGTCAGAGTCTGTACAGACTTTTAAAAAACGACTGGATGACTTCCTGCAGACACAGAATATTAAGGGTTATAATATTTAATATGTGGGTAAAAGCTTCTTGATCCAAGGAGAAATCTGACTGCCATTCTGGGGTCAAGAAGGAATTTTTTCCCAGTATGTTGCATATTGGCAAGCATTCAGACTGGGTTTTTTTGCCTTCTTTTGGATCAACAGCAGTAGGTTATGTGGGAGAGGCTGAACCCGATGGACGCATGTCTTTTTTCAGCCTATATAACTATGTAACTATGTAACTATGTAACTATGTAACTATGACCCCTGGGAAACCTCGCTCCACTTCCCCACCTCCTCCCCCCCTAATCTCCCCCCCACGCCCCTCCCTTACACCCCCCCCCAAAAATATTACACAGTTATTTTGTATTTACTTGATGAATCTATAATATGCCAACTGATTACATTTATTTGTGGTACAAAAATGTTGATAGATCATGGAAACTGGTATATTGTATCATACTGTACAAATTGAAGTTTCATCTTTGTTGAAGGCACCTTTATTTCCAATAAAAACTTTTATTACAATAAAAAAAGAAAAAGTGCAGAGACCTGCAACTAAATTAATAAGGGGAATGGAAGGTTAAAGTTATGAGGAAAGACTAACAAGCTTAAACCTGTTTAGTTTAGAGAAATGGTGCCTTAGAGGGGATCTGATCACCTTATATAAATATATAAGGGGCCATTATAAATCATTGTCTGGAAACCTATTTATTAACAGGACTATAAACAAGACACAAAGTCATCCATTTAGACTGGACGAAAGGAAACTCAGCCTAAAGCATAGAAAGGGTTATTTTACAGTGAGAACAATAAAGCTGTGGAATTCTCTGCCTGTTGAGGTGGTTGGGTCAGAGACTGTACAGACTTTTAAAAAACAACTGGATGACTTCCTGCAGACACAGAATATTAAGGGTTATAATATTTAATATGTGGGTAAAAGCTTCTTGGTCCAAGGAGAAATCGGACTGCCATTCTGGGGTCAAGAAGGACTTTTTCCCCAGTGTGTTGCATATTGGCGAGCATTTCAGACTGGGTTTTTTGCCTTCTTTTGGATCAACAGCAGTAGGTGATGTGTGAGAGGCTGAACCCGATGGACGCATGTATTTTTTCAGCCTATGTAACTATGTAAATAAAACCTGAAAACCTACTAGCTCTATATCCAGTATATGTTGTAGAGATTATTGACTTCTTTAATAGGTCAGGGATATATTAATTATGACGTATATTTTTCTTATTGTAGATATATATATATATATTATTGACAGTGCCTCCAATACCAGTGGTATAAATTGGTATTTTACCCTTAAGATAAGGATTAATAACCAATCAATGAATATATACGTCTTAACAAATATATGGCGCGTTATCCCACTATCTTTTGATGCTATCTAGATATTTTTAGACACAATAAAATCAATAAAGATGATATTAGACTGCGTAACGGTAAAACAATTCAAACCAAAATTTATTCACACGTCAAGTTTCATACAATCATATGTTATCAACGGATAAGCAAGATACAATTTCACAAGTGATTATAGATCGTGATTAGTAGCGATACTGCGACACGCAATAATCTATTGGACAAATATTTTAGGTTTATAGACCACACCACAGATATACACGCCTCGGTTCTTAAACACCAAGCTCTATTCTATTCACTTAAACCTTTCCCATTATAAACCAATCCTCCACCCGGCTAAAATAAACACTCAGTTACTGGGCATCACCTGCAGCACAATTTATTATTGTGGGGGGGCCTATTCACTAAATGCAACTTCTTTCAGGGAGATACATAACACACTCGATAGGTAGACTATCTCTTCCACAGATCAATCACAGCACTTCATTCAATATACGTTAATCCAAAGCTTCTTATTGACTTACATGCATTCAATCGAAAGGGCTGCAAGATGGATATGAAAGGAGCTATGCTAGTTTTACTAATGGGGCTGACGGCGCTTGACATATAAAAACTATTTCACGGTTCCAGCGTATCTCACTATGGGTGTACAATTGATCTTTAGATGTCCACAACCAGTATTCTTGGAATATAAATAATTTCACTAAATTATGGCTCAAGTAGGCAGCCTGCAAGAGTCTCTTCCTTAGCACTCCTCTGCAGTGGAGCGAAAGGGCAGATACTATTCTACTATTTAGGCTTCAACAGCAAAATAATTCATTTATATTCCTTTAATTTGTGATGGACATCTAAAGTAAGGACTATGCAATTTAGAAAATAGATATCAAGTTATTCAGGTATACTTTACCATCCGGTTAGTGAAGATAGAGTGGTGGAAGATTAGGGTGTGGTCATGTCTTATTGGGGGGCTGATGGTATCTGCCCTTTCTCCCCTCCAAGCGTCCCTCAGGTCTCTCCCCAAGCTTTTCTCAGTCTGTCCTTCTGCTCTGGATTGTCACCTCTATATAGTGGTCTTCCGCCCAGTTTTAGATCTAGCCCATCACTATGTGGCCTCATTTGATTGGAGGATAATATATATTCATTACCTTCAGGGGTCTGTCCAGGTGTTATATTACCTGGCCAGCAGATGGCGCTCTCAGATCAACCATCAACCTTCTGCAGGATTTAATTTATGTATTTGGCCAATCTTTTACTGGTTTGGGGTCATATTATTCCTATATCCTGGGACTCCATAGATTTTATTAACAAATCAAAATTTATTTCTATTGTTGAATCGCTGGCATACTTCGCCACGGCGTGCGTGTGCATTTCATACCCCCTTTACTTAAATCCACAGGTATGTGTGTATGAGAGGATTCTGCAGACATACATTAGTTCATTCATTCATAATCAACAGACTTAATCTGTTTTATAAATGTTAGTTACACAAGACATTTGTTATGTAATAATCAATTAAATGTGGTATGGCCTCTGTCTTTTATAAAACACCCAGATTATAAACTGACCACTGACCACATAAATTAAATATTCAAATACCATATAGTGTTAGGTCGTATCGCCGAATAGTATAGCATTACAAGCTGGCCATATAAGTCACTTAACCTTCTCTGTTTTTTTTTCCTTCTACAGGTTGGGCAGCCCATTGTTCAAGGGTTATATGGCTTCATAGCTTTGATCAGATCAGATAAACACCATGTCCTGGAATAAATACACTAGGTTAAGCTATGTGATCTAACATCTGGTTATTTTTCTTACAACCAGAATTAATTAAGAACAATGGATGTTCCTCCCTTGTTTGCTGAGAGATAACAAGTCTAGCTTGTTACATTGTTTTAAAACGCATATTCTTGTTTCATTTTAAACACGCAGACAAGTTGTCTGTGTGAAGCAATTCCTGGCCCCAAATTTAAACAGTCCTGCGAAATATGATGCGTTATAGAAATTTCATATCTGAAAAGGTCTGACATAATCCCCCTTTTCAATATCTACTCATCTAGATCCATGATTAGGAATTGACAGGACCAATTGGATAGGAAAATTTACATTTGTATGGTAACCTTAGTCTTTAACAAGTTGTTAGGCGTTGACCCCATCTGGTAATTGGTGCAGGAAAAAAAAATTGGTAAATACATGATTGGTTCTCACGACCATCCCCCTTTTGTGGTTCCCCATTTCTTTTACGAACGGGGTAATTTGAGGGTGAATCAATGAACTCCAGTTGATGAAAAATGTATTTGAATCAAGCAGTGTTTTCCCCGGGTAAGGACCATTCAAGCGAAACATCTTGTGGCTTGTTGATCTTTTCATCTATGGAGGTTGATTTTCATACAACCAATAATGCATTTGTCGTCCTCCTTTCGTTTCTTTGGGTATCCTTTATGACAGGGTTTTCCCATGACTTTCCGTCACCTCCAGCATGGCTGCTCCTGACATCTGAGCCTTTAGGACAAGTCTCCATGCGAGTGACCAATTGTCACTTTACTCATCTTATCTTTCTAAAATTAGATAAACTTCATAAGAATTGACATACACAACATGTGAATATTTAGGTTAACACTTCATCTTTGTGACTTTGGACTTTAGGATCATGGTAAATGGAAACGGGTACTCTTCCTCATTTCTGATTCATTCCATGCTTTTCCTTAGATGCAGCGTGGCATTTATTTTAATTTTAATGCATTTCATCAAGACAGTGACACATAGATTATTAACCCTTTCAATTCTTGTGGGCCACTAAGTATATCATCCCCCTTTTGTGGGCTTGCTTTCCTAATAGGGGACTGAATAGGATATCGCCCTGTAGAGATAAATAATATATATATATATATTTTTTCCTACCAATTTCATTTCTTTGACCGTATTAACTAGTTAAAACCAGCGATTGGATTCGGCCTTCCCATGAGGTTTACTCCTGCAATCATGCAGTTATTGTAGGGATTTATTATAACAGACCCTGTTAATACCCGTTCCTAAACGTCGAGGGCAACTCCATGAACTGGTGTTGAGAATCACTTTACCTGGGTAGGGAAATTCTCATCCTTACCCACCGTACAGAGAACCTTAGGTTTCTTGTAGGCTAACGCGCAACAGGTAGCTGGCTCTCCATTGGGGTATCTGGCTACGTCGACCTCTTGAGAGTCGGTTGCGGTTAATGACCTGTTTATATCAGAGGGACTAGAAGTAGGCTGAAAAATAGGAGAGTGGTTAGCATCCAACAGCACAAATCCCCCTTTACATACTTTAGATTCCTTATTAATATGTAGACCTGAGGATAAAATTGTGTTAGGTTGTGCCACCTCTGCTATTTCATTCAGTCGTTCCCTCTGATTCAATAACCCCTGAGGTGTTATTGATCCTCTGGCCCTTGGGTGGCCACTGTATTTATCTCTAAAGAGTTATTAGGCCGTTGTGCCAATATATACTCGGTTATCTTCGCCAATTGTTCAGCTAATTGATATAACCGGTATTCTAATTGGTTTATTCGGTCATTCGGATAATTTTGATTAAGGTATCTATTTCTGCGGATCCTATTACGCTCGGGCCTAGAATTATTTGATGTGTCAGAATCAGCATTACTACTTCTGTTCTGACGGTGTGATCTGGGCCTGGGGTCTCCTGTCTGACCTCCCCTTCTATTTTCAGGAACCCTAACGCGAGGGGGTGACCTACCTTTTTGAGGGGGATCATCACTTTGAGGAGAATCACTAGATTGGGGATACCTATTTCTTTGGGCAGGCCTAGGCCCTTGGGCATATTCCCTGTGATTATTGTGCGGTCGTGGCCATTGGTCATACCTTCTGCAGTCATTGGGTGACCTCTGCTCCCCACTTCTTGGTGGGTGCGGGGCAGGCGTGACCCTGGGGTTCCTATCTGGATTATTCCCCCTTACTATTTCAGCGTACGATTTCCTCCTAGCAACACATACCTGGGAGGCATCATGATATTGCTTAGGGGCAACTTGGCTTGTGGTATGGGCCCTTTTATCCGTCCTATAATGACTCCCATGACTAGCCTCGTTAGATGGCTGGACCTGCACTTTTATAGGCCTTGAAGGGATCCCCCTTTCGCCCTGTTTAACATCATCTGCGGGGCCGCTTACAGAATCTACCCCGCTGTCTCTGGCATGCTCTTTTAAATGAGGGCCAGCATCAGGCTTATGGTCAGAGGAAACAGTTTCTGTTTGTCTAACCTTTACCTGGGATATGGAGTCTATCCAGGTTTTTAGTACCTCTTTCGAGGTTTCCAGTGAGCATTGAATTTCATCTGTGTCAGTTTCAACACTTTCATCACTGCTTGACACCTCGGACTCACTTGAAAGCATTATTTCCTGCTTATAGCCATACCGTTCCTGCTCTAAATTAGGCTTGTGCACCGATTTTTTTTTCGGTTCGATTCGATTCGATTTTTCGGATTTTTAAACTTTTCGATTCGGCTCGTTTCGACCGATTTCTGTTTCGATTCGGTTCGGCTCGACTCGTTTTTCGTGTACATTTTTTTTCGAATTTTCGACCATTTTTCGTATTTTCGTGTCACTTAGCTCGTTTTTTGTATCGACTTTTCGTATTTTCGGAAATTTTCCTTTTTCGGAATTGTAAATTGTTTCTGAATATCGACCATTTTTCGTATTTTCGTGTCAGCTCGTTTTTTGTATCGACTTTTCGTATTTTCGGAAATTTTCGTTTTTTCGGAACGTCTGTTCTCCTCGTTTCAAAGCAATAAATTTCGATTTGACACATTTCAAGTACATTCGAAAATTCTGAAAATATTTCGTTTCGGCTCGGAAAACTTTTCGGATCTGCCATTTTCGGATCTAAAAATTTTCGGAAAATCGGCCGCATCCGAAAACACGAATCGGGAAATTTCGTGAAAATTCCGAAATTCCGAAACCCGAAACGCACATCCCTACTCTAAATTAGAATATTTCTCTTTAAAACTGTTTAATTCAACCCCATTCTCTTTATATACTGCTTGCAATCTTTGTAGTTGTTCTTGCAGTGTCTGGCTATGCTTGTTTAAAGTAATTATTTCTGTAGTGGCTTTCTCAGCTCTGTCTGTTAAATCATTTAATTCATCGATGGTCTCCATCATGGCAACCTTTTGTATCGCAATTTGTGTAGCCATTGCACAACACAAATACATTATGGAGGGCCATGATTCCATTATAATGCAATTCCTTGTTTCCTTGTCTTTTGTGTTTGTAAACAAATCCAAGAATTTACACACATCCCCTTCCTTGTCCCACATATTGTGTACAAGACTTTGGGTGCAGTCTTTGATAGTATCAACAAACACAATCAGACTGGATTCAATATGCAATGACTCTCTGATATGTTCTACCACTTCACATATTTCACTACGTCTTGTTATTTCTTCACGCCTCGATTGAGAGATTGTAGATGTGTGACTTCTGGAATACCCGGCCTTCTGGCTATCAGTATCTGAATCAGACATGTTTCTGTGCTACAGCAATCAGATAACAATACTTTAAAAAAAATATCCACAGCCAACAACAACGTTACTTGATTACCACTGTTTTAATCCAATAGCTTAATCTGCTACTTAACGACCAGCAAGTTTATGTTACTTTCACAAATACTTGATCTGGCGCTCACAACCAATAACTTGCTCTCTTACTTGATAGATAAACTTGATTTTATTGTGAAAAATTCATTTAGCATCACAGCAGTGCAACCTCCAAATATGTAGAGATTATTGACTTCTTTAATAGGTCAGGGATATATTAATTATGACGTATATTTTTCTTATTGTAGATATATATATATATTATTGACAGTGTCTCCAATACCAGTGGTATAAATTGGTATTTTACCCTTAAGATAAGGATTAATAACCAATCAATGAATATATACGTCTTAACAAATATATGGCGCGTTATCCCGAGTTCTTTTGATGCTATCTAGATATTTTTAGACACAATAAAATCAATAAAGATGATATGAGACTGCGTAACGGTAAAACAATTCAAACCAAAATTTATTCACACGTCAAGTTTCATACAATCATGTTATCAACGGATTAGCAAGATACAATTTCACAAGTGATTATAGATCGTGATTAATAGCGATACTGCGACAAGCAATAATCTATTGGACAAATATTTTAGGTTTATAGACCACACCACAGATATACACACCTCAGTTCTTAAACACCAAGCTCTATTCTATTCACTTAAACCTTTCCCATTATAAACCAATCCTCCACCCGGCTAAAATAAACACTCAGTTACTGGGCATCACCTGCAGCACAATTTATTATTGTGGGGGGGCCTATTCACTAAATGCAACTTCTTTCAGGGAGATACATAACACACTCGATAGGTAGACTATCTCTTCCACAGATCAATCACAGCACTTCATTCAATATACGTTAATCCAAAGCTTCTTATTGACTTACATGCATTCAATCGAAAGGGCTGCAAGATGGATATGAAAGGAGCTATGCTAGTTTTACTAATGGGGCTGACGGCACTTGACATATAAAATCTATTTCACGGTTCCAGCATATCTCACTATGAGTGTACAATTGATCTTTAGATGTCCACAACCAGTATTCTTGAAATATAAATAATTTCACTAAACTATGGCTCAAGTAGGCAGCCTGCAAGAGTCTCTTCCTTAGCACTCCTCTGCAGTGGAGCAAAAGGGCAGATACTATTCTACTATTTAGGCTTCAACAGCAAAATAATTCATTTATATTCCTTTAACTTGTGATGGACATCTAAAGTAAGGACTATGCAATTTAGAAAATAGATATCAAGTTATTCAGGTATACTTTACCATCCGGTTAGTGAAGATAGAGTGGTGGAAGATTAGGGTGTGGTCATGTCTTATTGGGGGGCTGATGGTATCTGCCCTTTCTCCCCTCCAAGCGTCCCTCAGGTCTCTCCCCAAGCTTTTCTCAGTCTGTCCTTCTGCTCTGGATTGTCCCCTCTATATAGTGGTCTTGCGCCCAGTTTTAGATCTAGCCCATCACTATGTGGCCTCATTTGATTGGAGGATATATATATTCATTACCTCCAGGGGTCTGTCCAGGTGTTATATCACCTGGCCAGCAGATGGCGCTCTCAGATCAACCATCAACCTTCTGCAGGAATTAATTTATGTATTTGGCCAATCTTTTACTGGTTTGGGGTCATTTTATTCCCATATCCCGGGACTCCATAGATTTTATTAACAAATCAAAATTTATTTCTATTGTTGAATCACCGGCATACTTCGCCACGGCGTGCGTGTGCATTTCATACCCCCTTTACTTAAATCCACAGGTATGTGTGTATGAGAGGATTCTGCAGACATACATTAGTTCATTCATTCATAATCAACAGACTTAATCTGTTTTATAAATGTTAGTTACACAAGACATTTGTTATGTAATAATCAATTAAATGTGGTATGGCCTCTGTCTTTTATAAAACACCCAGATTATCTATTATAACTGACCACATAAATTAAATATTCAAATACCATATAGTGTTAGGTCGTATCGCCGAATAGTATAGCATTACAAGCTGGCCATATAAATCACTTAACCTTCTCTGTTTTTTTTTCCTTCTACAGGTTGGGCAGCCCATTGTTCAAGGGTTATATGGCTTCATAGCTTTGATCAGATCAGATAAACACCAAGTCCTAGAATACATACACTAGGTTAAGCTATGTGATCTAACATCTGGTTATTTTTCTTACAACCAGAATTAATTAAGAGCAATGGTTGTTCCTCCCTTGTTTGCTGATAGATAACGAGTCTAGCTTGTAACATTGTTTTAAAAAGCATATTCTTGTTTCATTTTAAACACGCAGACAAGTTGTCTGTGGGAAGCAATTCCTGGCCCCAAATTTAAACAGTCCTGCGAAATATGATGCGTTATAGAAATTTCATATCTGAAAAGGTCTGACAATGTAAGAGTAATACAATCAATGACCAGAGTCATTCAAATTAGTCTGAAATAGACCAGGATATTATATGGACCAAATTTAATCAATTAAGATGGAAAGGAGTAGTAGGTACAAAGAACAAGCATATAAACCGTATATAACAGGGATATTCAAAGAGAATCGAAAAGTCACCACACATTCAGTGACTTTTCGTTCTCTTCAATTCGGTGTGATTCGGCGATCCTATTTCGGCAACCCTGTGGTGTATTCAGCAAGCACCACAGGGCCGTTGTAGTGCAGGGAAAAGCCACCGCAAACCCGCCGAGCACTCACCGCAAAACCCATTGAACGCCCCCTGAAACCCGCAAAAACATCGGGATTAACCCCTCCAAACACGCCGGAGAAACCCGACTAGCCGCTGTTCACAGCACAGAGCAGCCGCCAGAAAAACTCGACACACAGACGAAGGAAGTAGAAAAAAACCCAGTATGCTTGAAATTTGGAAAATTGAAACGCTGTTTGCAAAAAAACTGAGCGAAAATGTTTGGAATTTAAATATAAGATCCAATGAATGATAATTAAAAGGTCTGTTACAGAAAAAAGAAAAAATGATTTAAAAAAAGAAACGTAAAAAGTTTTTGCAAAAAAATGCCTAAAAGATCCTAAAAAATCTATGAATAAAGAGACTTTTTACTGCAGAATACAATAATAAACAGTTTATTAGATATTGAATTAAACGGGAATATTTTTAACATTGAAGCCTATGGGATTCATCTCAATAAATCTGTCGACTGAAACCACCGAACAGCAGCTCATTTTGGAAACTTTTCCCTGCTGTTTTGTGTTCTCTGAATAGCTGAACCATTGCTTGTCTATGGGGATTTTGCTGCCCTCGTACAGGCACAGAACAGGCACCGTATGTGCAGGCAGTTCGCCAAGATTTGGCGAACTGCCTGCTGTCTGAATAGCCGAATGGCCAAGAAAGGTAACCGTATGCTGAATTTCAGTGTTCGGTTACCGTTCGGCCACAATTCGAATCTCTTTGAATAACCCTGTGTAGCGCTGTGTTAAATCTTGCTGCTGGCAGTACCTATTTTTGTCCACAAGATGGAGACAGTTGCGATTAAGACACTGAACATTGGGCCTACATTTCCCGGCGTGCTTTGCAAAGACACAGGAAGTGGGTGGGACACAGGACACTTACTTCCCGAACCTCGTGGAGAACGCGCCAGAAAGCGCGAGGGAACGAGAGAGAGCAGACGCAGTGCAAGACATACCAGGAGGGCCTAGGCCAGAGGGCGAGGGAGATCTGTCAGTTCCTTATCGGGTCATTCAGCCTAGGAAGAAGGAGACCTCCCAGTTCCAGAGATTGCTGCAGAGCAAAGTAACCGAAGACCTCAAGTGAGGAGTTGCCGCGAGCTGATCGGATACGGAGAGCAGGCGGTGAGCGGGACCAGTCGTGGACAAGCAACAGAGAGTCAGACAACGGATCCGGCCGCTAGTATCCCCAGTCAAAATCGAGCGGAGAGACGTCCTGGGTCAGCGGAGCCTAAAGCAACCGGTGGATGGGTGAGAGGCCTCCAAGGCCGTATGTAATTAAGGAACACACTGCTGTTTTCTCTTTAAAGTCCACAGGGCCCCAACTTGACTAGTCGAAGACATCCCTTAAGTAAATTCACTGGCCAGTTGAACAGTACCCGGGTACCACACACACATACACACCTTTTACACTCCGGGTCTTAAACCTGTGCAGGACTCATTTTTGTTACGAATCTGAACGGGAGTAAAGATATGTTCCGAAAATATATTTTTCTCTTTTCCGCTGCGCGTTTATCGTAATACGAAGGGATTGTATTTTTGGGGTTCGCTACGTGTCCTTGTTGTACTGAACTGTCGGGTATTGCATTCCTTTTTCTGTTCGGTTGCGAATATTTTGTTCTTCCGAAATACGAAGCCTCGTGTTTCGTTTCTTTTCCGCTACGCGTTTTTACCGCGATACGAAAGTACTGTATAATATCTGTGAATACCGTGTCTCAACGTCTGCTTACTATTTTAGTAAACTATTTAAATTACAAAACTCACAACGGTGTTGGAGTATATTTATTCCCTAGTGCGGGGAGACTGACCCGTGGTTCATTTTCAGCGGCTCCTCCGGGAGTGAGCGCTACACCTGTATGTGTCTAACATACCCAATTGTGGCCCACAATACAATCCTGGTGCCAATGTTAACGCTCACCTGCGTGGGTACCGCACATTACAATCCAAACGCTAAAGGGTTAAGTAACCCGTTTGCGTTTGGTACTTTGCACTTTTCAGCGCAAGGTTACTGTACTTTGCACTCCCTATACTTAACATGGGCAGCGCAAAGTGTTAAACAGCGTTAGGATTACAAAGTCGAAGGAAGCAGCCTGGACTTGGTGCTAACGGATTCCACTGGTGCAGAATCCGTTAGCACCAGCAAAAAAAATAAAAAAGCCAGATACTCACCTCCTGTCCCGCAGCGAGGACCGCGGCTACGTCCGCCTCCTCTGTCTCCAGGAACTGAGGAAGAGACTGGGGAAAAAGTCCCCCTGTCTCTCCCTGCTGATCACTTCGCCGATCCAGCAGATCATGTGACCGGCAGGGGGAAACTCAATGGAGTCCTATGGACTCCATCGAGTGGATGCTCGCGGCGGCGGTTATTGCTGCCGCGAGCATCCCGGGGCTTAGCGCCCACTAACAATGCAGGCAGCTTTTTAAGCGCCTGCATTGTAATGTCCCGTTAAAACGGGGGCGCTAGGGAGAAAACTGCGGGCGCAGTTTTTTCTCCCTTGTGCTCCCGTTTTAGCGTGGAGAATGTATTGTAGCCCTGTGATTTTTAAAGGGTAAAGTCCCACCATAATTACTCCCTGTTTATCTTTTAAGAATATATATTTTGCCCCCAGCCGGCGCTCCTTGCACAATAGCACCAGAGAAAACTAAGAAAAATGACATGCCAAGAAATAAAGGCAGAGGTGACTAAATTGCTAAGGAGATTTGGCGATTTAGGTTTACTGCTGTAATAAAGCACCCGACACACGTTTCACCTAGACAGGCTCATCAGGAGTCAAAGGAGTTTTTAAACTTTCTATTCCAGTTATTTAGATCTAATGAAGACTAGTGTAGCTTAATATACGTAGGGCCACATTACAATCTTGACGATAAAATCCTAGCGCAAAGTTAAAGTTTCACCGTTGGAATCACAATCTTCGCGCATGCACACATCCGCTGATCAATAGCGCATGTGCATGGAACGGTCACAGGACGCACCCAAATGGACGTGTAGTACCGCCTCACGCAAAATCTTTGGGCGCGCTGTTTTTTTCCCCCACAATTCATCCAAAATGAAAATTTTTCTATTGATTTAAACTGCAGGTTCCACCCAAGGTGCACGGATCGCTACGTGGGTGCAATCAACAGCCCCCAGGACATTGGTGAAGCCTCCGCGTGCATAAAAGCCCTGTTTCACTCTTTGGAATCCCTGGGTGGTAGGGATTCCAATATAGTGGTGCCAGTTGCGCTTCATTGATAGGAGGAAGCGATGGAGCACGATGGAGAAGGTGCTCTGGCCGACACCGCCTAATTCAGCTAGAGGCTGCTGGAAGGTGGCTCAGGCAGCACAGCAACTTTGTCATCCCTGGGACCGTTATCCGTGTCCAGGACCTGGACTCTAGATGGGACCGCAGCTGTAGGTAGAGCCTGTATATCTGTGCCCGGGTCAACCGGTAGTGGAGTCGACACTTAGCATCAGTCAGATGTTCCAATGTCAATCGTGTCCTTTGGACACGAGGTGCCCGTGGAACAGCACGCTCCCTCTCCAACTCCTGTTGCCATCGGAGACGAGTTCTGCGTATGTGTCACAAAATTAACACATATGCTGCAGCAGTAATACACGCACACACAACATCATCCACTGTATTGGTTTGTTATTTATTTATTTGTTTATTTATAAAGGATTTTACCAGGATGGATACATTGAGATTTCTCTCATTTTCAAGTATGTCCTGTTTTCAAGAACATTGGTTTGGTATGAGTTGAATAGGCAACTGTGCTTTGGTGCATTCCTTTTTATGGCCCTGTATATTTGGGGGTTAGCCAGGTTGTTCAGATTTGCCATTAGCACCAGCTTTTAGGATTATCCGAATAATGTCCATGCGGTAATTACCGCAAATAGATTGTAATACCTTACTTATCCGAGTGCACATTTGCGCTCACAATGTTAAGTATAGGACGCGTGAAGTACAGCAAGCTCGCACAAGGTTCGTGCAGGTTCACACGCGGTACACGATTCCGCGGGGTTGTAGCGCTGAGTATGTAATTCAGAAGTCGGCGCAAATGGTTTTACCCCATGCGTTAAAAATTACTTTTAATGTGGCCCCTAATGTGTAAATGGAAGTCCTTGGGATGCAATATTTATATATATATTTTTTTTTATATTTAAATGTTTTATTATTTCAATCAAAGAATGGGATACAGAAGAAAACAGGGGGAAAACCAATAACATACATAAAAGGGGAAAATTCGGTACATTTTACCATAGCGACGAAATTAAACCTTGATATTCAGTTACAAAAAAAAAAAAAGGAAGTACAATTGCTCTACAGAGTGGCAAAGATATGAAAGCATCACATCAGGTCAATTGACAACTAACCGAACTTGTCCCAGAAAAGGAGACTTATAGGGGACGATAAGGAAACAAAAAAAATTAAAATAATAATAAATATGTAGAGGAGAGGAAAGGAACCAGTTAGGATGAAACATCAGGAGCCTCCAGTCGTGAAGGCATAGGGCCGGGAGAGTAGATGTTAGTAGGACAATATGAGACCTACGTGTCCCTGGTTCTAGTAGTTTGGTATATTAGGTGTTCTTGCCACAGTGACCAAGGGTCTTGTGCTGGGGAGGCAAGATTAAAGTGCGATCGGGCCAAGTCCTCAGAAAATGCCAAGTCAGAGATCATTTTAGTCAAGGAGGGTAGAGAAGGGATTATCGTTTTTTTCCAGAGCCTAGCGATAAGAAGGAAGCAGCAGGATATAATTATATAAAACATTTTACGTTGTCTCAACATTTTCCTCACATCATCTGGGAGGAATCCAAGAAGGTAATGTAATGGAGAAAATGGAACTGTGACACCCAGGACCTCCTCAACATACAACCCAACTTGGGTCCAAAACGGTTGCAGTGATGGGCAGGACCACCATACATGTAACATCGACCCTCGTGTTGTTTGGCAACGCCAGCATGTGTCAGGAACATTTTTGTTAAAGTGGCATTCCCTGACAGGTACCAAATACCATCTATATAGCACTTTGCGACGCGTTTCAAAAATCGAAATACACCTAGATGCACTCTTATCCAGTAAAAACACGTGGGTCCACTGTTCTAGTGTGAGATGCGTGTTTAACTCAGCTTCCCAAGCCCTTTGAAAAGTACGCTTAGACAATCCCATGCCAGACAGCAATTGGTAATAACAAAGGGACAGGAGTTTTATGGTTTGTGTAGGGCGTATTACAAAAGACTCGAATGGTGTGAGTGTAGGTTCGTTCGCTGAAACAGAATGTAGCGTTCCCAGTGTTCTCATGTATGATAATATTTGAAGGTAAGACAAAAACGCTTGAGAGGGTATGCCATGAGTAGTCTGCATTTGTGCAAAAGAGAGGACGGAGGAGTTTCTGAAAAATTGGAACACATATCTGACTCCATGCTGAGTCCATGCTTTAGGGTTGAAAAAGGGGATTACATAAGGCAATGCATTTACTGGGGTGGCGAGGGATAGAGGGTAGAGAGAAGTGTAGGCATGAACATTTCTGTCCCAAACCGTGAAGTACCATCTAGTGATTTGTAAAGCTGTTGGGAGAGCTGGCCTGGATTTAAAGGGAGTAAAAAGCAAACCGGAGAAAGAGTGGCCTGGTATTGCTATTGATTGAATATAGGTCCATAACGGTTTGTGTTCCAGGAGAGATTCGCTCAGGGAGGCTATAATTGCTGCCTTGTGATATGCCAATATGTGTGGGAATTTGAACAACATGGCCGAACCCAAATACACCAGCCCAAAAAAAAAATGCAGCAAAGTATAGTTACACATTTTACTTATATCAAACCAATAAAATGGAGAAGTTGTGTGTGCATTTATTATTGCTGCAGCATATATGCTCAGATTGACTTTGGCAGGCGCAAAAACTTAACGTCAGATAATTGTGGTTCTTAATTCTGATTGGCTGAATCACGTGAAAAAAACAGTCCGCACACTGATTTGTGCACAAGCATTTGTGCGCGTTTGAGGATTGTAATTCCAGCGGTGATTTATGCACGTTAACGTTAAACGCTTGGCGCACAAATTCACGCGTTGCGTGAGCATTTTTACGCTAAGATTGTAATATGGCCCTGTGTCTTTTCAGGTTTTTGCCAGGAAAATAAGGGCCATATTACAATATTCGCGTAAAAACATTCGCGCAACGCGTGATTTTGTGTGCCAAGCGTTAAACGTTAACGCGCGTAAATCACCGCTGGAATTACAATCCTCGCGCGTTTTTTCATCCATCGAGCAATAACGTGCATAAAACGGACGCGCACAAATGCTCACGCAGTAACGTTGCACGCAGAAATCAGTGTGCGGAGTGGTAAAAATGAGCTCAGCGCACAGCGGTGAAATGGCTCAGCACTCAGCAGTGAAAGGGTTAAAAATGATTTTTTTAAAAAAATAAAAATAATAAATCATTGTTTCCTGTCCCCCAGGGCTTTTTATGTCCAATATCTTGCATATATGCCCTCTTGGAGGGGACCTTAATTTTCGATCGTTCGAGCCCCATTGACTTGCATGGTGTTCGAATTCTGTTCGAGTTCTCAGTCAAACCTTTTCAGGTGTTCGAGTACGAATGCAAATCGAACACAGGGGTGTTCGGCCCATCACTAGTTATCATAGAAGGAAGGTTAACCTTGAGGAGAACAAACAATGGATAGAAAACACACACAGAAATCTTACACCAGACAGCACTGACCCGGTGTTCTGTCTCCAGGTTAATATCAGTTAAGCTCTTTTGTTTTGGTAAGTCCACCTAGTGGTCATTTTAAGAAACGGCAGTCAATTTAGAAACCAGGAAGTAAACAGCTCTTAGAAATCCAGGAAGTGTGTTACCTCATGGCTGTAATGTGGTGAGCAGATGAACAGTCCTGAATGGACAATCTCCATTAACCCTTGTCTTTGAGCATCCTGAAGAGCAATAGCTGCAGGCCTGTCTTTAATATTGATTGGACACTGGGAAAAAAAATTCTTGGGCCCCCCCCGATAGCCCGCACACCGCATGATTTTTCTCTCCACCCCAACATCCAAAAAACCCCAAAACAAATACACAAATACATCATGGACTTATATTAGAAGACATATATATTTACACACATTCTATATACATAAACACATAATGTATAGACTGGACAAAAAGGAAATTCAGCATAACGCATAGCTTTTTCTTTTTACAGGAAGAGCAAAAAAGCTGTGGAATTCTCTGCCTGTTGAGGTGGTTGGGTCAGAGTCTGTACAGACTTTCAAACAATGACAGTAATGTGCAGTGTGTGAGCATAACATCACAGAGCTCCACAGCAATAAAACTGAAATTATATATTCTAATAATTATATCATTACTAACTTTGAGAATTAATAGATCTCATTAAACAGAAGTATCTGTAAAACCGTTTAATCTTTATTAAATTGTAGAATACAAATTACACCATATTGGTCCTTATGCCTGGTGTGCTTTTCATTCTACATTTAATAATGATTATGCAATTTTATATACTTTCGGCATAATATAGGTATGAATGGCATATTCTAGTGATCAAAGAGTTCTCAAATTTAGTCTGTATTCCTTGGTTTACATATCGTGGCGCCATTATCATTTCAAATTTCTAGACTTTTTTCAGGTTCATTGCTTTTTAGTCTTCATTATATTGTTAAAATTTTAAGTATGAAAATCTATTTTATTTTATCTATACTAAAATGATTATTAAACTTTTTAAAATAATGATATATTTATATTTAAATAATTATAAAATGTTGAAAAAATAATGCATGTGAATCCATGTTTGCCCATTCCATGCAAACTGAGAGCTTAGGTAAGAACCTACATTTATTTATACCACAGTAGAAAGTTATAAAATGAAAGTGCAGTATCTGGGGTAGTGAGTGGAGAGGGTTAACTTCCCTTACCCAAAGAAGTTTAAGCTCACTCCCCACATGCTGCTCCCGGAATGCAGCCGAGGCGCGTTCAGTTGCTCAGCCGCTGCAAGTGCTAAGTTAGCAATTTGCCACTGAACGCTGTTCTGCAGCTCAGCGCTCGACACTGCTAACTTAGCACTTGCATCCAAGTCGAGAGGTGCTGAGGGGTTAGTTGAGTGTGACGTACGAAAGATGGCCGCCTCCATGGAGAAAATAATCCAATAAGGAAATGTTCAGTTTGTAGGTTTGGTGGAGCAAAACAGTAACACTAAAGATGTAATAAGATGGACAAAAGTGGATTTTGCAGACACAGCACCTTTCATTAAGCAATCCTCTGCCCTTTCGCTTCCATATTCACAGCCAAAGCGTTCAATGAGACTGCTGCAGCAAACTGATCTGCTGCAATGGAACAATTCAGCAGCTGCTGAGGAACTGAACGCGCCTCAGATCACTGACAGATAAGTGCTGCTTGCTTGAAACCATGGGCAGCTCCTTCTCCCAAACCTCTGCAGCCCCCAGGGTCAGATTGCAAGCTCAGAGGTTTAATTTCTCCCTGTATTAGTCTGTGCACACAAACCTTGCTACACACAGATTGTGACAGTCAGCCTCTTCATGTCACGTTCTGTGCTGGCAAACCTGTCTGCCTGCCCTCTGTATTTGTATTTTGTGTTTTTTCCCTTGTGTTTCTGTTTCTGCCAATTCCTGGGTGGCCTCCCAGGGGTTAATTGGTATTCTGTGTGCTGCTCACCTGTTGACCCTTGCCTTGATTCCTCTGCCTATATTAGAGCAATGTACCGATAGTACATTGCTGGGTCATTTTCCTTTGCCTGGTCTCCTTGCGAGTTGTGTCCTGAGAGCTTCTTGCTGTGTTCCTGATATCCTCCGTTTGTTCATCCTTGTTCAGTTTTTGCCTCTGTTATTTCTGTTCCAGTTTATGTCAGTTCCTTCTGTGTATTTTTGTAGGCGGACAAAAACAGATTCACTTTCAAGACGGCGCCGGACCGGGCACAAGTAAGGATTGTCAGAACACGAGTCTCTTCAGGAAAGGCAAACTTTATTGTGTCGTCACACAAGTGCCCACACAGGATTGAATCGCAAAGAGTGAGCCCCCCCTTTCACCCGTGCAAGGGATCTTATACCCAAAAATACGTAATTAGGTACATCCCAGTTAGCCCACCTCCCAATGACACTTTATTCCACCCCACGTGGGTTAATACCTCCCTTTGGCTAATACAAAGACATTTCATTAATTGGCTGTATATTGGCAAACTTTGTGTTAGTTTCAGTAAATCATAATTAATTGCTCTTACTGTTCCGGGCTGCGCCCTCCTCCCTTGCGCCTACAATCACTTGTTACAGATGGCACCTGGCCTGATCTCTACTCCTTTGTCTTTCTGCGGGCCCCAACGACCTTGGAGGATCTACTTCGCTTTTCTCCTCCGTGCCAGGAACAGCAGAGATCTTTCATAAGGCTTTAATTGCTTTTCTGCTAATCTAAACGCATTCCTAAATTTCTACGTATACCTCATTCTAGTTTCAGCTACAAACCTGCCTAGTTATATACAAGTGAACCAATATTCTGAACAAGATGGCCGCCTGTGTACAATGGCGGCCATCTTCCAGTCTATTTCCACTTCATTCCCCCCTTGGCTCAAGTGTCAGGATCTTTTCCCGGCACTTGTAGCCATTACACTCCACTATTCTGAAACTCCTTGTACTGGGGGGGGGGTTTCTTTCACTGGGAACATACCCTGTGGGATTATCAGTGGTATCTTCTGTGTTTGTGTAGGTGTCAGTGCTGTTTTGCACAGTGGCCATAAACATAGCCCTATGCGGTATATCAGTATCCCTATGATCAAGATCACCACTATCATGAGTATCATGGATCCAATCCGTGAGATAAATCTCAAGATGGAACCAAACCATTCTCCCATTGCTCCAAACCCACGGAGCGGATTCCAGCCTTCGGCAGCAATCCTCCTGGCTATACCCTGCAACTGTGCTACCTTTTCTTGGTGATCTTGAATTACCTGGTAATAATCTGTGACTTCATGTGTAGTGTTTCTGATGAAGGTGCAACATTCATAGTGCATTGTCATTTCACACAATCCATTCAAGGCCGCACTGATCTGCTCAAGCGCCATATCATGTATCATCTGCACCTTTCGTAACTCACGCATTTCCAGATTCAGCAGCTGGATATCCATACTGGTTCTATTCAGAATCTCATCCATCAAATTGACATAGCTATTCAATCTCCTCATCATCTCTCCTCCCCATCCAGTCCATGCTGGCAACCATGTCCATATTCGATCCATCTTCACGAACAATTCTCTCTTTGGTCTTTCAAACACCAGTGGGTACCTAGGGTGTAGTTCTGTGTCTGTGTTTGTGTCTTCTCCCCTTAGTCTCTGGATTGGGACCAGCTTAGCCAAATAACACATTCCCGTTATTGTTGGTGGTACCCATGTGTAACACACCCTTTCACAGCACACCTGGTACCCTCCTTTCACTATAAATGGTGATGAATGTAGTGTTCCCTTTGATATCTCTATCGCAAGGTGTCTCAGCCGTCTCATCATATCCACTGCACCCTGCCTCCCATTGGTCACATTCCCAATCACCGCCTCTTGGTCTCTAGTGAGTTGCCTGCATCGTATATATAAATAATTCGCCTTTTGTCCTGTTTTGAATATGTAAATGTATGATGTCCAGTTGAACTGACTTGAGTTACATAACCCACCCTCGTTATTTATTTCTTTATCTGGTCCTAGTTGAAAACACCATTCTGGTGGATACACTGGTCCTATTATGGGGTACCCGGGACTGACTGATTCTGTCTTTTCCCTTGGTGCATCGACAGCATGTATTGTGACATTCCCTGATACAAACATACTCAAATTCATTGGAACAGAGGCAAATGGTATATGAATTGTCTCTGGGTGCAGTCTACTACACACCCAGCATGCGGTTTGCCCAGATGTTTTAGCATAGTCATATTTGAATTGCACAAGTAAATGTCCTCTTGGGTTGGTTCCAGATAGCGCCTCTCGTTTTTGTCTCCACATGGTACGGTTCTCCATCACCGGGTGCGTACCATTCCAGATATGGGAAATATTCACTTTCCCCACATTGCCCGTACAATTAGGGCCTGCTCCACGCGAGAGTCCATAAATCAAATTAGCAAGATATAAAATCAGCACCACAAATGCCCCGAATGTCAGAATTCCTTGGGCAATTCTTTTCACAGTCACATAAACCCAATCCCTCCCCACCGGAATTTCAAAAGTAAAAAACATTTCTGGATGATCAAGGGTGGGGGCCGGGCCCCTAAAAAGCACCCTGTGGGTATCCCCCGTTGGCGGGTGGTCAGGACCTGTGCCCATCAAAACACCCACTTGTTGATCCTCTGTATTATCTGGGTTAGGATCATTTAGGTGCTCATGGCTGTGGTCTTTGTCAGCTTCAGCCTCAGCGGGTTGGTCTCGTTGGTAACGACCTTCCATGCTGGTTCAGGACTGGCTGCAGCTGCTTTCACTCTGGAGCGATGTATCCACGGGACCACCTCGGCAACCTTTAGGCTAGGGTCAGACTGAGGCAGTGCGAACGCGCGTTCTGGCGCACTTAATCACGGCCGTGCTAGCAGCAGATGCCGGGCAATGACAGCCAATATACGAAGTACGGTTGCACAAAAGTCCGGCTGCGCAACGCAAGTGGAAAATGAACGCATTTTTACGAGAACGTTAAACCACTAGTACTGACGTACAGAGTGCGCTGCGTCCGCTAGCGGCGTGTGTGCGTGAATTGGAGACATCAGACGCTGCTAATGTCCGGCCAACATAACGTCCAGATGCAAGAAGTGTTTTATTGATGATCCGTACAAAATCACGGATGAAACTGCGCATAGTATGACCGCTATTGCGTATTCCGTGAAAAAATACGTCCATTCTTCGAACGCACATTTTCACGGACAACGTGAAAAATGCGTTAGTCTGACCCTAGCCTTACTGCTGTGGGGGTTGATAACAGGACAAGATAAGGACCTCTCCATTTTGGACCTAGTGGATCATTTTTCCACTCTTTTACCCATACTGAGTCACCCGGACAATACTTATGCAGTGAAGGATACAGAAAATGCGGTATATTATCCCCCACCCAAATATTTAATTTCTGCATTGATTTACCCAGCATTACTACCTGATCATTTAGTTTAGTTTCTCCCAATGCCCGAAGGTCCCCCCTTAGTCCATTAATTAGAGGGGTTGGCCGTCCAAACATAAGTTCGTACGGACTTAGCTTCAATTGGGGGGTTGGTCTGCACCTAATGTGCAAAAGGACTATCGGCAGCAAGTCCAACCAGCTCAATGACGTCTCTTGGCACAGTTTGGACATCAAAGTCTTTAGGGTACGGTTCATTCTTTCACCTTTTCCCGAACTTTGGGGCCTGTAGGCGGTATGTAGCTCCCAGGTGATGCCCAGTAGCCGGGCAAGTTGTTGCAAACAGTTCTGGATACTTTTGGGAAATAGTATCGCCATGCGAAAAATAACAAATCTTGTCTGTCTTGTGAATCTCTTACTGCTGGTATGAAAAAGTTCATTGCACGTTTCTTCATTCTTGGCAGTCTGTTCTTGATAAGGATCTCCTTGAGGAAGAACCTCACCAGTGGGACTTGATATTCTTCTGCTCCCAATTCTCCCAGACTGTGCAGTATTCGTGTGATTCGTAGATTATTGTGAGAATTGATTGTCAAATTTTCAAAACGTGACGCGAAATTTTCTGCTCGTTCAACTTCAGTTATTTCTTTGTCTTCCTCCTCCCCCACTATTTTTACGCCGAAGAATTTCAGCATCATCTTGTAGGCCCTGCGCAGTCTTTGCTGAACTTCTGAGGTGTTAACCATTAGGCGTGTCTCTTGCGGATTTAGGGGAGTAGAGTAGAAATTTCGGCCTTGTGTCCGAGTTGGGAAAAGCCATTGGATATAATCATGATTGAGTTCTAATAGTTCATAATCATCTTGCCATTTGTGCAATATTATTTCAATGAACTCGCCGTGGGGTTCAAACTTTTTCAAATTCATATAGAACTCGTAATTTGGCATGGAAGGTTGAGGTTCTTGCTTGCAGATCAGTACTGTAGCTTGATCTCCTGTTGGCGGTGGCGGTTTTGCAGCTGCTTTTGCGGCCTGGTCCGCGCGTCTGTTACCTTTTGGAATTTCATCATGGCCTTTTTGGTGGCCACGGCAGTGCATGATGCTGACAGCACTTGGTTTCCACACTGCTTCCAGGAGGGCCGCGATTTCAGCCGCATATTTAATTTGTTGTTCTGAAGACGTGAGTAGGCCTCTTTCTTTATAGAGTGCACCATGTGCATGGACTGTCATGAAGGCGTACTTGGAATCTGTGTAGATATTTACTCTTTTGCCTTCAGAAATTTCAAGGGCTCTGATTAAAGCTGTTATTTCAGCCAATTGTGCAGATGTATGGCCTGGCAGTGGCTTTGCTTCGATGACTTCTTCTGTTGAGACTACTGCATAGCCGGAGACTTTCTTCCCATCATCCATATAGCTGCTACCATCAGTGAATAGCTGTAGGTCGTATTTGTCTAGGGGTACGTCTTTCAAATCCGGCCTGCTACTGAACCAGTAACCTCCTTTCACATCCAGCAGAGCCTTGACAGCGTGGGGCACCTTGACATAAAGAACTTGTCCAAGGGTCAGCTTGTCTGCTTCTGCTATCAGCATTGCGGTGGCAGCCACTGCTTTCAGGCATGGGGGTAGGCCGCAGGCCACAGGGTCGAGTTGCTTGGAGAGGTAGGCCACAGGCCTCAGCCATGAGCCAAAGGTCTGGACCAATACTCCTGTTGCTGTTTGATTATATTCATACACGAACAGCTGGAAGGGCTTGCTATGATCTGGCAGGCCCAGTGCAGGAGCTTCCATCAGCAGAGTCTTTAATTTCTGGAACGTTGCTGTTTGCTCTTCTGTCCAATGAAAGGGATCTTGTTCCCCCCCCTTCGTGGCCTGATGAGGCGGCTTGGCAATATCTGCGAAGTTGGGGATCCACAGGCGGCAGAAGCCTGCAGCTCCCAAGAACTCACGGACTTGTCTCCTGGTCTTTGGTTGGGGTATGCGGCACACTGCTTCTTTTCTTTCTGCCCTCAGTGCACGTTTGGTACCTGTTAACTGGAGTCCCAGGTATTTTACACTGTGTTTGCATATTTGTGCTTTCTTTTTAGAAACTCTGTAACCTGCTTGGCTTAGCAGATATAGCAGGGCTTTTGTAGCGGATAAACAGTCTTTTTCTGTGGGGGAAGCCAGTAATAAATCATCAACATATTGGAGTAACACTATTTTGTCTGGCTGAGCGTTGAAGGCGAGGAGATCTTGGCTAAGCGCGCACCTGAAAATCGTGGGCGAATTTTTATTTTTTTTTTAACTTTGAGGGAGGCGCGTCCACGTCATTTGATGGCGCGCCCCCGTGGTAGACTTTTCCCACTGAAATGCAAAAAAAGGGGCTGGCTTGCTGGAGCCAGACGGATGCAAAAGAAAGCGTCTTTTAAATCAAACACTGTGTAATATTTTGTATCTCCGGGAATTAATGCCAGCAAATTGTATAGATTAGGAACCACAGGGTGTAGTGTTACTGTGGCCTCGTTGACAGCTCGTAAATCTTGGACAGGGCGATACTCTTGTGTCCTCTCTTTCAAGACTGGCAATAGGGGTGTGTTCCATGGTGACACACAGAATTTTAATATACTGTGATTTTTAAATCTCTGTAAATATATCTGTATATTCTGCTTGGCTTTCTGTGGGATATAATATTGTCTTAGAGCCACCGGTGTTGCGCCGGGCTGTGATTCAACTCATCTGGGCGGGTTTTCCTCCGCCCACACCTCAGGAATTCCAAGGAGTAGTGCGTGCGGATCCGGCGTGGCAGACAGAGTAGGTGCCGTGCGCCATTCTTCCTCCCTTTGCATAACTACTGCGATTTTCACAGATTGGGGGTTGTGCGGGCTGGCTGGGTTATGCTGCCGAGCAAAGCTGCTATCCTCCGGCAGGTCTAATTGAGCGTGACCCCCGGGAAGGAACGTAATTTGGGCTTACAAGTTGCAAAAGATATCCCGCCCCAGGAGCTGGATGGGACATTCGGGCATTTACATATACACATTGTATAAACAATATTTTCAGAGATCTTTTCCCGTAGCCCAAAACAGACTCTTAATACCACATCCGAAAAAAAATAAATCATTCCATTGTCATAAGACCACTCCTAACATCTCATAACAATAAAATAACCATTCCATCAAAAATTAAACAAAAACATACCTTTTAGAAACAGTAAAGAAAAACTATTTTAAATAAACCTAAAACTTTCGAAATAATATTAACACAAAATATAAACATATATCTTGCACTCAACAGACTTCAGACAAATATTCTATTGTAACACACATTAAAATTAGCTAAATATAGTAATTCTTTTTTTTTTTTTTCTATTCCTCTTTACTTTGAATTCGCTGCACAGATACACAAAGGGTTATTCTTTCCAGCTATCAGAGAGCAAAGAAAAACAAAGTGACTCCCTCCCCCTCCCCCTTCGCAAACAGTCTGTCAGAAAGGAGGGGGCCTATACACCAGGGAAGAGAGGAAAAAAACAAAAAAACAAGTACGAAACTCAATCTTACAACCTCTCAGTCATTCCTACTTTTAATTGAACAGTTTAATAGATCAAATATAAACACAATCGGACAAAATCAGTCCGAATCACACACACAAGCCATACAGCACCGCAATCATCTCATTCCGTAAAATATTAATTAATTTATATATGCTCCCATCGGGCATCTCAATCTTTTCTGGTGGAGCCTCTCTATCTCCTCCATTCGCTGCGCCCTGCTCTTCTTCCTCAGTCACACAGGACGGAGCAGAGGGAGCTGACCGAGACACAGCAGCTGCCCGCTCCCCCCTCTCCGCCCGCGCAACCGCGGCACTCAAAACTTCCCTAGCTGCCCTATAACATAATAGATAGGACGGGGGTAAAACATCACTCTCTTCCGGTTGTTCTACTAACACCTCTCTCTCTCCATTATTTTGGGGGTCCTGCTTCTTATTTCTCCCCGCTATCATTATAAAATAACTCTTGTTTTTTTAATACAATATCTCCATATATCTATATAGGGGTACTGTTCAGGATGTCCGTACTGCTCTGTGACTTGGGAATGTACCTTCTGTACCAACTCCGGGTCCATTGACCCCTGCTCTGGCCATCCTGGGACTAACAACGGCCACACAACTGTACACATTACTTTTAACTTCTCTTTTTTTTTTTTTTTTACACCATAGTCATGAGTTTTATATAATACTTCGAAATTCCGCACCATATATTCTAGGGGCGTCTCATCCTCCTTCACCTTCTTGGGCTTAGATGACCCGTTACCCATTATTACTCTTGAAAACAGTACTCTTTGCAATACAGATATATTATTTCAACAACAGTTAAAATCTACAGTCTGATACTTCAGTCAACAATTCATCCGTGTCTGCAGGCGCTTCCCCCTTCAGTAGCCGTCTGCAGTCGCCTGAGCCGGAAACGTACGTTCGGGGTCAAAACTCGTATTTGCTTCCTCGCGGAGCGAGTAGGCGCACGTTCACTCACAGCACTCGAGTCAATTCATTCACAACACATACCGTATCAGATGCTTTCATCACATAACAGAACATAAAACACTTCAACTCTTTTTACTAGCCGAGGGTGCATTCCCTCCTTTGTGGCTCCTTATACCCCGTAATTTGAACTCTAACTCTTGACTGCTTGTGACTATGTGCACCCCGTTCTATATCTCTACTGCCGTCTGCAATTCCAATTTGCCTTATGGGTAATCTACCCACTCAGCACCACTATTTCTGCAGCTACCGCTGGCTCCACTATGAGCCCTTCTCACTACACGGCGTACACACTAGGCACTGACTCAGGCTCTCAGCCCAGTCACAGAAAATCCCTCCTCCTTTCCCTTTTACCCACGTGGTGAAGCTCTATTTACAAACACTGAATGACTTATGCAACTCCACGTGGCTACCTCCTCCCTCTCTTACAGAACTACCCTTTGATTGGCATTCAATTCCCCCGAATCCAGACACCCGCTAGCCACTCTGGCTCCTTAGCAATGTCAGTGCTATCAGTGGCGGGCTAGATATGCCAATAGGATGGTGGCCATCGCATCCTCTTATCCGTCTATCTCAGTCGGACGTTTCCCTTAGATACCGGTATCTCCTTTAGACATACAAAACATAGAAGACACGTTACCTATCGCCGGCGCTGCTTGCTGTTTCCTCAGACTCAGTGGTGTCCCAGAGTTCCCGCGGGTCAGGGGTCCGTTTGGGACGAGACGAGGTCCACTGAACAGGAAATCCTGCTTGGCGCCTGCAGATGTCAGCTCACCTTCAACGGACGCCCAACCATCGGGATTCTCGCACCCGCTGCAGTCAAGCACTGCACTGTGTTCACAGCAGCCCATTACTGTGTGCCCGGAAAGGGCCCGTATCCCGGCTCACGATGCCCCCAAAAATGTAGGTGGACAAAAACAGATTCACTTTCAAGACGGCGCCGGACCGGGCACAAGTAAGGATTGTCAGAACACGAGTCTCTTCAGGAAAGGCAAACTTTATTGTGTCGTCACACAAGTGCCCACACAGGATTGAATTGCAAAGAGTGAGCCCCCCCTTTCACCCGTGCAAGGGATCTTATACCCAAAAATACGTAATTAGGTACATTCCAGTTAGCCCACCTCCCAATGACACTTTATTCCACCCCACGTGGGTTAATACCTCCCTTTGGCTAATACAAAGACATTTCATTAATTGGCTGTATATTGGCAAACTTTGTGTTAGTTTCAGTAAATCATAATTAATTGCTCTTACTGTTCCGGGCTGCGCCCTCCTCCCTTGCGCCTACAATCACTTGTTACAGATGGCACCTGGCCTGATCTCTACTCCTTTGTCTTTCTGCGGGCCCCAACGACCTTGGAGGATCTACTTCGCTTTTCTCCTCCGTGCCAGGAACAGCAGAGATCTTTCATAAGGCTTTAATTGTTTTTCTGCTAATCTAAACGCATTCCTAAATTTCTACGTATACCTCATTCTAGTTTCAGCTACAAACCTGCCTAGTTATATACAAGTGAACCAATATTCTGAACAAGATGGCCTGTGTACAATGGCGGCCATCTTCCAGCCTATTTCCACTTCATTTTGTTCTGTCTATTTCTGTATTTTGGTTTGCTGTTTATGTTCCATTCTGATTCCCCGGTTACCGATTTTTGGCTTGGCTGACTTCCCTTCTGGTTCCTATTCCTATATGACGTACTCTCTCTGGTTATGACCTTTGGCTTTCCTCTTTATGACTACTCTATAGTATATTCCTTGCCTGTACCGTTTCCAGGAAACCCTGTCATCTGTATGCAACAAAAGACTCTGTACGGCTTCAAGGTAATACTTTCCTTTAGATTAGATCCGGCTATCCTAAAGACCGGCCTTTCAGTGCAGGGAATCTTTGGTATTGCTGTACAGAAGTCTTTTGTTAACCCTGTGTTGCTTTCATCTGTCCTTGCAGTTTACACTGCATCTCTGCATATAGGGGCTTCTCTCAGGAACCAGG
This sequence comes from Leptobrachium leishanense, assembly GCA_009667805.1. NCBI lineage: Eukaryota > Metazoa > Chordata > Amphibia > Anura > Megophryidae > Leptobrachium > Leptobrachium leishanense. The sequence continues at coordinate 100,009,462 of CM019071.1, forward strand.
GCCTCACCTTGCTGCGCGTTATATTCTTAGGGATATATATACAGACCAACCACTTCCAAGGATCGGAGGGAAAGGATAGGGTGGTGCGTGCCTGGTGGTACTGCCATCGTGACACTGCACAGCTCTTGCTGCATTAAGGAGAGGAGCCTCTGAGCTGAGAGCTGAAGGGAGATTGTGATGTGCAGCCAGTTTTTTAGCAGGACCTGTCCTGTGTTTCTCCTAGCCCCCCCCATCAAATACCTTCTTGTACTCCAGCAGCACGTGGAGGCTCATGGTTCTGTCTGTGGAAGGAGGGGGTGGAGTCAGCACAAGGAGCTGCAGCCTCCATGTGAGGTCCTTTGATTATGTGTCCAGGCCTATGTAGTCAGGAAACCTCAACTGGCTTCCTCCCGTTTGGCCCTGCCCCCTGTGGCACGCCCTCTCTGACATCATCAGAGGGGGCCCACCAGGCCTAGGAAGGCTGCAGTGCTTCCACAGAAGCCTGGGGCCTCCAAAAAACACAGAGCCACCACTGTAAAATGACCCCAGCAGCCCCCAAACGAAGCAGCTTGCTTTGGGCCCCTCTCCTATGACTGGACCTGGGGCACCTGCCCCTTTTGCCCCTCCTTAAAGACGGCCCTGAATAGCTGTAGGTTTATTTACCTTATCTGCTTCCATCAACACATATTGCTCTTTCTAATGTGTAGAGTGGATGTAATGTTGCCATTTAAATACATAGCATGTAATCATATGTTTTTCTATGTACAGTATATCCTTAATAGTCTCATATGATGTCCAGAGGTGTGTAATGACAACAGTATTTCTGTATATATTTGGTTGTATTTGAACATGTATAGTTAGAGACTAATTGTACATTATAATTCTTTTATTTTAGTTTCACTATTATCCATCGAAGAGTTTATGATTTTTCTTCAATAAAGATTGGGATTGAAACTTAAATTCTTCCTGACTCTATGATAGATGAAGTTTAGCTGGCTGTCAAACTTCGCAAAAGTGATACGTGGAGGGAGGACAGTACACCCGGATATCAAGATCTTCTATGAAAGAATGAAAAGATTCCTGGAAAAGATGGAAAAGGAATTAATAGAAAAGAAGAAAAAGAAATACGTAAGGGAAATCAAGGATTAGAGAGAGGGAATGTGTGGAGACTAGAGCCTAAGAAGACCAAACTTGGAATAAGAGCATCATCCCCGCAAGAGGATAAAGACAGAGAGGAACCAGAACAACATGGCAACAGATACAAGAAGAGATCAAAACACCATGACCAAGTCAGAACATGGGAAAACTATAATAGAAACCAACAAACACAGAGAAATGGACCTAAACCAACCTTCAATAAGCCATCCATAAGAAGACCAGAGAGCGATACAACTCTGGATAAGTATGACCAAGGAAGATGGACCACTGCTCCATCCAGAAGGGCATCTAGGACAGAGGACGATCCGAGGTACTACAACAGAAGAGAACACCGATATAGGGATACATGGAGGCCGGATTAAGAGGAAAGGAAGAGGTCACCATGCAAAGATTGGGATTTCAGAAACACTCACGAAGTGAGGAAAATACACAAGAATAGAGGATCCTACATGTCAAAAATATATGGGATTCTGGACAACGGGAAAGAAGAAACCCATGAGCATAGAGATGAGGTTTTTAACCAGGCAAGCCCATAGTGGCCGGCATAGTCTCTATTTCAGTTACAGTTACAAGTTTTTATAAAACACTAACAAATTCCGTAGCGCTATACAGTGGGAGGCAGAACAACAAATATACATGCAGGTTTAACACACAGTACAATAGGTGAGAGGACCCTGCTCAAGAGCTTAAAATCTAAAAGGATAGGGGTGGAACACTAGGTGAGGGTTAGTAGAGAATTTGAAGTAGTGGAGTGTATGTGGGCTATGTGGGAAGATACAGTAGGAAATGAACAGAGGGGGATTATGGAGTGAGATGATAGGCTTCTCTAAAGTAATGAGTTTTCAGAGACTTCTTGAAGGACTGAAGAGACAGGGAGAGTCTGATGTTGCGGGGGATGGAGTTCCAAAGAAAGGGGACAACTCGGGAGAAGTCTTGAAGGTGGGAGTTGGGGGTGCAGGTACGTGAAGCTGATAGTATCAGATCACTGGCAGAGCGAAGTGGTCGGGATGGGATGTACCTGTTAATAAGGGTGGATATGTAGGCAGGGACGCAGTTATGGAGAGCTTTGTAAGTGAGCACCAATGTTTTGAGTTGGATTCTATAGGAGACAGGAAGACAGTGTAGAGATTGACAAAGGAGCGAGGTGTGAGCGTTGCGGGAGGTGAGGCGGATGAGCCTGGCACAGGCATTCATAACAGACTGCAGAGGGAGAATTTGGGATCTCTTAAGGCCAGAGAGAAATGCGCTACAGTAGTCATGGCGGTAGATAATAAGTGCTTGGATGAGCATTTTAGCAGAGTCCTCCTGAGTAAGACAGGGGCGGATGCGTGCAATGTTTTCTAGGTGGAAGTAGCAGGATTTGGTTAGTGACTGAATGTAAGGAATAAAGGAGAGATCAGAGTCTAGGAGGACACCAAGGCATGGGGCTTGAGAGGTAGAAGTAATAGTGGCACCATTCACCTGAAAGGAAATGGGTGCAGGAATGTTAGTTTTAGAGGGAGGGAAGAAGAGAAGTTCAGTTTTAGAGAGGTCACCCTTTAGGAAGCAGGAAGTCATCCTGTCGGAGACAGCTGAAAGGCAGGCAGTAACAAGGTCCAGCACGGGAGGAGAGAGATCAGAAGCAGAAAGGTAGATTTGGGTGTCACCGGCATAGAGATGATATTGAAGTCCAAAGGAAGAGATGAGGTTGCCAAGAGAGGCAGTATAGATCGAGAATAGTTGGGAACAGAGCCTTGAGGTCAGGGCCGAATTTCCCATTAGGCACTGTAGGCATATGCCTTTGTTAGAGGGGCGCATGCTGTCTGATTTCTTTTTTTTTTCTTCCGTTTTATTTTTTTAATATATGTACCGCGATCTGACCTGCGGCTGTGCACCCTCCTTGCCAGGGGGGGGGCGGATACTGTGCATTTGCAGGGCTTAAATTCGTAGGCATTTTGATTGGTGTGCAGGGCTGGCGGCGCCTGCAGTGTGCCTCCCACGTTCTTAGAAAAAGACTGGGGAATGGCACACTGCTTTAGCACCGCCCCTTCCAGTGTCTGAGAGACTCCATCCACCACCCATGTGACGATCATGTAGAGAGGGTCAGCAGAGCCACTGCCAGCCTATCGTCACTGGACAGTCTGGGAAAGGTTTTCAGCAGCACTTCCTGTCTGCTGACTGAGGCCCACCCGATCTGACTGCTGTCTGGGCTGGTCAGAGAGGTCACCTGGATACTCACTGCTGCGGCTGCCTGCTGGTCAGTGTCCCTGACTGTCTACAGTGGAAGGTGAGATTTACTACATTTGCATATTTGAGGATGGGGTTGAGGGGGTCTGCATATCACATATATGAGGATGGGGTAATAGGGGCCTGCATATTTGAGGATGGGGTGAGGGGGGTCTGCATATTTGAGGATGGGGTGAGGGGGCCTAGGTATTTGAGAATGGGGGGTGAGGGGCCTGCATATTTGAGAATGGGGGTGAGGGGCCTGCATATTTGAGAATGGGGGGTGAGGGGGGTCTGCAAATTTGAGGATGGGGTGAGGGGGTCTGTATATTTGAGAATGGGGTGGTGAGGGGGCCTGCATATTTGAGATGGGAGGGGGTGTGGGGCCTGCATATTTGAGAATGGGATGAGGGTGAGGGCAGGGCCGGCCCAAGCCACTGTGCTGCATGGAGCGATGGATGAAATGCTGGCCCCTCCAAAAAAAAAAACACGTGACATGTATGAGCGTATCAGAGGTCCACAGCAATAAAACTCACACTCATGCACACAACACATTACTGTGAGTTTTATTGCTGTGGAGCTCTGTGATACAGTAGTGTGTGCGGTGTGTATGAGCGTATCACAAAGCTCCATAGCAATAAAACTCACAGTAATGTGCAGTGTGTATGAGCGTATCACAGAGCTCCACAACAATAAAGCTCACAGTAATGTGCGGTGTGTATGAGCATATCACAGAGCGCCACATATACTACATACAGTTGTGTTCAAAATTATTCAACCCCCACTGAAATTGAGTATTTTGGCCAGTTTGACATTGATTTTGATGATTCAGTCATCTTGCTTACAATTAAATCAAAGAGGCACGTGTAGGTCAGACAAATATAACATAACATTTATAATGAAATAACCACAAATGTCTTTTCTGTGCTCACATCATTATCAGTTTTATTCAACCCCCAAGTGACATTCAATCTTCGTACTTAGTACAACATCCTTTTACAGTTATAACAGCTTTTAAATGTGAAGCATAGCTTGACACAAGTGTCTTGCAGCGATCTACGGGTATCTTCGCCCATTCGTCATGGGCAAAAGCCTCCAGTTCAGTCACATTCTTAGGCTTGCGCACTGCAACTGCTTTCTTTAAGTCCCACCAGAGGTTCTCAATCGGATTTAAGTCAAGTGACTGCGATGGCCACTCCAAAATGTTCCAGCCTTTAATCTGCAACCATGCTCTAGTGGACTTGGAGGTATGCTTGGGATCATTGTCCTGTTGAAAGGTCCAACGTCTCCCAAGCCTCAGGTTTGTGACGGACTGCATCACATTGTCATCCAATATCTCCTGGTACTGAAGAGAATTCATGGTACCTTGCACACGCTGAAGCTTCCCTGTACCTGCAGAAGCAAAACCGCCCCAAAGCATGATTGACCCCCGCCATGCTTCACAGTAGGCAAGGTGTTCTTTTCTTCATAGGCCTTGTTCTTCCTCCTCCAAACATAGCGTTGATCCATGGGCCCAAACAGTTCTAATTTTGTTTCATCAGTCCACAGAACACTATGCCAAAACTTCTGTGGTTTGTCCACATGACTTTTGGCATACTGCAGTCGACTCTTCTTATTCTTTGGAGACAGCAAGGGGGTGCGCCTAGGAGTTCTGGCATGGAGGCCTTCATTACGCAGTGTGCGCCGTATTGTCTGAGCTGAAACTTCAGTACCCACATCTGACAAATCTTTTCTCAGTTCCTCAGCAGTCACACGGGGACTTTTCTCCACTCTACGCTTCAGGGAGCGCACAGCAGTCGAAGTCAGCATCTTCTTTCTGCCACGACCAGGTAGCGTTTCAACAGTGCCCCCTTTGCCTTGAATTTGCGAATGATGCTTCCTATGGTCTCTCTTGGTATGTTTAATATCTTTGCAATCTTCTTATAGCCATTGCCCTTCCTGTGAAGAGTAATCACCTCTTCTCTTGTCTTCCTGGACCATTCTCTTGACTTCACCATGTTTGTAACCACACCAGTAAATGTCTAGAAGGAGCTGAGTATCACAGTCATTTTAAAGCTGTCTAATTGGTGCTTATTATGCTTTATTGCTGCTACGTGACATCCACAGGTGTTTTCAATACCTGATTGAAAACACTTGAATGAACCTCTGTTCTTCAGAGTGGTAGTCTTTAAGGGGTTGAATAATTGTGTCAATGAAGAATTCACAAAAGAAACATTTACTACTGTATTACAAAACCAATTGATGTCATTTTAGTTGCATATGGTTCTTTAAAAAGTCCTTGTAGGATTTCATTCTGAATACAATTACAAATGTCACTAAATTCCCTAAAACCCTTTACAGCATTGGGGGTTGAATAATTTTGAACACAACTGTATATACAGTCTCATTCTCTATATAAATACGTCTCCTGCACATGCTCTCTTCTCTTACTCTTTGTTAAATCTTCTCTGCCTCTCATTCTATCACGGGCTCCTCTCTGCTTTCACTCTTCCTGTAAGTCACGTTGGCTTTTTCTCCCACTACACGCACTATTTTATGCAGACTTACACACATACACTTATTCTCACTATATGCCTCTTTCTACGGTTTATTGTAAATTTTGTTTCAGGTACTCAACCAAAGCAGATTACACTGCAAATAATGTAATGATATTGCTTGCAAATATCCATCTCCTCTGTGCCCATTTTTTTCCTGGTCGTTTCTATTTTCTCAATCATCTATCTACCTGCCTGCTATTTTTGTCTGTCTTTTCCATAAAGATACGTCTGTGCAGTTTTGCTTTTTTTGTTTTGTTTTTTACTGCATGCAGCTAACATGTTAAATAAAGACTTTGGCTCCACTGTGAAGCTATGCAGTGAAACTGCAAGCGTCCCATACCCTGTGTTGGCTTTTACATCTGAGGTTTCCATCCTGCATTAATACAAAGCAAATGGTAATTAGGAAAGCCTTTAATAGCTGTATTATCAGTGAACACGTCTATAGTGAATACTCAGGGAAGGATAAACAGATAGACAGGAGGAGATTATTTGACAAACTGAAATTACCTCCGTATACTGTGACTGTTAGAGGTGGGTTTTTATGTCAGATAAGGAGCAATTGACATGTTAAGCATTCTCTGGTCAGAATGAGTAAACGAAATTTACATATTTCTTAAATTGTCTCTTTTATGTTAATGCAATCTTGCTAATAAGATATCTTTGTCATACATTCATACATTTAACATGGCTTTATAAAACAAGCCACTTCTCTTTAAATTCTATGGCAATTAATAAATTGTAAATAAACCTTTAAAACTATGTGTTAACATAGATGATTAAACTTCACTGTGTTTCCTCTCTATTTCTATTAGGGTTAAGAAATAAAACTCATTTCCATATCATCTTTTTGATTAATTCAATTGTACTTATTAATTTCCAAAGAAGTGGGCGATATATTTTACTATATAGTATTGTTAATACATTTTAACATGACATAACTACTTTAATATCATATCAGTTAGTAAATACTGTGATTGCTTTTATGGCTGTAGAAACTAGAAAACAAAAAAAAAATATAGGTCTGCGTGTTGATATATACGTATATGTCTGTGTGTGGTATCCAGGGCCGGTGCAAGCATTTTTGTTTACTCAGGCGAAGTTGCGTTTTGGTGCTCCCCTCCACCCAATCTGTGCCATGCCAATTGGGAGTGGTGTCCTCACGCATTGCCAATCTATGCTGTGCCTGGTGCCCCTCCTGTGCCACAGGGCCAATCTACAGAGTGTGTGGACCCCTCAGTTGGCAATGTGGCATAGGAGGGGCACCAGGCACTGCACAAATTTGCAATTTAGCCTGGTGGTGCCCCATGGTCTTGACTGTGTCAATATACCCACATATTTCAAACTGCCTGCCACTCCCAGTGTTTCCCTGTGATCCTGCTACCTACCACTCGCACTCTGTTGCTGTGGTCCACTATCTGACTCCAGGTCTCCAGAAGCAGACTGGCAGCAGGGTCCTCGTTGTCTAATTCAATTCACTCCCTCTTAACTAGGGATGCACCGATACCGATACTAGTATCGGTATCGGGGCCAATATTGCCGTTTGCACGAGTACTTGTTACTCGTGCAAACGACCCGATACATCCCGCCGATACCGGAAGCCGGCGCTGGGCCGGCTTGCCGGTATCCGCGGGGCTGGGGAAGCTGGCCGCGTGCATGAAAAGCACGCGGCCAGCGTTCCCCTTCGGCGCGCCAAATACTCACCCTTCCTGAAGTTCCGGTCTCTGGGCAGTGATGCGGTCACGTGGCCGCCGGGCGCTCCTGTGACGCGGCCTCTCGGCTGGAGGCAGCGTCACAGATGCGCCCGGCGGCCACGTGACCGCATCACTGCCCAGAGACCGGAACTTCAGGAAGGGTGAGTATTTGGCGCGCCGGAGGGGAACGCTGGCCGCGTGCTTTACATGCACACGGCCAGCTTCCCCAGCGTTCGAGCTGGGGGCCAATCCATGAGAGCTGCGGGCAAATCCATGAGAGCTGCGGGGCCAATCCATGAGACCTGCGGGGCCAATCCATGAGACCTGCGGGGCCAATCCATGAGACCTGGGGGTAAATCCATGAGAGCTGGGGGCCAATCCATGAGACCTGGGGGCAAATCCATGAGACCTGGGGGCCAATCCATGAGACCTGGGGGCAAATCCATGAGAGCTGGGGGCCAATCCATGAGACCTGGGGGTAAATCCATGAGAGCTGGGGGCCAATCCATGAGACCTGGGGGCAAATCCATGAGAGCTGGGGGCCAATCCATGAGACCTGTGAGTAAATCCATGAGACCTGGGGGCCAATCCATGAGACCTGAGGGCCAATCCATGAGACCTGGGGGTAAATCCATGAGACCTGGGGGTAAATCCATGAGACCTGGGGGCAAACCCATGTGACCTGGGGGCAAACCCATGTGAGCTGGGGCAAACCCATGTGAGCTGGGGGCAAACCCATGTGAGCTGCGGTCAATCTCATATAAATTTTTATGAGGTCTGTTCCTATTGGAAAGCGTCACATGACATTAAATAAAAGTATCGGTACTCGGTATCGGTGAGTACTTTTAAAAAGTATCGGTACTCGTACTCGGTCTTAAAAAAGTGGTATCGGTGCATCCCTACCCTTAACCCCTTAGTGACCAGGCGGTTTTACACAAATCCGTCCTTTAGTGACCGCTGCTGTTTTTACGTTTCTGCGCTGTTAGTGTTTAGGTCAAATTTTCCTCTTACTCGTTTATTCAACCCACACATATTATACACCTTTTTTCCCGCCATTAAATGGACTTTCTAGAAATACCATTATTTCCATCATATTGAATAAATTACTATAAAAAAAATATGAAATATGATGAAAAAATGGTAAAAACACACTTTTTCGTAATTTAATCCCCAAAATCTACAACCACCAAAAAATACCCCGGCTAAATAGTTTCAAAATTTTGTCCCGAAGCTAGAAATACCCAATTTTTACATGTTTTTGCTTTTTAACCCCTTCACTGCTGCGCCAGTTCACCTATGTGCGCTGCGCTCATTCTGACCATTTTTTGCTAATTATTTTGAGATGACAGCCTAGCTCCTATTTAATTAACCCCCCAAGACAAAAAAAAATTTAAAAAAAAAAAAAAAAAATTATTTAAAAAATGTTTTAATTTTTTTAAAAATTTTTGTTTTAAACCAAACCTGGTCATGTTTGGTATCATTGGAAAGGCCATGATCAGGCCTTTCAAATGATGTCAAACATGACCATCTAGCTGCCATGGATCGGGAGATAGGGGGATCCTTAGGTTCCCCTTATCTCTACATGGCAGCTAGATGGTTAACACACATATGATGAGGTTGTCAGTGGGTGGGGGGGACCTGGAGGCTTGGCTGACATCCAAGATGTCAGCCCCCCTCCAGGTTCGAATCGCGTTTTGGCGCCAATTAGCGCCGAAACGCGATTCGGCCGCAAAATGGTTAATGCTATACACCGACTCTCCCCTTTCCAGCGGTGCAAAAAGCGTCTCCCTAGCTTCAATGGTTGGGGAGATAGAGGGCTCCGAAGGAGCCCCCCCTCCCCTCCATTGATTTGAATGGGGGCACCTGCTGATGACGTCACCATGCAGTGTGGCGACGTCATCAACCTCGCTGGCCCATGTAAATCACATGGGCAGGCTTCCTCCCTGCCAGATCGCTGAGGGATCCGGAAGTATCGAGCGGGAGGGGGGTTAGGCGCTGCTGACGTACCCTGTACATTCGCGGGTCTAAGGGAGACCCGTGGACAGGACGTACAGGGTACGTCAGCGGTCCTTAAGGGGTTAATTCATTTTCCCCCTTTAATTACTTTCACCCCCTCCCTCCTTAAATTCATTTCATATAGCGTATGACAGAGCTCCACAGCAATAAAACTCACAGTAATGTGCGGTGTGTATGAGCGTATGACAGAGCTCCACAGCAATAAAACTCACAGTAATGTGCGGGGTGTATGAGCGTATGACAGAGCTCCACAGCAATAAACCTCACAGTAATGTACCGATATCAGTTTACTCAAACCCCCCCAGCAGAACATAACACACACACACCCAGAACATTACACACACCCCAGCAGCACATTACACACACACCCCCAGCAGAACTTTACACACACACACCCCCAGCAGAACATTACACACACAACTCCCCAGCAGAACATTACACCCCCCAGCAGAACATTACCCCTCCCAGCAAAACATTACACCCCCTCAGCATAACATTAGACCCCCCCGAGCAGAACATTACACCCCTCCCGAGCAGAACATTACACACACACACCCCCTCCCCTCCCTCATTTTATTCAAACCTTTTAAAAATCTTCTCTCGGCATCTCTGCCCAGTCCTCCTTCACACTACAGTGGAAGCACGCAGGTTGACTCTGCTGCAGTACCGCACCCTAAGTGTTGGGTATTTGTCCTCCAGGCTTTTCTGCTGCTGCGTGCCCTGGCTATGCGTGTCACATGAGGAGGGCAGTGCCAAATTATGCAGTGTGCCTGCTCATGTTTAGAATGTGGGACTGAGGCAGGCACACTGCATCGGTTTGAGAGTGTGCGGCTAGGTCCCTGGTTGATGTCTGAAGATCGGTCATAGCTTCGCTTCCAGTATTTTAAAAACAGAATTTTTCCGCCCCTTACACTGACAGCAAGCCAGGACAGTAAGTCCTGTGCTGCCTGTGCCGCCTTACACTACCGCCGGCCCTGGTGGTATCAATGCATCCCTACTCTATAAACAGCGCTCCGTGTCCCTATAATATATATGATCAGGGGTTACCTTTTTTTATACTATTTTTTTTTTATACTATAATATACTATTAAATTAACAGTAATTTTTGATGTATTTTATTCAGTAGAAACTTTTTTTGCCTATATAACATGTGCTTTGTGAAAATAAAACAGTTTTGTGTGTACATTTTTATTTAGTTAGTGGATTCCTGTCCAGTGCGGCGCGAAGCAAACATAATGCAGTGTAGACACGCTGCGAGGCGGAGCGGAGTGAAGTCAAGCCTGCAAAATGTTTGCTTCTCTTCGTTTCGCTACGCTGTGCGTCGCTACACGCTCAGTGGGTCTCAGCCTTTATTCCCGCATCGCTAGCTTACCGAATCAGTTTGTATGCTTGTTACTGACCCTGCTTGTTCTGAGGACCTGATCTGTTGTCGACTTTGCCTGCCATTTGACTATTCTCTCTGTGTATTCCCTGCCTGTTCTGTTTGTTTCCTGTTGCTACTGGTGTTCGCCAATTCTCACCATATACAGTAGCGCAGTACAAGTGCTTAAACATTGCTGGCCCGGTTTTGTTTTAGCTGCTGATATAACTGAATAGATCGGTGATCTCTTCTGCATTACCAAAACCTCCACCACTGCACTCTTCCACAATACCACAGAGGGGTTACGGTGTGAAGGCACTTGCTGCCACCAAAGGCAAAATATTTGGGTGCACTGACGCCTATACCAGATTCATATCATTTTAATATTTTACCACAGGGTCCAACCCTGCACTCTTCCACAATACCACAGAGGGGTTACGGTGTGACGGCACTGTTGCCGACACTAAAGGCCCAATTTTAAAGCACCTATTGTTACTTTCATCCAAAGCCTGCATAAGTTTCACCATAATTTAGCCCAAAAAAATCACTAAACTTGTTCTGCGTGTCCTAAAATGTCTCCTCTTTTCTACAGGCTGCCGCCCCAAGCAGTTGTTTATGAATAGATTAAAAGGAAAACCATTTACCGTCATTTGAAACGTCATTTTTTTGTTTTTAAATGTTTCTATACATCCTACAAATCCGCCACTTCACGGGCAGGTTATGGGGACCTCTTAGGCACGAAATATGAAGGAATTTTTCATTTTTATTCTTAACCTTTATTTCATGTAAAACTCACTGTCCCTTTAAAAAGTTTTTTTTAAAACTTTTTGTCCTGGTTTCCTGTCCCCCAGGGCACTACCCGGACCCCCATACACCTTTTATGGCAAATATCTAGCATATATCTACCTTTATTTCATGGAAAACTCACTGTTGGGGGGCACTCTAAATATCGAACTTTTGAGTCCCATTGACTTGCATTGAGTTCGGTTCGTGTTTGCGTTCGAACTCGAACTTTTGAAATTGTTCGAGTTCGAATGTGAACTGAACACGGGGGTGTTCGGCTCATCACTACTGCTGAATGAGATCCAGCCCGCCCACACGCGCCTTAATGCCACTCTCGCAGCCAGCTGTATTCATGTATGTGGGCGGGTCGGCAGCCACTGCACCGGCTTTCAAGAGATGCTAGAGCGGCGGCGCCAATCAAAAAAGTAGTGCGGCGGCAAAGATATGCTGCTCTAAAAAATTTGCAGCTTGGAGCGGTTGCTCCTAACAGCTCCATTGTCGGGCCGGCCCTGGGTGAGGGGCTTGCTGGGGGAGGGAAGGACGTGAGGAGTGAGGGTCTGTAGGGAGGTGTAAAATGGGATAGGTTGGGGGATGTGAGGGGCCCTCGGGGGTGTAAAATAAATGAGAGGGGGGTGTAAATACATGACGCACATTACTGTGAGTTTTATTGCTGTGGAGCTCTGTGATGTACTTACTGTGAATTTTATTGCTGTGGAGCTCTGTGATACGCTTATGCACACTGCACTATATAAAATACAGCTATCACATGTGTCCAGTCACTGACTGTCTGTGTGACAGTGGTCCCTTTCAGACAGCTGTTGTCACTGACAGCAGCTGCCTGAAAGGGACCGGACCACTGTCAGACAGCCAGTGACAGGAATGTGATTACTGACAGCAATTATTCACACCCCTGTGTTACTGGGAGCCTGAGACTAACAAGCGTGTGATTGCTGTCAGGAATAGGGATGGGCCGATGACCCCAGTGTTCGGTTCGCATTCGAACAATTTAAAAAGTTCGAATTCGAACGCGAAAACGATTCAAACTCAATGCAAGTCAATGGGACTCGAACGTTCGAATTTTAGAGTGCCATCCAAGAGGGCATATATGCAAGATATTGGCCATAAAAGGTGTATGGGGGTCCGGGTAGTGCACTGGGGGACAGGAAACAAGGAAAAAAAGTTAAAAAAAAAGTTTTTAAAGGAACTGTGATTTTTCCATGACATAAAGGTTAAGAATAAAAACGAAAAATTCCTTAAAATATCGTGCCTAGGAGGTCCCCGTAACCTGCCCGCGAAGTGGCGGATTTCTTGGATGTATAGAAACATTTAAAAAGAAAAAAAGGACATTTTAAATGACGGTAAATGGTTTTCCTTTAATCTATTCATAAACAACTGCTTGGGGCGGCAGCCTGTATGAAAAGAGGAGATGTCTTAGGACACGCAGAACAAGTTTAGAGATTTTTTTGGCTAAATTATGGTGCCTCTTATGCAGGCTTTGGATGAAAGTAACAATAGGTGCTGTAAAATTTGGCTTTTAGTGTCGGCAACAGTGCTTTCACACCGTCCGTAACCCCTCTGAGGTATTGTGGAAGAGTGCAGTGGTGGAGGTTTTGGGAATGCAGAAGACTTCCCCGATCTATTCAGTTACATCAGCATCAGGGGAGTGATAGCTGCTGATCCAGGACTGATTAATTTTTATAAATGTACGCCGGTCTACAGAGTCTGTGACAAAACCTCCAGCGGCACTGAACGTCCATTCAGAAAGCACGCTGGATGAAGGGCAACCTAGTAGCTCCATAGCATATTGGCTAAATTCTGGCCAGTGATCTAATCTCAACACCCAGTAAGCCAGTGGATCATCTGCTGTAAAGGTATCCAGGTCTGCCCTTGCCCCTAGGTAGTCCTGCACCATATGGTGAAGACGCAGGCAATGGGTGCCTACATTTGACGTCCCTGGTCGTCGTGGACTAAAACAATTGCAAAAGGCATCAGTCAAGCGGCCCCCTTCACCGCTCTTCCTCTGATAAACCGCAGCCTCAGAAGCACCTGTGTCATCAATTGGTAACCTACCAGTGTCTGGAAAGGTGTTACTCAAGTGTCGCTTTAGAGCGTCACCACAAGTTGTTTCATCCTGTCCTCCCTCTGTGAGGGCAGGATGAGCTCTGCAACCTTACCCTTGTATCGTGGATCAAGAAGGCTTGCCAACCAGTAATGATCCATCTCCTTGATAGCACGAATCCTGGGGTCCTTTAGCAGGCTTTGCAGGATAAGGGAGCCCATGCAGCGTAGGTTGGAGGTGGCATTAGCTTCCGAGTCTTCCTGGTCGCTGAGGATGACCGTATCGTGCATTATCTCCTCCCAGCCACGTACTAGTCCTTGGGTTTCTGGGGATACAAAACCCTCCCTTGAGGAATCCCCACCTTCAATGCCCCCACAACTTAAATATTCCTCCTCCGCCTCATCCTCCTCCTGTCTGATCTGAGGACCCGCAGGAATGCTGTCTGCTTAAGAGCTAGGGAAGTCCTCCTCTTCCTCCCGCTGCTCGGCCTCTAGTGCCACATATATAATTCCCCGCAGAGTGTGCTCCAACAGGAACACTAAAGGAATTGTCTCCTCAAATGGTGACAGTACAGTACATGCATCCTTGATCATCAGCCACTGCGGGGGGACAAGTTGACCTGAACCTGTCCTTGTGCCATACTCACACAGGTACTCATTGATGACCCTCTGCTGCTTGTGCAGGTGATGCAGCATTGCCAATGTTTAGCTCCACCTGGTGGGCATGTCACAGATCAGACGGTTTGTGGGAAGGTGAAATTCTCTTTGAATTTCTGCCCAGCAAACACTTGCTGGGAATGACCGTCTGAAGTGGCTGCAGACTTTTCTGGTCTGGCTGAGAAGCTCTGCCAGCCCTGGGTACCTGGTTAGGAAATGCTGTACCACCAGATTTAGGACGTGTGCTAGGCATGTTACATGCCTGGACGTGTGCTTTGAGACAACAGCGCTCTGCACCTCAGCAGCTCTGACATCTGATGCCTTGGACTGGCTATGGTTGCTCATAGAGGACGTTGTGCCTCGTTTTTGTTGTGCCTCCTCCTCCCTTGACTCCTCTGTTCGATCAGGCACCAAGGTGTAGTCAGTGACCTCATCATCGTCATCACCCCCTATCTCCTCGTCACTGGAGCCAACCTGGCAGTATGCTGCAGCTGCTGGGGGAACATGTGTGCCAGTTCTTTCTGTGTCACTGGCACCTCCCTCTAGGCTGATTTTACTCACTCCCTCAACCTGAGAGTCAACCTCAGAGCACTGGAGTTGCTGTGCATCCTCAAGCAGCATGTCACTGTCATTGTAGTCAAACAATTCAGCTGATTCCTCCGTATATGATGGTGAGGCTACGGCAGGAGTAGCTGTGGACATGGAGGCTGAATTAGATGCTTTGGCAGCAGAGGTGGACTGTAAACCACTACAAGCCTGGCTGGCAGAGGACTCGGAGGATGAGGATGGCCTGGTTAGCCAATCCACCAAATCCTCTGTATGTTGCTGCTGCATAAGACGGCCAGCACCATTTAGAAAGGACAAGTGTGCCCCTGCAGAGGATGCAACACGTCCACGATGACCAGGGGCACAGCCTTCCGACACAGAGGCTGCTTGCCCTCTTATCTGTGTCTGGGAGCATCTCCCTGTCCTTTTTGGTCTTTCTGACATGGTGTGTGATATATAGATTAAAGATATACAGAACTCTAATTCAACTCTGTTATAAAAATTGGAGATATGCAGAACTCTGATTCAACTCTGGTATATAGATTGAATATGTACAGAACTCTGATTCAACTGTGTTATCTAGATTAAAAATATTCAGAACTCTGCTATAAATCAGCAATTTCACAGATATTTTCCCTGCAAGGCTGCCAATGTCCTCTACTCTCTCTCTGATTCACTTCCTCTCCTGCAGGCTGCAACACACTGATAGCTGGCAAGACCCAGATTCAGCTCTGAATAGATAAAGATACAGATTAAAGATACAGATGAACTCTGATTCAACTGTGGTATGATATTTCACAGCCAGGCTGCCAGTTCCCTGCTATTTGCCACTGCCAGCTTGTCCCTGCAAATCCAACAATCTCCTCTCTTTTGTCAAACTGCTGGACCCGTAGTATATATGGATGGGCCAAACACCCCCGTTTTCGGTTCGCATTCGAGCTCGAACATTTGAAAAAGTTTGAATTGGAACACGAACATGATTCGAACACAATGCAAGTCAATGGGGCTCAAAAGTTCTAAAATTAAGGTCCCCTCCAGAGGGCATATATACAAGATATTGGTCATAAAAGGTGTATCGGGGTCCGGGTAGTGCCCTCGGGGACAGGAAACAATGAAAAAACAAATAAAAAAACCAAAAACTTTTTTTTACCCTTTCACTGCTGAGTGCTGAGCCATTTCACCGCTGTGAGCTGAGCTAATTTGTACCGCTTTTGCTCATGTTTAAACGTGATTTGAAGCCATGGGAAATGTTTGAGCAACAACGAGTGGGAAAAATTACGATCTTGCGTGAGCATTAACGTTTGCTGCGGTGTTCACCACATATTTGTAACGATTCCCCAGGACAGACCTGGTACGATCCCTGGTAACAGACCTCTAACCCTCCGATCCTTAGGATGGTCGGGACCACTAAACCTAACCTCTAGCAGCCACACAGGCAAGGGTGACAGCGCCAGCAATATACACCACAGACTGAGATCAATATAAGTTTGTACTGCGCTATAGTGTATGGCAGGATGGAAGCGCACCAGCAGTAACAAGCAGTGGAATATACCAGACAGGGGCACAGAGCGAGAGTAGTTGTTATTAACAAAACCAGGTCAGTAAAGTTTAGGCACTTGTACTGCGCTACTATATGTGGCAGGATCTGTAGCACACACCAACAGTAACAAGCAGCAGATATACCAGACAGGGGCACAGAGCGAGAGAAGTTGTTATAACAAAACCAGGTCAACAACGTTTAGGCACTTGTACTGCGCTACTATATGTGGCAGGATCTGTAGCACACACCAACAGTAACAAGCAGCAGATATACCAGACAGGGGCACAGAGCGAGAGAAGTTGTTATAACAAAACCAGGTCAGCAACGTTTAGGCACTTGTACTGCGCTACTATATGTGGCAGGATCTGTAGCACACACCAGCAGAAACAAGCAGCACATATACCAGACAGGGGCACAGAGCGAGAGTAGTCGTTCTAACAAAACCGGGTCAACAACGTTTAGGCACTAGTACTGCGCTACTGTATATGGTGAGAATCGGCACACAGTAGCAACAGGAGGCAAACAGAACAGGCAGGGAGTACATAGAGAGAATAGTCAAATGGCAGGCAAAGTCGACAACGGAATGAAACTACAAGGCAAGGCAAGGTGTACAGCGCATGCTCCTGATTTAAAGGTCCCAGCGGCTCCGCGTCATCATGCCGCGCTCTGCCCCTTGATCATTCACAGCTGTGCTGGGTGCCGCCAGAGCTCCTGGCATTCAGCCAGCTGGTGGCACCATGCGTCCTGGGCCCCCCGATCGCCACCTGGGGCCCTGAATGTCACAATATTACAATCCAAACGCAAACGGGTTAAGTAACCAAATTTGTTAGAAGAATAATTAATGCAGCAAATAAATCTGCACCCTGCCGGGCAGCACCTCTACAGTATAATTAATGCAGCATATGAACCTCACACCGCTGTGTGCAGCTTCTGAGAAGATACGCTATTAGTGTAGCGGGGAGGCCGGGTGTGCATTTTGCATCTCTCCCTCTATACACGAATAGCGTATCTTCTCAGAAGCTGCACACAGCGCGCCAGTGTATGCAGCTTCTAACAGCGTGGGAGACGGGAGGCTGCGCTTGTTGGCGGATCCAGGAATCTGGTGAGTATTAGAAAGAAAAAGAAAGTTATTTTATGTTCCCGGGGACATTTAAAATTTTTATTCTTTTAAAAATGTGTCGCCTTACCTTAGCCTGGTGGTCGGTGGGGGTGATCTGCCATGGCCGCAGGTGCAGTGGCTCCCTCCCTGCGCCGCCTCTCTGCCACATGCACCCAGCCGGCCAGTCCGCACAGTCGCAGCTCTGTCAAGTGGCCGCTTGCTCCTCAAGGGGGTCCTTGGGAGGCCCTGGCAGGCAGCCCTCTACAGTGCCTGATTAGAGGGCCATGTCTGCCTGATGTTTTAGCAACAAGGTGTGGGAAACGTTGAATCCCTTAGGCTTCAATGTTAAAAAAAATTCTGTTTTAATTCAATATCTAATAAACCGTTGCTTAGAATATTCTGCAATAAAGAGTCTCTTTCTTTTTTAAGCATTTTTTTTATAAAAATAATTTTTTTCTTTAGAACTTTTTGCGAACGGCTAGAAAAGTTTGCGGTTCGCAAACTTTCGAACAGCCGATGTTCGAATGGAACTTAGAACAGATTCAAACCGGCAGCCCATCCCTAGTAGTATATGTAAGGCCCTATCAGCTGGTGTGATCTAACCCTAGATTCAGCCTGTTTTCATATTAGCGCCAGGTTAATTGAGTCTAGTGCCTGACCAACAGATTGTTTGCCTCTTGCTACAAACTGAGAATGTGTAATATTTATTTTTGATTTTTGTTCTAAATAAAAAAATTGCCTTGAAAAAAAAAGTATCTTTTTTAAGGAGGGGGGGCTTCAGATTTCTCTGCCTACCTGCTTCTAAAAGGTAAATCCGGCCCTGTTTGAGATATCCCAACTGAGAGAGGAGATGGGGGGGAAGAGGCACCATCGAAGGAGACACTGAAGGAGCGAAGAGAGAGGTAGGAAGAGAACCAGGAGACAGCCGAGTCACTGAGGCCAATTTGACGCAGCGTGAGGAGCAGGAGAGGGTGGTCAACAGTGTCAAATGCAGCAGAAAGATTGAAAAGAATAAGGAGAGAAGCGACCTTTGGTTTTGGCAGCAACTAGTCATTAGTCACCTTGGTTAGAGCAGTTTCAGTGGAGTGCTGGGAGCGAAAGTCAGACTGGTACGGGTCAAGTAGAGAGTAAGCAGTGAGATGATTGGTGAGCTGGTTATAGACCAGGCGTTTGGAGGCAAAGGGGAGCAAAGGGAGATTTTGGAGGCAAAGGGGAGCAGAGAGATGGGACAGTAGTTTGAGAGGGAGGTGGGGTCAAGAGATGGCTTTTTTAGAATAGGGGTGATCAGAGCACATTTGAAAGCAGATGGGAAGACCCCAGAGGAGAGAATGAAAATGTGAGTCAAAGCAGGGACAACAACTGGCAAGACTGACCGGGTAAGGTGTGACGGGATGCGTCAAGCGGACAGGTGGTGGGGCCGATGGACCTGAGAAGTGCCGAGACATCCTCCTCAGAGACCAGAGAAAAGGATGACATAGAAGAGGGGGCAGGGAGTGACGGAGAGAATGAGAGAATGAGGTTGGATGACAGAGTCTGGTGTGGATGAACCTGATTGGCCTGCACAGAGTCCTGACCTCAACCCGATAGAACACCTTTCGGATGAATTAGAGCAGAGACTGAGAGCCAGGCCTTCTCGTCCAACATCAGTGTGTGACCTCACAAATGCGCTTCTGGAAGAATGGTCAAAAATTCCCATAAACACACTCCTAAACCTTGTGGACAGCCTTCCCAGAAGAGTTGAAGCTGTTATAGCTGCAAAGGTGGACCAACGTCATATTGAACCCTATGGATTTGGAATGGGATGTCACTTAAGTTCATATGCGAGTCAAGGCAGGTGAGCGAATACTTTTGGCAATATAGTGAATATGGATATGTGAGACATCA
This sequence comes from Leptobrachium leishanense, assembly GCA_009667805.1. Taxonomy (NCBI): domain Eukaryota; kingdom Metazoa; phylum Chordata; class Amphibia; order Anura; family Megophryidae; genus Leptobrachium; species Leptobrachium leishanense. The sequence continues at coordinate 100,028,975 of CM019071.1, forward strand.
TTAATATTTGATCTTTATTATTCAGGATCAAGGGCGGCATAGCACGTCTCTAGGGCTGGGTTCTACCTTTTGGACGGCGTTTTCTGATCATTCATATCGGCTTTTATATTCGTTGTGTTCTCGTTATGCTGTCGTATTTGACTATGGTCAATAATAAAATCATGTTTTTACTCTCCGTGACCGTATAAGAGATTGGGAAGGCCTTCTCACTCTCTTTTCTATTTTAGAGAGTAATGTCCCCAGAAGTGTTCAAGACCCCAAGTGTTCGCAGAAGTGTCCAATTGTGTAAGACAAGTGTCTCTCGCTTGCATGGTATATCTTCTCATTCCACACCCACTTTCTCATCACTGACCAACCACAGAATTCTTTGTAAAATTAAAATGAGCATTATATTTCAATTTTACAGATTATTTCTCGTAGCTTGCGGGCAGTATAATCTAACGAGAAATTTTGTAGATACAAAATACCTTATTTATACTCATTAAAATTGTTATTCTTGCCCCTATCTCTTGTTAGGTTCTACAAGGCTATATTTTCATCACCTTAATTAGCTCGTACCATCCAGGTGCACTAAGCAATGACTCCCTACTTCGTTAAGGGATATCTCTTTCTGCAAGGCAAAGATTAATGTGGCAGACCCTGGCGGGATACTACGTACTTGCTTTCACCAGATAAAACATTCAGCGAAAACACTTGTTCAAGAATATTTTGAGTATAAACAGAATCTAACATATCTTTACAAAATATATATGGAGTATTGATTATGTAAGGCACTTTGGGTATATGCTGGTACAAATATAATTGAGTAAATACTGTAAATATTTCGGTGATGCATCTTCTATCGATCTGTTCAGAAAACAAAACGGATGCAAGTGCCATTTTGTCTCTGTAGATAGCCTTTTTTACCCCGACATGAGAGGTGTCCCAGAAAGGGTCCAGGAGAGCCAGGGGGGCAGTAGATTACTGCAACCCATAGGGACATGGGGCAGAAAAGGCGGATGGCATGGACTTCAAATGATGAGACTAGGAAGGAGGGTTTGTAAGGAATAGGCTGGAACGTGCACGTAGGAGAGAGTAACAATCACATGCCCCCCCCCCTGTGGTCCCCAGATCTTGGTGTGTGGAACAGCTGGAGACTGCCATAGGATAGGGAGGCTGGGGTAGCAAAGTAAGAAGGTGAGAGTCAGGTTTCAGTGAGTGCCAGGAGTTGGAGGGAACGGGATAGAAAAAGGTCATGAATAAAGGAAGATTTGGTGAGGCCACAGGCAGAGCGAGCATTCCAGAGGGCACAACGTAGTGGGAGAGCAGTGGAGGCAGGGCCGGCGCTAGTGTAAGGCAGCACAGGCGGCCGGCCGCCTTACTGTTCTGGCCTGGTGCCAAACTGGGGGGTGTGAAAATCCTCTTCCCTGTTCATAGTAACTCACTGCTGGCCGGGGATTTCCTTCTGATGCTGCCCATGATGTAAATTATGCTCCCCCTTGTGGCTGGAGCAGCTGCTGCACTTCTGGCCTGGTGAGGGAGAGGGCGCACAGGAAGAGGCAGTAGAGTCTGGACCATGTGCTTCCTCCTGCTGCTCCTTTTAGCAGAACCAGCGAGGAGATTAATCAGCCCCTGCCCTGCAGCAGCAGAGATCCCATGGAGCCAGGAGGTGAGTTATCACACTGCCTGCCCTCCATCTGCCCCTCTCCCTTTCATGATATCCTCCCTCTCTGAGATGTGGAGATAGTGCCCCCCCTCTCTACATACACACACAGCAAAGGTGTGAGAGATCTTCCCTGCTGTGAAGATGCTTCTGTTTTTAACTCTTGCTGGACCAGGTCATCCTTCCTGACAGTAAAGCACAGCTGAAGCACATTGTAATATGGTGCTCAGATACTTGGTCCAGCAAGAGTTAAAAACAGAGGCTTCTCCTTCACAGCAGGGGAGATCTCTCACACTTATATCACTGTTACATGGAATAGCCTCCCAGTGGAGGCAGTATCTACTACCCTTTCTATATCACTGTTACTGTCCCCACTGGGAGGCTATTCCATGTATCTACTACCCTTTCTATATCACTGTTACTGCCTCCACTGGGAGACTATTCAATGTATCTACTACCCTTTGTATATCACAGTTACTGCCCCCACTGGGAGGATATTCCCTGTATCTACTACCCCTTCTATATCACTGTTACTGCCCCCACTGGGAGGCTATTACCTGTATCTACTACCCTTTCCATATCACTGTTACTACCCCCACTGGGAGACTATTCAATGTAACAGTGATATAGAAAGGGTAGTAGATACATGGAATAGCCTCCCAGTGGGGACAGTAACAGTGATATACAAAGGGTAGTAGATACTGCCTCCACTGGGAGACTATTCAATGTATCTACTACCCTTTGTATATCACAGTTACTGCCCCCACTGGGAGGATATTCCCTGTATCTACTACCCCTGCTATATCACTGTTACTGCCCCCACTGGGAGGCTATTACCTGTATCTACTACCCTTTCCATATCACTTGTCAGACCTTTTTAGATATGAAATTTCTATAACGCAGGAATGTTTAAATTTGGGGCCAGGAATTGCGTCACACAAACAACTTGTCTGCATCGTTAATATATAACAAGAATATGCGTTCTAAAGACAATGTAACAAGCGAGACTCGTTATCTATCAGCAAACATCCATGGTCCTTAATTAATTCTGGTTGTGAGAAACAAACAGATGTTAGATCAAATGGTTTAAAAGTAAGGGAACACAATGACAACTAAGATAGAAATCTCAGTATTGTGTTTATTTCGTCACATCGAAACTCTGAAAGACCAGGTAAACAGGGAACAAAGGGTTGCCCAATAAAGGGAAAAAAAAACCAAGGTTAAATGGCTTGGATAAACCAGCTTGTAATGCTATTCGGCAATATGATCTAACACTATATGGTATGAGAATATTTATTAGTTAGAACTGATAATGTTGGCATCTTATAAAAACAGAGGCCCTACCACATTTAGTTGATCATCACAAATGTCTGGTGTACTAACCCGCATGAAGCCGATTAAGTCGGGTAAAGTGTGAATGTTAAAGACGATACCACGAATGAATGTATGTCCCCTCACATACACATCCCTGTGGATATAAGTAAAGGGGGATGAGATGCACACACGCCGTGGCGAAGTATGCTGGCGATGCCACAATAGAAATAAATTTTGATTTGTTAACAAAATCTATGGAGTCCCGGGATATAGGAATAAAAGACCCCAAACCAGTAAAAGATTGGCCAAACACATAAATTAATTCCTGCAGAAGGTTGATGGATGATCTGAGAGCGCCATCTGCTGGCCAGGTAATATAACACCTGGACAGACCCCTGGAGTTGATGAATATATATATCCTCCAATCAAATGAGGCCACATAGTGATGGGCTAGATCTAAAACTGGGCGGAAGACCACTATATAGAGGGGACACTCCAGAGCAGAAGGATCAACACACACTGAGAAAAGCTTGGGGAGAGACCTGAGGGACGCTTGGAGGGGAGAAAGGCAATTATCATCAGCCGCCCCCTTTAAAGACGCGACCACACCCTAATCTTCCACCACTCTATCTTCACTAACCAGATGGTAAAGTATGCCTGAATAACTTGATATCTATTTTCTAATTGCATAGTCCCTACTTTAGATGTCCATCACAAACTAAAGGAATATAAATGAATTATTTTGCTGTTTGAGCTTCCTCGGTAGAATAGTAATTCAACCTTCCAGTCCCCTGCAGAGGATTGCTAGGAAGAAACTATTCCCGGCTGAATACTTGAGCCATAATTTAGTGAAATTATTTGTATTCCAAGAATACTGGTTGTGGACATCTAAAGATCAATTATATACCTATAGTGAGATACGCTGGGACCGTGAAATAGCTTTTATATGTCAAGTGCCGTCAATCCCATTCGTAAACTAGCATAACTCCTTCCATATCCATCTTGCAGCCCTTTCGATTGAATGAAGGGCTGTGATTGATCTGTGGAAGAGATAGTCTACCTATCGAGTGTGTTATGTATCTCCCTGAAGGAAGTTGCATTTAGTGAATAGGCCCCCACAATAATAAATTGTGCTGCAGGTGATGCCCAGTAACTGAGTGTTTATTTTAGCCGGGTGGAGGATTGGTTTATAATGGGAAAGGTTTAAGTGAATAGAATAAAGCTTGGTGTTTAAGAACTGAGGCGTGTATATCTGTGGTGCGGTCTATAAACCTAAAATATTTGTCCATTAGATTATTGCGTGTCGCAGTATCGCTACTAATCACGATCTATAATCACTTGTAAATTGTATTTTGCTAATCCGTTGATAACATATGATTGTATGAAACTTGACATGTGAATAAATTTTGGTTTGAATTGTTTTACCGTTACGCAGTCTCATATCATCTTTATTGATTTTATTGTGTTTAAAAATATCTAGATAGCATCAAAAGAACTCGGGATAACGCGCCATATATTTGTTAAGACGTATATACATTGATTGGTTATTAATCCCTGTTTTAGGGGTTAAATACCAATTTATACCACTGGTATTGGAGGCACTGTCAATAATATATATACATCTACAATAAGAAAAATATACGTCATAATTAATATATCCCTGACCTATTAAAGAAGTCAATAATCTCTAACACACTGTTACTACCCCCACTGGGAGACTATTCCCTGTAACAGTGATATAGAAAGGGTAGTAGATACAGGGAATAGCCTCCCAGTGGTGGCAGTAACAGTGATATAGAAAGGGTAGTAGATACATGGAATAGCCTCCCAGTGGGGGCAGTAACAGTGATATAGAAAGGGTAGTAGATACATGGAATAGTCTCCCAGTGGGGGCAGTAACAGTGATATAGAAAGGGTAGTAGATACATGGAATAGTCTCCCATTGGGGGCAGTAACAGTGATATAGAAAGGGTAGTAGATAGAGGTAATAGTCTCCCAGTGGGAGCAGTATCTACTACCCCTTTATATCACTGTTACTGGGAATAGTCTCTCAGTAGGGGCAGTAACAGTGATATAGAAGAGGTAGTAGATACTGCTCCCACTGGGAGACTATTACCTGTATCTACTACCCTTTCTATATCACTGTTACTGCCCCCACTGGGAGACTATTCCCTGTAACAGTGATATAGAAAGGGTAGTGGATACAGGGAATAGTCTCCCAGTGGGGGCAGTAACAGTGATATAGAAAGGGTAGTGGATACAGGGAATAGTCTCCCAGTGGGGGCAGTAACAGTGATATAGAAAGGGTAGTAGATACATGGAATAGCCTCCCATTGGGGGCAGTAACAGTGATATAGAAAGGGTAGTAGATAGAGGTAATAGTCTCCCAGTGGGAGCAGTATCTATATCACCTTTATATCACTGTTACAGGGAATAGTCTCTCAGTGGGGGCAGTAACAGTGATATAGAAGAGGTAGTAGATACATGGAATAGTCTCCCAGTGGGAGCAGTATCTACTACCCTTTCTATAGCACTGTTACTGCTCCCACTGGGAGACTATTCCATGTATCTACTACCCTTTCTATTTCAATGTTACTGCCCCCACTGGGAGGCTATTCCATGTATCTACTACCCTTTTTTCTATATCACTGTTACATGGAATAGCTTCCCAGTGGGAGCAGTAACAGTGATATAGAAAAAAGGGTAGTAGATACATGGAATAGCCTCCCAGTGGGGGCAGTAACAGTGCTACAGAAAGGGTAGTAGATACAGGGAATAGTCTCCCAGTGGGGGCAGTAACAGTGATATAGAAAGGGTAGTAGATACATGTAATAGCTTCCCAGTGGGGCAGTAACAGCGACATAGAAGAGGCAGTAGATACAGGTGTAGCGCTCACTCCCGGAGGAGCCACTGAAATTGAACCTCGGGTCAGTCTCCCCGCACTAGGGAATAAATATACTCCAGCACCGTTGAGGATTTTATAAATTATATCGTTTACTAGAATAAATGGCATATAATGAATAACACGGTGTTCGTATATATATTTACAGTACTTCGTAATGCAGGAAACGCGCAGCGGAAAAGAAATACAATGCTTCGTAATTCGAGAAACGCGCAGCGGAAAAGAAATACAATGCTTCGTAATTCGAGAAACACGCAGCGGAAAAGAAAAGGAAGAATATATCTTTAACCCCCTTTGTGGTTGGGGAGTGAGTCCCGCACAGGTTATGTCCCAAGAATGTAGGTGTGTGTGTGTTATGGTACCCGGGTACAATATTCAACTGGCCAGTGAATTGCTTATGAGGTATCTTCGACTAGTCAAGTTGGGGCCCTGTGGGTTTTGGAAACAAACAGCAGCGTGCTTTCTTTTTTTCACAATGGCCTGGAAGGCCTGTCACCCATCCGCTGAATACTTGATGCTCCGCTCGACCCAGGACGTCTCTCCGCTCGATTCTGACTGGGGTTCTCTTGGTTACTGGATCCGCTGTCTGGCTTTCTGTAGCTGCCGCAAGATATCCAGCTCACCGCCTGCTCTCCCTGTCCGATCGATCTGCGGTACTCCTAACTCGGGGTCCTCCAGCTCACTCGATATCAGCGTGGGTATTCTGGTGAATCACCGGGTCCTCCTCTGGTAAGGCTGAATAACCCGGTCTTTAGCTCTGTCAGGCCCCAGCTGCGCTCCGGCCTAGTCACTGTCTCGTTCTGCTGCTCTGCGTCTTGCTCCTCTCACTCCCTGGCGCGCTCTGCCAGCTCTCCCCACAAGGCTCAGGATGTAAGCGTCTGTGTCCCACCCACTTCCTGTGTCCGCTCCCAAAGCATGCCCGGAAATGTAGTCCCAATGTAATATTCAGTGTCTCACATTGCGCTTGTCTCCCTCCGGTGGCCAAAAATAGGTACTACCTGTGGCGGAATGGTGTATCCGCCTGCGGTCCTGCTCTATCTGACCCCCTCTTTGGTGTTGCCAAGCCCGACTACCGAGTGGCACGGCACCCGGCGTCTCGAGCGGCTTGGGTAGAAGACCACGTGGCGGTGGAGATCTCGAGAGTATATGGGGCACCCACGGTGGAAATCCGCCCGACTACCGAGTGACACGGCACTCGGCGTCTCGAGCAGCGGATCTACTGTCCTTCGGAAGGCTGGAGACGGTCTGCGTGGCGAACCGCGGTTCGGTAGAGTCTCCTTGAAGATGCGGGGCACGGCGCTGAGCCGAGGTCCCGATTCGGGGTGGTTGCGGTATCCCGAGGTACTGATCCAAGGTGGCGCAACGGCGCGGCGAATCGATGTTCTGCTGCGGAGTTAGAGTGACCCGTTCCTAGGCGGTGGTGATATATAGCTGGCGTGAAATGACAACACCAGACGGAGCTGCATGTATCAAACACTCAGATGAACTGGCTCTTTTAATGAACAACGCCACTATTTATGCTTAAGTACAACAGTCACAATTTGCATACCCATACTAATTAGTTATGTCAGTTATTTACAATCAACATTCTTCACATTCTCTTAGCCTTCAACTCACACAACGTTTGTACATCCATTGTTCCAGCACATCAGATTAAACACACACTATCAGAGATCCCTTAAATTAAACATGTAGCTAGATAATGGGGAAAATCCCTGACGCATAAATTACACAGCAGCAAAACTTGTTTACTAGCTACAGAAAAACACATTTACCTACAGGAATATAAGTATGTTTTAAAACCAAAGCTATGTCATTTCACTAAACTAAATTAAACTAAAACCAAACGATGTAAAGTATATTTAAAATCACACAGGGTACATCTTAATACAGCACATCAAGTAAAACCACATCTAGCAAGGAAAATAAACTGTTCATACATTGAAACGCACACTGCAAACGTTCAAAGGAAAACAAGGTCCTTTTAAAAATGTCTTGGGTTTGAGTCCTGGGTCTCGCTGCGCCGAGCCCCTATGTCCCTTCCGTGACACTACCACAACAGGGAATTAAAACCAGCGCTACACTGGGAATAGTCTCTCAGTGGGGGCAGTAACAGTGATCATGCACAATTGTAAGTCTTTTCTCTATGCTGATAGGCATGGCACAGATAAGAAGGGAGGGGGGGCACCAAAATGCACCTTCGCCTGAGTAGACAAAAATGCTTGCACCGGCCCTGATTGGAGGTGAGGAGATATAGATAAGGTTACCAGGGTTCCTGGTAGTAGATAGAGAAGTGAGGATTGGGAGTTGGGAGAGACTTCACCAGCAAGCAGAAGTAATAGGAGAATAAGAGAGAGGGGGTGAGAGTGTGAGTTCAGTGAGTGTGCTGGTGACTGGGACCTGGGTGTATAAGAAGGATTGACGAAAAGTGAAGTCAGGGCCTGAGTAGCGAGAATGGGAGAAGGGGGAGTGAGAAATAAAGAGATTGTGAGGGACTGTAGGTATATAGAAGGAAAGCACAAGTTTAGGGAGAATGCAGAAGAGAGAAAACACTAAGGTGGGGAAGAGCATCATAGAGGAGCATAGAGGAGGAGAACAAGTATGAGAGAGGTGAAAAGAGGAGTGCAGGGAGCAGTGAAGGAATAGAATCAGTGGTGTAATATGATATTGAGTAATGCAATGAGACAAGAAGAGATCATGTAATGGATAGGATGGTATGAAGTAAATGAGAACCTTGGGATGGGTGAGTGAGGGTAGGGCAGGAACAAAGTCCAGCAGAAAATTAAATGGAGGTGTGACGGAAACCGCTCTTTCGCCTGTCCTGGCTCTCCAGGCACAACCTCGTTGCGGTAAGCCTGGCTACTGCGAATGCGGTCCTCAGCACCTCAAGCAGCTTGACCCGCTTGCTTCTGCCTGCTGGGAGACCTGGACTGGCTGGCAGGGATCTGTGCCAGTGCTGGGCCGAAGATACAGCAGCTTCTAGGGATCTGCAGACTTTCAATCTCCTGACCTGTAGCCCCGATTTTTGGTCAGACTTTCAGATGGCCGCCCGGTGCCTTCTGATGGTGAATGGAGTGGAATAGTGCAGAGGAAATAACACACCAGATAAGCTGAATGTATCAACCAAGAACTATATCTGCTTTACTGAGAAAAACATATTTATGTGGTCCAACAGGGATCATTTACATACCAAACCACGAACATTGACTTACTGGAACTCTGATTACATCAGGTCAGTTAGATTTAGACATTACAGTAAACATTCCTTAGCATCCAGTTATCACACATCATTTTCATAATCATTTGCATTAAAGTCAAACACTGCCCCAGACTCATGACTCCTCAAACAGATAACAGTTAGACAAAGAGAAAAGCCCTCTTGCATAATCACACATTACTCAAACATTCCACACAAAAGAGGGCATTGAAAATAACCTCAGGCTGCAACTTCAAAACACATCTCCAAGCTCTCATTTAGATAAAGTAATAAAAGTACATTTAAATTAAACCAAGCAATTTACAATACGTTTAAAATCACACCATGCAATATAAATGAACATAAAGGGCTAAATTGCAATCTTCACGCAAACAAGTGCCGGCGCAAAAAAACATTAACGTGAGGGGTAAAACCATTTGCGCTGAATGCCGTATTACATAGTCAGCGCAACAAACGCGCGTAATCGTCTACCGTGGGTAAACATGCATGAAAGCTGCGCGAGCTTACTGTACGTCGCGTGTCCTATACTTAACATTGTGAGCACAAATGCGTATGTGCGCTGGTACGCGGATGGTAATTGCCGCATAGCCTTTGCGCGCGCAATTTTAGCAACTCCTAAAAGCTGGTGTTAATGGCAAATCTGAACAACCTGGCCGAACCCAGATACACCAGCCCATAAAAAAATGCACCAAAGTATAGTTACACATTCTACTCATACCAAACCAATAAAATGGAGAAGTTGTGTGTATGTATTATTGCTGCAGCATATATGCTCAGATTGACTTTGGCAGGCGCAAAAACTTAACTTGAGATAATTGTGGTTCTTAATTCTCATTGGCTGAATCGCGTGGAAAAAACAGAGTGCGCACTGATTTGTGCGCGCGACTGTACTGCGCGAGCAGTTAGGCGCATCCTGTTTGCGAGCGTTATTGATCGCCGGATGAAAATCCGTATGAGGATTGTAATTCCAGCCGTGATTTGCACGTGTAAAAGTTTAACCCGACACAGCCCCACTCATCTATGTTTACATACAGAGCTATCACAGCAGCAGGCAGTGCTAGTAACCTCATGGCTCACCACTGATCTTCCCCTTTAGTTTATCGGCAAGGAGTTGCAGCACCCAGGGCCGGATTAAGAGTATCATGGGCCGGAGGCGGAGCTAGCTGTGGAAGCGAGCAGCAGCATTTTGGAGGAGCTCTGTGTCTACCACGGATTTTATTGCTTTTTTCGCCGTTTGCTTCCCGGTTGGCTAGAGGGATCCTGGAGAGTTGAGGTACCTGATTTAGCCCTGAGTTTCATGCCCGGGGACAGATTGCTGCCGGCAGCGCGATTTGGGCCTATTTGGGCCTAGTCACAGCGGCCATCTTGGAAGCCTACTCGAGGCGTATTGAGATTCCCTCACCGCCCTGCGACCTCGTGCCAGCCCAGCATCTCCGGAACCATGCCTACCGGTCGTTCCCAGCGACGGGCCCCCCGACAGAGGGACATTCGGGATGTTTTGCGAGGTGGGTCCGCTTTTACGGGACTGACTGCTTCTTCCTCCCTCCCCCCGGGCTATGGCTCCTCGGAGGCTGACAGCGACTATGAACCTCAGGGGGGTATTACTGGGATGCCCTGGCTTGCCCCGCAGTCACCGGCGTCTGACTCCCGACCCCTCTCGGCGGCTGCTAGGAAACGGGCACAGAAGAAGAGAAAATCAGCAATGCGGACATCGTCCGGGGCAACGCCGGACACAGAGGATATTTTTGATGGGGACCCGACTGAGATTCCCCTTACCTCCGCCAGTAATAGTGTGACCTCGGATCATCGGTCTGCAGTGGGGACGGGACTTCGACAGCAACAGGTGCAGGAGGAGGACGACCATCTCCCCTCCACGAAGGGGGATCTCCGCAGGATCTTGGAGGAGCTTCGGGTGATACGTGAGGTGTGGCAGCCTGAGGTGGCGGCGGTCCGCACGGAGATAGCGGCGATGCGTGCTCAGGTGAAGGTGGTACAGGAGACGACTTCTGCTGTGACAACGGAACAAACTCACCTGTCTGGTCAGGTTGCTGGTTTGCGATACCAAGTCGAACTTCTGACACGCTCTGTGGAGATGCTTGAAACGAGACACAGACGCCGAAACATCAGGGTCAGGGGTGTCCCGGACTCTATTACCTCCGACGCTCTGCCGTCCTACGTGACTCGTCTTGTGCTTCAGGTCACGGGGCTTCCCCCTGACACACCTGACATGCTTGGGTCGGTGTTTCGGGTCAGGAGACCTGCGACGAACCCACCTGGGGCTCCTCGAGACGTCGTAGTGGCCTTCCGTGAAGTGGCTTTCAAGGTCAAGGTTATGTCTGCTCCGGGCGCGAGGGATCCCGTACGCTTTGAGGGCTCCACTCTGGCCCTGTATCATGATCTCCCATTCCAGACCCTGATGGCTCGCAGGCGTTTTCGTGAAGTGACATCAGTTCTTCGCCGACAGGGTGTCCGATATCGCTGGGGTCTGGCAGGAGCTTTGGTGGTGACCCACGCAAATGTCCCCTATACCATCACGGATCCCGCGGTGGCTTGGATTGACCTTGCGGCTGCGGGCCTCTCACCAGATCCTCCGGACCCTCGACCGGATTGAAGGCTGGTTTCTATGCCCTCTACCTCTCCAGGTCTGAGCTTTACTGAATTACACCCCCTCCCCTGCATTTCTCTTATACGCTTACGTGTCCCTGGTCTCTAGCTTGGCCTAGTGCCTGGACTTTCAGGACGGTTCGTAATTTGTTTTGATCAGTCCCAGCCTGCATTGCATAGGGCTTTTGCTTTTTTGCCTGCACATGGTACTTTCTGCCTTTTTACTTATTTTTACCGCCCTGTCCTTCTTTGCGACGCATGTTTTTTGACCAGCTGACCGTAGTTACCTTGGCCGGCCTTAAGTGGCTGCATTTATATATGTTTGATTTCCCACCTTGATGAGACCCCCCGTCTAGGGGATGTTTTCTGCTAACATATTGCTATCCTTAGATTTTTTCGATTCGCTGTTTTTACGATGACACTTTTTTGGCCATGTGTGGTTTCCGTTGCTTGTTATGTCTTCTTGTTTGGCCCTGCGAGGTCATCCATTATTTTACAGTATGATGTAATGCTGACTTATTTCAAAATAAAAAACTTTAAATTTAAAAAAAAAAAAAGTTTAACCCTTGGCAGAAAAATTCACGCTATGCTCGAGCGTTTTTGCGCGAAGATTGTAATATAGCCCAAAGTCTTGACTGCCTAAACGCCCGCCATAACAAACCATAACATGACTCCATTTTAACTGCCAAGCCCCCCACACCATATCCCCAGAAAATATGACATGACACTTTATAATGTGGAAAAGGCTTGGCCACAGCTTTATTGAAAAAAGAACAACATTTTAAATCACACATAACCACCTGACCATCGTTCAGCATTTTTTATTAGATGATCATAAATACCAGCTGCCGGCTGCATGGGACCAATCCCAGCAGGCAGTTACATAAAGTCCCAGAGTTCGGCTCCTGCAAAGTTATTCTGAGCAGAAACCCCCTCTCCAAAGCTCCCTTCACGGAGTTCCACCATCCTTCCTTGCTGGCCAGGGGCTTCCAAACCGCCACCGCAGCCTGAAGCTTTAGTTAGCATCGAGGCTGCGTCCCCCCGCAGACAGCGCTTCCTCCACCGCGGACTGCAGGCCTAAATTAAATATATCAAGGCCCACCTCGTTGAGGTGAACCCCATCATTCCTCATGAGAACCCTATTGTCCCCTTCCAACTCATGATGCCGGACAACTACCCCACCCAAACGCCAGACATAGCGTGAAATGGTCTGATTCACACGCCGACGAATCCTTTCCAAAGCCCCACCATTCCCACCCAAACGCCAAACAGGGCGTGGGATAATCTCCGATCAGATCAACGTGATGTCTGGGAACAGTGAAACACAGCGTGCAAGGTCCAGCCTGATCCTGGAAATAAGGTCAATCGTGCTCACAACACCGATGTCATTCCCACCCGCGTGGAGAACCAGCACAATCGGACCAGTGACCATCCGGCGCAGAGCTGTACACTCTGAATAAAGATGAACCCAGCGAAGCCCGCGGATGCCGCACCACCTCAACCTTGCCTGATCATAAGGAAAACTCAAATTCAGACCGTAGGTCCTGGCTTAAGCCCTCCTGCACACCCAGTAAATGAAGGAATGACCAAACAGCCACACCAAGCGCGGAGGAGAACCTGAAAAAACAATCAATAGGGATGAGACAATTCACAACATATGAGGACAAACATATAAACAAAATCGTGAGGAGTCCCATCGACTACCCGCCGCAACTACTCATCATCCAGACCCAACCCATGAGCGACAGTAGCAGCGCCAATTCTAAAAGAGTGAGCCAAAAAAACACGCAGCAGGCAAACCTAACCGCTCCAAACAAGTCCTGAAGACATGGGTAAACTGAAATCTAGTTAAGGGCACGCCATCAGCATGCGCTAAAAAGAAACCTGAACTCAAAGGGTGAACACTCAAATATGCAATGGCATGCACAACCGGACAATGCAGTCACACAATCCGCTTCAACACAATCTCTTTACCCCTACCCAAGGTGTCCGTCTTCGATTTTCGGACCCAGATCCGCAACAACTCAGGAGTAACACTAACATCAGCGCACAATAGAGAAGCCGAAAACTTAGCGCTAGCAGCCACCAACTCACCAACCTGAAAGGCCCCATATAAGGCAAAAAGAAAGGCAACACGAAATAACAGACATTCATAATCCGAGTAACACACTGCCTGCAAAACGTCCACCAAGTCCTGAAGTAGGGACAGAGAGACCGGTCGATGTCCACTGGTTAATAAATATAAAAGAAACAGACTGAAACCAATGTGGCTTAGTAGGAAGGTAACTAAGGAAATGAAAAATAAAAAGAAGGCATTTAAAGCTTTTAAATTTGATAAATCTGAGGCATCCTATAAAGCATATAGGGCAGCCAATAAAGCATGTAAAAATGCGATTAGATGGGCTAAACTAGAAAATGAAAAAGAAATAGCCAAAGAGAGCAAGACCAACCCTAAAAGATTCTTTAGGTACATAAATTCTAAAAAACCCAAGAGTGAAAATGTAGGTTCACTAAAATCTGAGTCAGGGTTATTGTTAACTGAAGATCAGGATAAAGCAGAAATTTTAAATGATTATTTTTCTTCAGTATTTATCAAAGAGAAACCTATAATAGGAGACATGAAATTCATTAATAAAAACTTACTAATACAAAGTGACTGGTTGACTCAGGACAAGGTTTTACACAAATTAAACAATGTGAATGTTAATAAAGCCCCAGGGCCAGATGGAATTCACCCGCGAGTACTAAGAGAGCTATGTGTTGAAATATGTAAACCTCTGTTCTTAATCTTTCAAGATTCTTTTCTTTCAGGAATAGTACCAGAGGATTGGAGAAAAGCTGACGTGGTCCCTATATTTAAGAAAGGTTTAAAATTTGTGCCTGGGAATTATAGACCTGTGAGCTTAACATTTGTGGCTGGGAAAGTATTTGAGGGGTTACTAAGGGATAATATTCAGGAATTTATTGGGAGGTATAATGTAATTGGCAAAAATCAGCATGGTTTCATGAAACACAGATCATGTCAGACTAACCTAATTACGTTCTATGAGGAAGTAAGTAGAAGTATAGATCAGGGGGTCGCAGTGGATGTGATTTACTTAGATTTTGCCAAAGCTTTCGACACAGTTCCACACAAAAGGTTACTACTTAAATTAAGAAAAAATGGTCTAGATGAAAATACTTGTTCTTGGATAGAAAACTGGCTAAAAGATAGGGTACAGAGAGTGGTCATAAATGGTACATTTTCAAGATGGACACCAGTGGTAAGTGGTGTCCCTCAGGGGTCTGTTATAGGACCAATACTATTCAATTTATTTATAAATGACCTTGAGATAGGCATTGAAAGTCATGTATCAGTGTTTGCAGATGACACAAAGCTAGGAAAAGTAATACAATGTGAGCAGGATGTTACTTCGCTGCAGAGGGATTTAGATAGATTGGGGGACTGGGCACTTAAATGGCAGATGAGATTTAATCTAGATAAATGTAAAGTTATGCACTTTGGAGTGAAGAACACACAAGCAATTTATACCCTAAATGGTACGGAGTTAGGGAAATCCAAGCAGGAGAAGGATTTGGGAATAATCATAGACTTCAAACTAAGTAACAATGTGCAATGTCAAACAGCAGCCGCCAAGGCCAGCAAAGTACTGGCATGCATTAAAAGGGGAGTTCACTCACGGGATGAAAACATAATTTTGCCTCTGTATAAATCAATGGTCAGGCCGCACCTTGAATATGCCGTGCAATTTTGGGCACCTGTCTTATAAAAAGATATTATATCGTTAGAAAAAGTGCAGAGACGGGCAACTAAATTAATAAGGGGGATGGAAGGGTTAAGTTATGAGGAAAGACTAACAAGCTTAAACCTGTTTAGTTTAGAGAAAAGGCGCCTTAGAGGGGATCTGATAACCTTATATAAATATATACGGGGCCATTATCAACCATTGTCTGATAACCTATTCATTAACAGGACTATACATAGGACAAGGGGTCATCCATTTAGACTGGAAGAAAGAAAATTTAGCTTAAAGCATAGGAAGGGTTATTTTACGGTGAGAACAATAAAGCTGTGGAATTCTCTGCCTGTTGAGGTGGTTGGGTCAGAGTCTGTACAGACTTTTAAAAAACGACTGGATGACTTCCTGCAGACACAGAATATTAAGGGTTATAATATTTAATATGTGGGTAAAAGCTTCTTGATCCAAGGAGAAATCTGACTGCCATTCTGGGGTCAAGAAGGAATTTTTTCCCAGTGTGTTGCATATTGGCAAGCATTCAGACTGGGTTTTTTGCCTTCTTTTGGATCAACAGCAGTAGGTTATGTGGGAGAGGCTGAACCCGATGGACGCATGTCTTTTTTCAGCCTATATAACTATGTAACTATGTAACTATGTATCGGGAAGCGTACGCTTTTTCCAGCCCCTAACTATCCTGCGCACTAAAAATTCCTTACCTACATCTTCCCAAACGAAACAGAAATGACAGGGCCGCCAAATTCCGCTCGACAGTAGAACCCGAAACCCCTGCTGAATGCAGGTGATCCAAGTAAGCAAGAGAAGTGCGCAACCGACACTTCGGTGAATGATAACCATATTCACCGCACGCTGTTTCTAACCAAACTCGCCAAACCTGTGTGTATGCCTTCCACGTAGCCGCCGCTACAGAATCTTTAACTAGAGTCAAGAGGTGTCTGAAACGAGGCTCCACAAGAACGCTGGACACGATTCTCCGTACTCCTTCGCATGTGGCGCTAGGTGCCGAATGCGGTCCAGCTGTTGACGAGACAAGGCATCGGCAATGTCATTAACTGCACTGGGAATGTGCACGGCTGAAAACAAAATATTAGATTCCAAACAGCGAAGCACGAGATGCCTCAGTAAAGCCAAAACCTGAACGGAACTAGAGGAATGGCGAGTAACAGCATGCACAACGCTCATGTTATCCGTATGAAAAACAATCCGCCTGTGCTCCAAAGTAGGCCCCCACAACTCCAGAGCCACAACAATTGGAAAAAGCTCCAACAAACAAAGATTGCGAGTAAAACCCAAGTCACACCCGTGTCAAGGCCATGTTCCAGCATACCAATTCCCTTGGAAAAAGGCACCAAATCCAATAGCTCCGGAGGCATCAGTATACAAATCCAAAGCGGAGTTGGAAGATTCCGCAGCCTGCCAACACAAAGCACCATTATAGGAGTCCAAAAAGGACAACCACACCCGCAAGTCAGCGTTCAATTGGTTTGTGATTCGAATATAATGTATGGAAGCCCATACACCACGGGTAGACAAGGAAAGACGCAGACAAAATGCATGGCCCATTGGCATGACTCTTCACGCAAACTGAAGATGACCCAATAAAGACTGCATAACCCTCAATTGCACCTTAGCAGCACACCACAACCTCTGCAGGAGAAAACGCAAAGAGTCAAGTTTTTGCACAGGCAAACGAAAGAACATGTTATCTGCGTTGATCTCAATACCCAGAAAGGAGAGCACCGATGTAGGTTCCTCCGTCTTGTCATCTGCCACAGGAACCCCAAATTCCAGCATCACTGCCTGAAAGGTACGCAAAACATCTGCACAAACCTGCGATCCAGCCGGACCAACAAACAAGAAATCATCTAAATAATGAAGCAGTTGACAACGAGCCAGACTACGAAGAAACAACCCATTTCAAGAACGAGGCAAACTGCTCAAAAAATTTACATGAAATGGCATGTCTCATGGGCAAAGATTGATCATAAAAGAAAACACCCCGCAAGGAACATTCTAACAAATGAAAACAGTCAGAATGGATCGACAATAAGCGAAAAGCTGCTTCAATGTCAGATTTTGCCATCAAAGCCCCTCTTCCTGCCGCCCGAACCAAAACCAACGCCTTGTCAAATGAAGTGTACTGCACCCTGCAATCCGCATCAGGAATCCCATCATTCACCGACGTACCCTGAGGGTATGACAAGTGATGAATAAGCCGAAAAGCACCATCCACCTTTTTGGGCACCAACCCTAAAGGCGAAACCCTCAAATTTGGAAAAGGGGGTTCAACAAACGGCCCAGCCATACGCCCTGTTTCAACTTCCTTCAACAGTTTATCCCAAACAAGCTGTTCCCTAGAAACAACAGACCTCAGATTATCAGCAAAACAAGGGGACGAGGAAGGAATAAACGGGATTTTAAAACCAACAGTGAAACCATCCCACAAAAACTCAGCATCTTGCAGCTTCGGATACCGAACGAGCCACTCCAGCATCCTTGCTGACCTCACTGGAGTCTGACCTGCGACCGGCACCTGTCTGAAATCTTGGTGAAGCAAATCCTTGCTTACGAAAACAGCGCGGCGCTGGATGCGCCCCGTCACAATGCGAACATTCATGACGGAAAAGGCACGCTGCAGCCCAGTGACAATGGCCTTCATTAAAAAGCCAACAAACCCCCTTTTTAGCAGACATTGAAACAGGACCTGCAAACTGGGACTCCTTAGCCGGGACAGCAGGCCGACACAGTGTCATAAGCAACAACCATAAGCTACCATATTGCACGTCAAAACGTAAATCTGCACGGGAAGCCATCTTTTGCCTGAAACGTTAATCATAATTGAACCAGCACTGGGCACCGAATAACTTGTAAGCCCCCCAAATTAAATCCAAATAAGCAAATATCTGAGTGGCATATTCAGGGTGCCGCTCACATAGCACACTGACATAAACCAGAAAACCCTGCAACCAATTACCATAAGTGCGCGGCAACTGCTTTTTTTTCATTGTTCTTAACAAAAACATTATCAAGTTTACGCTGCTTATCCACCGAGTGCCTATCAGGCGACACCAGTGTTAACACATCAATATATTCCCTCCTCCAAATACGCTCCTTAATCTCAGCTGCAACTGCGCAGGAAAGGGGCGACAACTCGCGAAGTGGAGCAGGATTAAATGCAAGCGGGGACCTAAATTCTTGACCAAGCGGCTGCGCGACAGATACCGGGGCAATGGCTACTGGAGCAGAAATCTGCACTTGTGGGGGAACCATACATTGCAGCGGCAACGGTAAAGACACAGAAGCTGGAGCAACCAAAGGTGCAGACGGGGCAGAATTGTAACGTTGGGGGCTTCTAGCCCTACCTGTGTGCTTGAGGGCAGCATGCCTGATGCTGCTCGCTGACCAATGCCCGGTTTAAATGGAGACAGGCAGGGAGGTGGTTGCATGAGGCGCGGCTTGAGTGGGGGGCGTGGTCTGGTGAAGGTCTTTAAAAACCCTCAGTGTATTCTCAGCAGTTGCCAGATCGTGGTTATCCATACCTGAGCTCCTTGTACCTGACTGCTATATTGAATTAACCCGTTATTGACCTCTGCTTGTTTTCTGACTATTCTGCCTTCTGTTGCCCTAGACCATTTTCTTGTACTACGCTATTGCTCTGATATCGACCCGGCTATTCCATTTGACCATTCTGAACTCTGTATTCCTGATTCTGGCTCGGCTGACTACTCCCCGTGTTGTTAACCCTTTCTGTCTAGCTAGTTTATCTGGCCAATTCTAAGGACCAGACAGTTAGAGATCATTCACGACTACTCTGTTGGTAGCTTCTGGGCTCTGTGGAGTGTTGGGCGTTAAGTACTGCGTGGTGGGATCTGGGAACCGTGACATTACGATCTGGCCAATATGGATCCCACAGACTTAACACAGCACTTGGCTAACTTTGTGTCCAGACAGGATGAGCAGGATCATAGGATGGATCAGTTTGCTATTGCCTTACAAACTATCCTGACTCGTACTGCTCACCTGGAACCAGCTGGGGTTGCACCCCCGCTTGATATACCTGTGTCCCCTGTCGTTCAGACATCCCAGGTACACATGACCGCTCCTATGAGGTTTGACGGTACTCCCTCAGAGTGCCGGGGATTTTTGGTCCATGTGGATATTCATTTTAAATTAAATCCACAAATGTTTTTCACTGACATTGCGAAAGTGGGGTTCATTATTAATCATCTGTCTGGCAGAGCATTGACATGGGCAACTCCTTTATGGGAGGCAGAGAAGCCTATCATACGGGATTATAAAGAGTTCATAGCTGTCAGGATCTGTCAGGGAACTGGTTCTGGGGTGACGAGTGTGAGCCCAATATGCAACGATGGAAAATAGGGAAAAGCGTATATGAACAAAAAAAGGGGTTTATTAAGAATAAGGCATAAGAGGTAGTAAACAAATATGAATAAACAATTATGCAGCTGGATGATAAGGAAAACACTGTATAAATAATAATCAGAAATAAGAAACTAAAAGGCAAGATGAGAGAAAGGTAGACCAAAAGTAACAAAACTAAACTACACTAAACTATACTACTACATATAAAGGAAAGGGGTAGATTGAACATAGAACAGGGTTAAACCAGATATGGAGAGAAATAGGAGAAGGAAGAGAGAAGGAGATCTTTAGAAAGAATAAATAGGAAAATAGAAATGGAAGAGTCTTTGAGGCAGAATGTCCTGGGTATGCAGAGGGGTCCTGGATCTGTAGAGCAACAGATTCAGCTGGATGCGGGGTAGCAGGCTCTGAGGGTTCGGATGTAGGGCAACAGGCTGAGGATTCAGTAGGTTGTAGGGTAGTGACGACTGAAGGACCTGCGGGATGCAGGGCAGCACCTTCTGTATATCCTGCGACGTGAAGGGCAGCGATGTCTGGAGAGTCTGCGAAGTGCAGGGCAGCGATATCTGGAGAGTCTGCAACGTGCAGGGCAGCGATGTCTGGAGAGTCTGCGGAGTGCAGGGCAGCGATGTCTGGAGAGTCTGCGAAGTGCAGGACAGCGATGTCTGGAGAGTCTGCGGAGTGCAGGGCAGCGATGTCTGGAGAGTCTGCGAAGTGCAGGACAGCGACAGAAGACAGCTCCTTCCTAGTGAAAGGTCCACTAGGACAATGCAGAAGCGTCTTGCTTTGGGAGTGACCTTTATTTATAGTGGAGGAATCAAGATGTTATGGCTGGCACCTGGTGGCTGGAACAACTTGGTTCTGTAGGAGAATCATTGTTATTTCGCTGAGATACTTTGCCTTTGGTTCTTTTATGGCGCCGGCGGCTAGGAACCTGACATAGCCCCCTGACAAGGGACGCACTCTGGGCGGATAGGATCGTCGCAGGCGCCTCAGAATCCTCTGTAGTCGTAAGGTTCCCGGAAGGGTCTTCAGAATCCGAAGAAACGGGAGATTTGCTTTTATCCAGGGTTTGGCACCTTATTGGCATGATCTTCCTGGTATTGAGGATGGGAAGAATCATCTTGGCGATCATGGGATGTCTCATGGGAATACTAAGTCCGTACGGTTCTGTATCTGGGCTCTGTGTGGATAAAAAGGTAGAGGTATCAAAAAGCAGAGGTAATACAGGATCGAGAGCGTTCTGTAACTGTTTCTGTAAAGCGAGTATTAAAGACTGTTGTTTGTTTACAGTTTGGGCTATTGCACTAACTTGACCAGTAAGTATTGCCATGGAAGATACAAGAACAGGTATGGTGTCGGTAGCACAGACTGTAGTGTGGGTCAGACTTTCATCAGTGGATCCTACTGCAACAGATGGAGTCTTGGTATTAGACGACTCAGCAGGTAGATGTGTGGTACCAGACAGTACTGCCTTAGTAGCAGGTATATCAACCAGAGGAGGTTCAGCAGTAGGTGCCTTGGTAGTTGGCAATTCGACTGGTGGTACTTGGACAGCAGGCACTTTGGCATGTCTAGGAACTTCATCAGCGGGCGATGCAGCAACGAACACTTCGGCAGGAACCGAAGTCTCGGCGACGGGCTCTTTGGCGTGAAATGAAGCTCCTGCAGCGGGCACAGCAATTTGAACCAATGCATCCAGTTGAAATTCTTTTGCCTTTAAGGCGTCAGGTTTCTCATGCTCATCCTCTTGGGTGGTTATCGGAGGAGCCGGGTCCGGGATGCCAGTATTAGAGGCACAGGAAAAGGGAGAACTGTTTGGGGGTTGAATAGGCACAGTTACAAACGTGGTACCACAGAACATTGGATAAGGTGCTGCAGTTGTCGATTCTGTGGCTGACGAGGAAATAGGTACATGAGCATAGGAGTCCTGAACTGTACAAGAGGTGGGAGTAGCAGTCCCAATCTCTTCATAAGGGTCTTCACCACTTAGGTCCTCTTCATCATCTGTAGGTAGTACATAGCAGGGAGATATGCCATATTTCTGTGGTTTACTATAGGACGTGTTCGTAATAGAAGTGGTGTGTCTCCTATGCCAACCTGGGCCACCATGGGGATGACGAGCGGTTTGTAGAGATATCCCTGAAGAGTCAGTGTCCCAGCCCTCTGAACCAGGATCAGAGGTAGGATGATGGCTGGGGGTGATGGGAGTAGTTGCTGCCACCATAGTGGGGTTCTTGGATTGGTGTGCAGCTTCCCTGATCTTCAATGCCTCTTCAAATCTCGCTAGGTCTTTTAGGCGAACCAGAGTTCCGTTAGAGGCATACATGCAGCCAGGTGGTACAGGGTCTGAAACCTGGGTAGCCATGATCTCCATAAATTCAGGTTCCAAGGGCAGAGGGGGTTCACAGTCCATTGGATCAGGCTCTATAGGTGTGATGTCTTCAGCCTCCATGGGTTCAACAGAGTCATAATATTCTTTAAAGCTCGCCTCTGGGGACACAGATTTATTTGGATCAGCACGGGTGGTCTTGCTTAACTCAGGTAGACTCCCTGGAGATTTGAGAGTAGACTTAGTAGGTATAGATTTGGGCACTGGGACGAATTTCTTGGGAGGGGTAGAAGGTGCTCTAGAAACAGAATCAGGAGAATTTGCAGGTTCAGGAACTGGGGTGTATTTCTTAGGACCGGATTTGACTGCAGGATTAACTTTAGACCTAGATGCGGGGGTCTTCTTAGGTGGTCTTACGGGGCAGAGCGGTATATAATGGCCTGGCGCCCCACAATAGATGCAGAGGTTGGCATTACATCTCCTGGCACGTTCTGCTGGGGATAAGGGACCATGGGTTACCTTAGTAGCAGTAATATTCTCGTCAGAGGAAGGATTCCATGGTTTTTGAAGCTGTAGATTTAAGAGTTGCATCAGGTGAGTCAAGAACTCTTGAAGGGCTTTTTGAATTAACCCTGTGAGGGCTTGCATCATTGCGGGCTC
This sequence comes from Leptobrachium leishanense, assembly GCA_009667805.1. Taxonomy (NCBI): domain Eukaryota; kingdom Metazoa; phylum Chordata; class Amphibia; order Anura; family Megophryidae; genus Leptobrachium; species Leptobrachium leishanense. The sequence goes on from CM019071.1 coordinate 100,051,787, forward strand.
AATTGATACTGGCTTCTGCATTATGTCAGGATCTGTCAGGGAACTGGTTCTGGGGTGACGAGTGTGAGCCCAATATGCAACGATGGAAAATAGGGAAAAGCGTATATGAACAAAAAAAGGGGTTTATTAAGAATAAGGCATAAGAGGTAGTAAACAAATATGAATAAACAATTATGCAGCTGGATGATAAGGAAAACACTGTATAAATAATAATCAGAAATAAGAAACTAAAAGGCAAGATGAGAGAAAGGTAGACCAAAAGTAACAAAACTAAACTACACTAAACTATACTACTACATATAAAGGAAAGGGGTAGATTGAACATAGAACAGGGTTAAACCAGATATGGAGAGAAATAGGAGAAGGAAGAGAGAAGGAGATCTTTAGAAAGAATAAATAGGAAAATAGAAATGGAAGAGTCTTTGAGGCAGAATGTCCTGGGTATGCAGAGGGGTCCTGGATCTGTAGAGCAACAGATTCAGCTGGATGCGGGGTAGCAGGCTCTGAGGGTTCGGATGTAGGGCAACAGGCTGAGGATTCAGTAGGTTGTAGGGTAGTGACGACTGAAGGACCTGCGGGATGCAGGGCAGCACCTTCTGTATATCCTGCGACGTGAAGGGCAGCGATGTCTGGAGAGTCTGCGAAGTGCAGGGCAGCGATATCTGGAGAGTCTGCAACGTGCAGGGCAGCGATGTCTGGAGAGTCTGCGGAGTGCAGGGCAGCGATGTCTGGAGAGTCTGCGAAGTGCAGGACAGCGATGTCTGGAGAGTCTGCGGAGTGCAGGGCAGCGATGTCTGGAGAGTCTGCGAAGTGCAGGACAGCGACAGAAGACAGCTCCTTCCTAGTGAAAGGTCCACTAGGACAATGCAGAAGCGTCTTGCTTTGGGAGTGACCTTTATTTATAGTGGAGGAATCAAGATGTTATGGCTGGCACCTGGTGGCTGGAACAACTTGGTTCTGTAGGAGAATCATTGTTATTTCGCTGAGATACTTTGCCTTTGGTTCTTTTATGGCGCCGGCGGCTAGGAACCTGACAATAGCCGAGTTACAACGTACATTTAATCCTACCAGAAAGGCCACTGTAGCTGGCAAATCCTTGTTCCGCATACGTCAAGGGAACAGGACCGTGTCTGATTATGCCATAGAATTTAAAACCTTGATCTCTGATGTGAACTGGACAAATGAGACTCTGGTTCTGGCTTTTATGGAGGTGTTATCAGAGTCATTGATGCATGAATTGGCTCCACGTAAACTACCTGAGGTATTGTGTGAACTCATTGATTACTGTATAGATCTGGATAATCAGATAAGGGACAGAAGGACTCCAAGAGAGAAACCCAAGAGACCGTTACCTAGGTTGGCCCCTGTCTTTCAGGCACCACCAAGAGAGTTATCTCCTCCCTCTGAGCCTATGCAACTAGGCCGTACTAGGCTTACAGAGGAAGAGAGAACCAGGCGTTTTCGTGAGGGATTGTGCCTGTATTGTGGTTTAGAGGGACATGTACGATTTCAATGTCCTACTCGCCCTAAGATGCAGAATAAGCCGGAAAACTACCGCACCTAAGGCAACTGAGGAGACAGGCCTTGGGTGTGACGTGCATGTCTCCTGTCAAAAACACTAAACTTATGTTACCAGTATCCTTGGCTTGGGAGACTAAGACCACACATACTACCGCTTTTTTGGATTCTGGGGCTGCTGGCAACTTTACCGATGTTAACTACGCTTCTTCCATTTCTCTACCTCTGGTTGTAAGAGAGACACCCTTAGCCGTCGAAGCCATAGACGGCAGACCGTTATCCTGCCCTAGGATTACTCACGATACGGTTACAGTGGTTCTTACCACTGGTCTCTTGCATAAAGAAGAAATCATATTTCAAGTTATCCATTCACCTTCCAATCCTGTTGTACTTGGTTTCCCTTGGTTGGTGGAACATAATCCTGTTATTGATTGGGCTAAGGGAGAGATACTGTCTTGGAGTCCTGCTTGTTTTGGGACTTGTGTAATACCCATTCAGCATGTCGGTGCCCTGAACACACCCACAGCTCCTCCATTGTCTACAGAGGTTCCTGACCAATATGCCGACCTCAGGGCTGTATTTGATAAAAGAGAGGCAGAGAAACTGCCTCCACATAGACCGTATGATTGTGCCATAGATATTCATCCTGGTACCATGCCTCCTCGAGGCAAAGTATATCCTCTTTCCATAAAGGAGAACCAAATTATGGAAGAGTATATAAAGGAGAATTTGGAGAGAGGTTTTATCCGACGTTCCTCTTCTCCAGCAGGGGCTGGGTTCTTTTTTGTGTCTAAAAAAGAGGGAGATTTACGCCCGTGTATCAATTATAGGGGGCTTAACAAGATCACCATTAAGAACGTGTACCCTATCCCTCTCATATCAGAACTGTTCGACAGGTTAAGGGGGTCAGCAGTATACACAAAACTTGATTTAAGAGCTTACAACCTGATACGTATAAAAGAGGGGCATGAGTGGAGAACAGCATTTAACACCAGGAGTGGACATTATGAATACTTGGTCATGCCTTTCGGTCTTTGTAATGCTCCAGCGGTATTCCAGGATTTTATTAATGATAGTCGTATTTGTCTAGGGGTATGTCTCTGAGGTCAGGTCTGCTGCTATATACTTCATCCATTACTTGGAGGCATTCATGTTCATGGTCTTCTGAAGCATCTGGAAGCAATGTAGCAGGATTCAGTGTTGAGATTAGTTCCAGATGAACTCTTGAGTTTTCACACAGCATGGCTTGGTACTTGGTCATTCTTGCATTGCTGAACCAGTAATTGCCTTTTTGGTCTAGAAGAGTCTAGACTGCATGGGGGACTTTCACAAAGAGTTCTTGGCCTATTGTGAGCTTGTCTGCTTCTGCAACCAGGAGGGCAGTGGCTTCAAGCAACAAAGTCTTTAATTGGGTGACAGCCTCAGTTTGTTCTTCACCCAAATGAATAGGTCAGGCTCTGCACCTTTGGTGGCTTGGTACAGAGGCTCGGCAATGATGGCAGAGTTGGGGATCCACAGGCGACAGAAGCCTGCAGCTCCCAAGAATTCTCTTACTTGGCAACGAGTCTGTGGTTGAGGGACACGACAGACTGATTCTTTGCGTTCTGGATTGCACGCTTGGTACCTGTAAGTTGAAAGCCTAGGTATTTCACACTGCGTTGGCAGATTTAGGCCTTTCTTTTAGAAACTTTGTAGCCTGCCTTGCATAAAATACTTAACAGTTCTGTTTGTGGCATTGAAACAATCTTCTTCAGTTGGTGAGGCAAGCAGGAGTTCATCAACATACTGCAATAGGGTAGCTTTGTCTGACTGAGAGTCTTTGTTCAGCGCTCTCCCGAGGATAGTAAACCTTGAAGGAGGCACGTCATTTGAGGTTTGGAGCCATTCTGGGCATTTTCCCACTGAAAGGCAAACAATGGCTGACTCGCTGGAGCCAAGCCGGAACAGAAGAACGCATCTTTTTAAATTAAGTGTAGAATTCTGTGTTGCCGGGTATCAGAGCTAGGAGGTTACACTCAATTGGGCCAAATCCGTATAAAGTCACTGTGGCAGAATTAACTGCCCTTAAATCCTGTACAGATGTGAATTCTTGAGTGCCCTCTTCCTGAACTGGAGCAACGGGGTATTCCATGAAGACACACAAAACTTTAGAAAACCGTACTTTAGCAAGCGTTCAAGGTGGACTTGGATGTGTTGCCTGGCTTTTTGTGGGATGTGGTACTGGCGCAGCGCCACGGGCTATTACTTTTTTTTATTCATCTTACTTTCAATAATACACATTTTATAACACGTTTCTCTCTTCTCATCATAAGCAACTTCTTTGTGCATTCCCCATTTTACTTGTCTTTTACTTTCTTATTATCACTTACTTATCTTTTCGATTTATTTTACAATTTCTCCAAACTGATCTAACGCCTGCAGTATTTTCCTCTGTATCTGCTGTATCTCTCAGATTCCTCTCCTAGAACCTTCCCTCCCACCTTTTCTCCTCTGTCAGTGTTACTTGTTTGCATAAGGGGGGGTTGGGCTTCAAAGTGACAACAACTTTTATTTTTTATTTTTTAAATAAGCAGAGTCTCTTACAATAGACACAAATGCATTTGAGATGTAACAGCACTTTTTACATAAGATGTCAACAAACTCTCGCAGCTTATAACACACAACACATTCACTTACTGGAGCAAAAATACTGGTACATAAATCATACTAGATCTTTAAATCAAGCATTTATAACATACCAGAACAAGTGGCAATTCTGCCGTAGACATATACACTTAATGAATGACAGTAGCACAGTACGCCACACACTTACAAAAAAACGCATGTTTAGCACACACAATCAAATCACCTTTTGTCTTGGTTTGAACAGACTTCAAACATTCCTCAGTCAAAAACAGGTTTTTTTTCGTTTTTTTCTTGCTATTTTCAGGTCTCTTCCTAATTTAGCCTTTTTACTCAATGCTCTCTGAAATGTGTTCATTAGAATTCATCCTGTCTTACAAACAATTTTAACTGTATGCATTTTAGGGGCACACCCAAAAAACACAAAACAACGGCTGTACTCACAGACTGTACATACCATAATACATAATACATAATACATAATAACACACACACAACAGAGGTTTCATACATAGATCATTTTCATTGCAATGCATACAAAACCAAAGAGCATATAAACCCACTATACACATATATAGCACTTATACAGACTGGGCAGCACATATACATTGTGCCATAAACGCAAACAGCACATATATACACTTACTGCACAGAGCACATATACACACACAACTCTAAATCCATATTCATAACATTTATACACATTTGCTATGTAAATAGCACATACCCACACTGGCTGCAGCCATATGTAATACTACTCAACACGCATTCATAGTGCATTCGTTCAATGCAGCAAATAATAGCTTCTGTACACATACTGCAAAAGCATATTTACAGGAAACATACACAGAGCATTTTTTTTTATTTTAAGCAAACACAATACATTATATATATATATATATATAGAGAGCACATACAATACCTCCATATATCATAAAAACATAGAAAATGTCAGCAGATAAGAACCTTTCGGACCATCTAGTCTGCCCTATTACATGGATACTTCAGCTGGATTTATCTTTAGTTTAGGATAGCCTTATGCCTATTCCATGCCTGCTAAAATTCAATCACTGTTTTGGCCTCTACCACTTCTACTGGAAGGCTGTTCCATGTATCCACCACCCTCTCAGTAAAATAATGCTTCCTGATGTTACTTTTAAACCTTTACCCCTCAAATCTAAGACTATGTCCTCCTGTTTTGCTATTTTGTTTCCTTTTTAAATATACTCCCTTCCTCTGCCTTGTGGATTCCCTTTACGTATTTAAATGTTTCTATCATATCTCCTCTGTCTCGTCTTTTTTCCAAGCTATACATGTTAAGATCATTAAGCCTTTCCTGGTAACTTTTCTCCTTCAAGCCGTACACCATTTTAGTAGCCCTTCTCTGAACTCTCTCTAAGATGTCTATATCCTTCTGGAGATACGGTCTCCAGTACTGCACACAGTACTCCAAGTGAGGTCTCACCAGTGCTCTGTACAGTGGCATGAGCACTTCCCTTTTACTACTGCTAATACCTCTCCTTACACAACCAAGCATTCTGCCAGTATTTCCAAGCATTCTGCCAGCATTTCCTGCTGCTCTATTACATTGACTACTCCATATATCCATACAGGGTATTGATCCGGATGCCTTGGGCGTCCAGTGACCACTGAATGAACCTTTTGGATCTCTTCAGGCTCCATTGATCCTTCCTGCGGCCATGAAGGAGAAAGGAGGGGCCAATCAACCTCACACAGAATTCGCAGACTGCTCTTATGCAGCTTCCTCCCATATTGATGAAATGCAAAGAGAGTCTCGAAGTTCTGCAACATATACCCAAGTGGTGTTTCACCTTTCACAATTTTGTTTCCCTTATGGGATTTGGTGTTTCCCATTTCCGCAACTTGGTGACCAGCACCAAGTAATACACAAAAGCACAATCTGATATTTCACTCAACAATTCTTTTGCGTCCCTAATTCGGTGGCCAAGTCGTGGTCACCCAGCTTGGAATCTCACCTACTATAGGGCCACTCTCGTATTTACTTTACCCCGAAGGGTGTAGGCGCACTTTCACGCACAGTTTCAGTCACCACTCAATATCAGATACAGATAATACAGTTCAGTACACAATCCTAGCAATACAGAATATCTAACAGCTAAGCATCCTTTCTTATAGCCAACAGATGTAATTTACACAATACACTATAGCTTTAGAAGAGGTAGCTACTCTCTTCTGCCATGGGGTCCTATTTTTTTTTTAGGGGTGCACAACTTACCCCCCTTTTCAGACCCGGGCCACAGCTATTGGAGCACTTCAGACTCCTGGAACACTGCAGGTTCCTCACATTGAAGCGCTACAGGCTTCCTATCTCTCTAGAGGGCACCTTCCCCTTTATCTGGCATACCAGAATACAGACACGGAGATTCAACCGCACATTCACTGTTGGCTAATTATTTACACAATCACTCATTATGCTGTCAAATACTGAATAATAAAATATATTACCTTGGTCATAGCACAACGGTTTTCCTCCAGGCCTCGTGCTTCCGTGGGGTCACGGTCGGGGGCGCTACCACGCAACACGTTGAGATCCACAGAGTGCAGGAAGACCTGCAAGGGCGCCGGCAGACAATCAACTTTTGATCGGCAGCACGCCCCGACGGAGCCCACGGAGTTGCAGAACACTGCCGTTCTCCTTCTCTCACCGAGCCAGGCCTGCCAATCCCGGACAAGCCCCCAGAAATGAAACAGCCTCCTGGGTGTAATTTGGGTTAGGAGATTGTGACTCGGTGGTAGACAAAGGAGACGGAGGCCTTCTTAAGCAGGAAAAGCATTTATTCGGTACCGAGCCTTGAGTCAGGTCTAGCCCAAAAAGACTCAAGTCCCGAGCCAACAGAGAGACAAAGAATTTATACATGGCTTGTAAAAATGCACACCTTATTCCCCTCCCCAGGTTACCCTCCCACTTATCATATCAACCTTCATTATACATATTGGACTTTATTCATCATTTTGCAGGTCAGCAAGGTTCACTTCAAAGAAACGACCCTTGAGCCCACTCTGAATTCTCTGTCTAGTCAATATGGTCATAAAAAGGAATCATTCTTCCAAAGCAAATATGGCAAGCTATGGGATTTAGCATTCCTTCTGCTGTCTCGATATATTAAGCAACTTTTATGGCTTAGAGTTAGAGACCTGGGGGGGGAGAAGAGATAATTCTTCAGTCAGCAGAAATCAGGTTTATTAGAGGCTACACTTAGCTGTTAGTTAGAGCAGGCAAACTTAGTTGACTCTAGTGAGCACAAAGGGACTGCAGACTTTTAAAACACAAAATGGAGTTGGTAGCCTACCTTGAGCGAACACCAAAATGGCAGATTAGCTGTGTTAGTATATTTCTAAATTAAATCCAAAGAGGTGCTATCTCAATCACAGCCTGTTATGTTAAAAAATACCAGGAAGCGTGGTACGATACGCTTTATGGATGGACACAGGCTGAGCCAGCTGGGCCTGCTTCGATGATAGACTCCGGCATGCTACTCCTTTCCACCCCCACCTTGCTGATACGTTTTCCTTTCTTTATTTTTCCCTTTTGCAGTGGTGTCGACGCGACCTTTAGAGACTCTTTGTTTTTAGATTTCGCCCCTTGGACACGTTTTGAGGTCACTGTTCTCCCCCTTTCCTTTTTTTTTTTTTTGGCACCGTAGGTTGTCTCGAGGATCGCCATTATGGCCTCCTGAGTGCCCGGGCCTAGTGCCATTTATCCCCTTGGCTCCCCACGGTCCTTTGGACTCTGGGACTATGCCAAGAAAGGCACATATCGGTCCTTTGCCATTACTCCCCGTTTTCCTCCCCCCTTTTTTATTTTCATTTCTACCCCCCCCCCCTTTCCTTCTAGCTTGGATTACTTCGGCTGTGCTTTTATCTACATGTTATGTGTTTTCTTACCTCGATGTCTAATCAATTCATCGACTGTCAAAGAAATCTGCTGGAAGTCCAGCTTGAGACATATACGCCGGTATCTAAGTAATTTATATTATTGAAAGACCCTGTATGTGCACTAAGTTGTCTTTTGGTCTTGAAACCATATGAGCTTAGTTGCAATCCAGTTGTGTTTTATACTCCTTGGCTTTGGAGTATAAATCTGTGTTTACCAAGTGTTTTGAAACCGTCAAGCAGATATTTCTGTCCATTAAGATCACTACTCCGCTATTCTTGTGTGAGCGCTAAAGCACCCGTTACAGTTATAGATCTTATTATCATATACTTGGTGATGCCAATCATCGGAGGGCATTTCTGTGCTCAACAATTTTTCCTGCCTTGTCTCAGTGACAGCAAATTCAGTCACAATGGCATAATAGAAATGGGTAATCTCTTACATTTCATAATATGGATCTCTGTATAATATAATATTTAATATCTTTTGATCTATTACCATTTGTTAATTTCTTCATTAGCAAATCGGTAATTACACCCAGGTATACTATAACCCGTTTCCTCTATTGCCAACTATTGAGATTTCAAATAGTAATATCACTGCATCAGACAAAATGACTGCTTAATTTCACTCTCGTGAGTCTGTATTTATAGTATACGAACATGTACATATTGTACATATTGCTTTACAATGTGATATTATTATTTGACTGGAGGAAGCAACTGCCAGTCACTTCATCAGCTCAACCACTGGATCACATACAATCTGGAGTGGCTTAACCTTGTGTCAATCAGCCAGCTGTTTGGCATTAACACGCAACAATCATATCCAACTATTTTGATTGGCTGATCATGGGTTCAACCCCTTGCGAGTGGGCTTAAATATGCACACAAATTCTAATCACATTCCCAGCACTCCTGACGAGCCTGTATAAGGCGAAATGCGCTTCGGGTGCGTTTCCTTCTGTGGGCAGCAATACCCTTACCCCCAAATCTCCCATATGCATTGAATTTGCATCAACAATTGTGACGCTGTTTATGCTGCTATCCAATGCACTGATATTTTACCTTCAATTATCTATAGACTACTGTGTTCAACTGTCTTTGTGCCTAATGTCTTTTTGATAGTGCAATTTAGAGAACAGTGGGTGCGCTTTGGCAGTAGGGATGAGCCGAACATCCCCGAGTTCGGTTCGCGCTCGAACTCGAACTTTCCAAATGTTCGCATTCGAACTCAATACGAGTCAATGGGACTGAAAATTCAATTTTTAGAGTGCCCTCCAAGAGGGCATATATGCTAGATATTTGCCATAAAAGGTGTATGGGGGTCCGGGAAGTGCCCTGGGGGACAGGAAACAAGGAAAAAAGTTTTTAAAAAAGTTTTAAAAGGGACAGTGAGTTTTCCATGAAATAAGGGTTAAAAATAAAAACAAAAAATTCCTTCAAATATCGTGCCTAGGAGGTCCCCATAACCTGCCCGTGAAGTGGCGGATTTCTAGGATGTATAGAAACACCTAAAAACAAAAAAATGACGTTTCAAATGATGGTAAATGCTTTTCCTTTAATCTATACATAAACAACTGCTTGGGGCGGCAGTCTGTATGAAAAGAGGAGACATTATCGGACACGCAGAAAAAGTTTAGTGATTTTTTGGGCTAAATTATTGTGAAACTTATGCAGGCTTTGGATGAAAGTAACAATAGGTGCTTTAAAATTGGGCCTTTAGCGTCGGCAACAGTGCCGTCACACAGTAACCCGTCTGAGGATATGAATCTGACACAGGCGTCAGTGGCAGTGCACCCAAATATTGTGCTTTTGGTGCCAGGCCTGCAAGTACTATCATACAGTAACTCCTCTGTAGTATTGTGGAAGAGTGCAGGGGTGGACCTTGCGGTCCTATATTAAAAAGATATGCATCGGGCGGTGTGGCCGGCTGTTCACAGGAGCGGACGTGCTTTGCTGCAGAAAATGTTATCTTCCTCGACCTCAAAATATATATTGAGGATGAAAATATTAAGTCTAAAACTTTTTTCAAGGATGTTGACAAAAACACCTACATTGACTGCACCAGTTGCCATCATCCACCATGGCTCAAAGGTGTACCTAAAGGACAGTTTATTAGACTAAGGCTAAACTGTACGGATATAGATATGTATAGAGAACAGGCCCTTAGCCTTAAAAAAGATTTCTTAGAAAAAGGGTATAAAGAAGCAGATCTGGATAGTACCATCTCCGAGATAGCACAACGCGATAGGGCAGAATTACTTCAGTATAAACCCAAAGACAAGACGAAGAAGGAAGAGGTTCTCTTCATCTGCGATTATAACAACAAAGCAAAGAATATAAAAAAGATCTTTAAGAAACACTGGCCCATTCTTAAAAACGATGCAGACTTAAAAGATTATATAGGGATAAACCCTAAGATAGTCTTTAGAGGAACTAAAAATATTAAATCGAACTTGGTACATAGCAAAACCAAGAGTGGACAAAATACGGTCAAGAACCATTTTGGCCTTAAAGAGGGTTTCTATCAATACGGTTCATGCTTAACTTGTAGATCTACTGGCAATAAAAAGAACCTCACTAATTCATACTTTAACCGCAAGCAGAATAAAATGGTTAAAATAAGGGGAATTCTGAATTGTTGCCCTAAAAACGTCATCTACATGTTAGAGTGTCCCTGCGGTTTAGGTTATATAGGCCGCACGAAAAGAGCCCTAAATTTTAGAATAGCAGAACACGTTAGAAACATCAGAAACAGCTATGAGAACCATTCGGTTTCCCTCCATTGTAAAACACACCATAACAGTTCACCTTTGGGTGTTAAATTCTGGGCGATAAGACAGATTAAAAAAATGGAAATTGAGGAGGATTTACCTAATAGGCTAGGGAAAGAGGAAATGAAGTATATTTTTGATAATGGCACACTTATGCCCAATGGTTTAAATGATGATTTCGAGGTGATTCATTTTTTGTAATAAATTTTGAGGCTCCTCCAACTCCATATGAGGATGACGACACTTATGCATTGTTTATAATTTACAGTATTTATAGTCACATTAAACACCACTTTATGTACTATCTCTAAGATATCTACAGAGATCTATTTATCTACTATCGCTATAAGGGTTCATCACCCTCCCTCTTATATTTTATATCTCTATATATGTTTTATATATATTTTTGCACGTACATTTCCAGTTACATAAAGATTATAATTTATAATACTATCCGGCTGTATCAATTTAAGATTTATCTAAATATTAGTCTTGTTGTAATAACATATGTGTACTTATGGTCATATAGAATCCTCTATCTATAGTCACATATATTTAATTTATCCTCACTCCTCCTTATTGGAGGACTTATAATAGAAGATACATCACTCATTTATTCAGAAGATTTACGACCATTGTTATCCCCTTTTGTTTACAGGCACACACTAAGTTTATACGCACACTTCCACACTCCACATAGCTTCCAGGATATATTTCTTACATAGAAAGCGCATCCCCCTTTTTGTTTATCCTCGCCCTACACATATATCCTTATTACCACTGTTCCGGTATATATTACGTACTGTATATACTTTATTAAGTTGCGATAGCCACAATGCCTATATTTAGGTACATTTTTATGTCACACTACCCAATTGTAGGTCATATATTTTTATAGGACAGTGCACAGTAGGCACATCTCCTCCAAGACCGTTTTCATATGGATATTTAGTTTTGGGTTATTAATATATCATGGGTCATTAGACCCATGTTATATACAATAACAATAACTATACCTTTAGGTTTATATATGCACTTAATCTATTCACATCAGGTATAACCTTTTTGGTTCTTTTATACATACATAGTTATATAAGGTTTACTTAATTTACATCCATGCCGTTTTTTATGCGGAGTTGGGGCAGCCTCTCTTTTATAGAATTGGGTAGTATACTCAGCTCCTTTTACATAGAGTCTCCCTTATATAGAACATCACTAATCCACCGTTTGATAATCTTTAACCATTTACTTTATTGGAATTTGTGCCATCCTGCCGTTTTACTTGGTTCGATAGAGGCCCCTGTGGAACGCATGGATACAGCGGAATGAAGGCTTGACCCGCACTCTGGAACGCAACATCCATACTGCGCATGCGCAAGATGGTGGCGCCCGCGCAGCATTGGAAAGAGTTGCCATCTAAAGCGTGGAACTTACGCCACTGATTGAACATCACACCTGGGGACTATTATTTTATTTCAGGACACTATATAACATCTTCCGCACTATATACCTGTAAACCAGCTGAGGAAGCCACATCGTGTGGCGAAACGCGTACTGGTAAACCTGTTGCATCAGGTTTTTACTTCAGGGTCGCCTGCTGTGTCAGGTCCTGTTTAATTTATGTTTGTTCAATAAATTTTATTTATTTTAAACTTGTACCAGTCCCCGGCATTCTTTGGAGTCCAAGGTTTCTATGGGCTTGACCTTCAACAAGTCCACAGGCGTTCCAACCTAGAGCTTGGTTTCAAAGCTCCACCAAATGTGAGTGAATTTCCATCTCCATACACTCACATTATTATTAGTAGATCTACACAAAGAAGTGTTTCTCGTTTCTATCCCTATGTACATATTACGACCGTAAGAAGACTTCTTCTGCCTAGAAAGGTGTGGGTCACCGTTCTCTACCTACAGAAGAAAAGGACCCGACTGCCTCGACCCACTCAGAGCCAGTGTTGTGACTCTATATTTGTGAGTGGGATGCATGTCACCTAATATATCCAACACTGTCCATTATGTACTGCACCATTATATGTTCTTGTTTCTTCCCACATGTATATGGACACATTACTATAAGAGAGCATCCATACCTTCCATAGCGACTGCTATCACGCTGCCAGATACGTATATTCCTTGTTATATTTGCACTTTGGTTTGGGGGAAACCACTGATTGATGGCTGGCTTTGGGAAGTTGGTTGTTGTACAGGTGGGGGCGCCTACCACTTTGGTTTTTGGTTCATAAAAAATTAATAATTTGTCAAAAAATTTTTTGCTGCAGCACATATACGCAGATTGACTTTGACAGGCGCAACAACCTAACTTTAGAAAATGGTGGTTCTTAATTCTGATTGCCCACCGATTCCTGCACGCAACGGTCATTTGCGCCCAGCTTTGCGCCTCAGATTTGTGCACGTAAAAAGTTGAAGGCTGAAAAACTGTGCTCGGAGCGTACTACCGCGTTAATCTGCACGCGCTAACGTTTTTTTGCGCGCGCAAAAAAAATTCCGCTGCGCAAGCGTATTTGCGCGAACCGTGTAATTGGGGCCCATAGGTTTTCACGTGTTTATTGAACATAACATGTAAACATTCACAGTGCAGGATGGAAAAAGTATGTGAACCCCTAGCCTAATGACTTCTCCAAGAGCTAATTGGAGCCAGGAGTGAGCCAACCTTGAGTCCAATCAGTGTGATATTATTGGATTTGTTGCTGAAAGCTGTCCTGCCCTTTAAAAACACACACCAGTTTTGGGTTTACTGATTTCAAGGAGCACTGCCTGATGTGAACCATGCCTCGCAGAAAAGAGCTCTCAGAAGACCTACGATCAAGAATTGTTGGCTTGCATGAAGCTGGAAAGGGTTACAAAAGTATCTCCAAAAGCCTTGATGTTCATGTGTCCACGGTAAAACAGACTGTCTACAAATGAAGAAAGTTCAGCACTGTTGCTACTCTCCCTAGGCATGGTCGTCCTGTAAAGATGACTGCAAGAGCACAGTGCAGAATGCTTAATGAGGTAAAGAAGAATCCTAGAGTGGCAGCTAAAGACTTATAGAAATCTCTGGCACATGTTAACATTTTTGTTGACACATCTACAACAAGGAAAACATTAAACAAGAATGGAGTACATGGGAGGACACCACGGAGGAAGCCATTGCTGTCCAAAAAGAATATTGCAGCACGTTTGAAGTTTGCAAAAGAGCACCTGGATGTTCCACAGCACTACTGGCAAAGTATTCTGTTGACAGATGAAACCAAAATTGAGTTGTTTGGAAAAAACACACAACACTATGTGTGGAGAAGAAAAGGCACAGCACCCCAACATCAAAACCTCATCCCCACTGTAAAACATGGCGGAGGGAGCATCATGGTTCAGGGCTGCTTTGCTGCCTCAGGGCCTGGACGGATTGTTGTCATTGATGGAAAAATGAATTCCAGAGTTTATCAAGAGATTTCGAAGGAAAACGTAAGACCATCTGTCCACCAACTGAAGCTCCGCAGAGGATGGGTGATGCAACAGGACAATGACCCAAAGCATACAAGTAATTCAACAAAAGAATGGCTTCAACAAAACAAAATATGCCTTCTGGAGTGGCCCAGTCAGAGTCCTGACCTCAACCCGATTGAAATGCTGTGGTATGACCTTAAGAGAGCGATTCACACCAGACATCCCAAGAATATTGCTACACTGAAACAGTTTTGTGAAGAGGAGTAGTCCAAAATTACTCCAGATCGTTGTGCAGGTCTGATCTGCAACTACAGGAAACATTTGGTTGAGGTTATTGCTGCCAAAGGAGGGTAAACCAGTTATTAAGTCCAGAGGTTCGCATACTTTTTCCACCCTGCACTGTGAATGTTTACATGTTCAGTTCAATAAAAACATGAAAACATATAGGGCCATATTACATAGTTGGTGCTAACTTAACCACAGCAGTTGTAAACTTAAAACCTCCATAGGCTATAATGGCTCTGGGAACTTTACAACAGCTCTGGTTAAGTTAGCACCAACTATGTAATATGGTTTTAAGTTTACAACTGCTCTGGTTAAGTTAGCACCAAGTATGTAATATGGCCCATAATGTTTGTGTTGTATTATTTTAAGCAGACTGTGTTTTTCAAATTGTTGTGACTTAGATGAAGATCAGAGCACATTTTATGACCAATTCATGCAAAACGCCACGTAATCCCAAAGGGTTCACATACTTTGTCTTGCAACTGTATATCCAGTTGAGCTGGGGCAATATCTCCATGTGAGCTGGGACAATATCTCCATGTGAGCTGGGGCAATATAACCAGGTGAGCTGGGGCAATGTATCCAGGTGAGCTGGGGCAATGTATCCAGGTGAGCTGGCCTGGGGCAATATATCCAGGTGAGCTGGGGCAATATATCCAGGTGAGTTGGCCTGTGGCAATATATCCAGGTGAGCTGGGGCAATATATCCATGTGAGCTAGGGCAATATATTCATGTGAGCTGGCCTGTGGCAATATATTCATGTGAGCTGGGGCAATATATCCATGTGAGCTGGGGCAATATATCCATGTGAGCTGGGGCAATATATCCATGTGAGTTGGGGCAATATATCCAAGTGATCTGGGGGCAATATATCCATTCGTGAGCTGGGGCAATATATCCATGTGTGAGCTGGGGGCAATATATCCATGTGAGCTGGCATGGGGCAATATATCCATGTGAGCTGGCCTGGGGCAATATATCCATGTGAGATGGCCTGGGGCAATAGATTCATATGAGCTGGCCTGGGGCAATATATCCATGTGAGCTGGCCTGGGGCAATATATCCATGTGAGCTGGGGTAATATATCTATGTGAGCTGGGGGCAAATATATCCTGCTCGAATATAGAAATGCCTTTGTAATGCGCTGTAAGCTG
The DNA here is from genome assembly GCA_009667805.1 of Leptobrachium leishanense. NCBI lineage: Eukaryota > Metazoa > Chordata > Amphibia > Anura > Megophryidae > Leptobrachium > Leptobrachium leishanense. Next base: position 100,067,501 of record CM019071.1, read on the forward strand.
CACACGCACCCATCACAGCTGCTCACTTGGCCCTCCTGTTGCGGATGGGATGGCGCCTGATGCGTTGCAAACACATTTATATATGGAGATACTCTTGGATAGGACATTGGAAAACAAATATGTGGACATAAATTCTGAGCTGGCGACAACAACACTAGACTGCCTTCCGGGCAGGCTTAACAACTAGTATTTAATATGTGGCTAAGTTTCTTGATCCAAGGAGAAATCTGACTGCCATTCTGGGGTCAAGAAGGATTTTTTTCCCATTGTGTTGCATATTGACGAGCACTTCAGACTGGGTTTTCCTTCTTTTGGATCAACAGCAGTAGGTGATTTGTGAGAGGCTGAACCCGATGGATGCATGTCATTTTTCAGCCAATGTATCTATGTAACTATAAAAGGGAAAGGCAAGAGGCCAGCCAGAGAAAAGCGGGCTGAAAGAGAAGAGGAGAAAAATGGGGAGACCCGTGTCGGGCAGACACAGGCCGGAAAGTATCCACCAACCGAGCGGGGATACCGAAAGGATCTGCGTTTAAGCTCCCAGAAGAGTAGGTGTCTCTTTTGGGGTGAATTAAGGCCCATAAAATTAAGGGACAGGACCGTAACTTTAGCCATTACCTAAATCAAGGACAGGAATGTCAGGAACGTGGGGATGGTACCTGGGTGGCACCTGGATGGCAGGGGTATGAGCCCAGGATGCAGTGGTCTGTACTAATAAACAGAGGATATGGATAGTGGAGGGTGGATGGAAATAAAGACTAACCAGGTTGATTGCAGAGGATGATGGGGATGATGGTTGTAATTGCAGGAGCCAGGAATTGGGGATCAGGAATCAGAGTAGCAACAAAGCAACGTTTTTTTTTCTGTATTTAAGATTTTTATTTTGGAAAATAAGGGTCACAAAACGACCTGCAATGATGACCTCGCAGGGCCAAAAAGCAAATGCACAGATGTAACATGTAAAAGGGGAGGGGGGTTGTCTCAGAAGGAAATGGCAAAAATCGAAAAAATGGGGGATAATAATGATGAAAGTCGTCAAAGAAAAGTCTCAGTAAAAATCAAAGTCCTCAAAAGTTAGCACAAACGTCAGGTAAATTATAGTTAGGAAAACTATCAGCTAGCGGTGGGATAAGTGGGGGGGGGGTCAAATTAAAAACAAAAAGGAAACAGGGGAGACGAAGATGGACATCAGAATCAAAGCAAGCTTGGCACCAAAAAAAAAAAACGGAGGTCAAAAAAGAGGACCCAGAAGCCTCTTCAGCCGGTATCCAGCCAAAGGGCTGTGTGAGCAGTTCCACCAAAAACGAATGCTGCAGTTAACGCTCTTCGGGCCAGCCAGCGCCATGTAGAATCAGCTGCGTAGTAATCCTCCCCACGAGGCAGATAGTCCATCGGTGCCACTCCGAAGGACCCCTCAGCACCCGCAGAAAGCCCCATTAACGAAGACATCCCAAGGGAAGATCCGCCGGTTCGCTCCACAGCATCCTCAACAACTCCTCTGTGGGTGACTGGTGCCACCTCACCATCCGGAACAGGTACAGCTCCCGGCAGCAGAAGGGCCAGCATCCGATCTACCTCCAGGTCTCCCGGTACCTCACTGCGAGCCACCTCTTCCACCGCCTCAGTCTCGGTCGGCGTCCCCGGTGCAAGCCCCATGGCCGACAGTCCCACGCCTATCGGTGCAGCAGCAGCCTCATACACTTGTCTCCCGGCCGTGCTCCCCCTTCGACACGCAGATGGCAGGCGCGGTCTGTGATCTGGGCCTCCAAGCCCACCATTCCACACATCAGCCTCTGCAGCCAGACATCTGTCAGGTTCAGCATCCCCCGGTGTCTCTTCCTCCTGGTCCTCAGTCTCCTGGTCAGCTCCCAAAAATGCCATCAGCTGCCGCCATGAACTGCAGGTAAGTGGACTCTCTTCGTCCCCCAGGGTCCGACCGAGACAGGTCTCGAGGGCATCAAACCAAGCCTCCATCCCACTGACAGGTGGAGGGTGGTCCAAATTACACCGCTCTGATCGCATCTCTGGGTCCCTCGCCAGCGGGACAGCAGGTGCAGCCAGAGGATGGGGGCCCTCCATCCCCACTGTCTGCATCTGACAAGTCCCCATCAGAGGTGCATCTCAGGTAAACAAAGAGCGAGATGTCCAGGTGGCAAAAAGAAAAAGGCCTCAAAATGGCCGACGGCCGATCAGCATCACCAGAAGGCTTTCACATAGAACTCAGCTGTGCTCCGGCGAGGGGGGGCAATAACGGGCCCCGGAGCAATCCCCTTAATGGCCAGTCGTGCAGGGTCTCCACTGGTGCGTTATCCACAGAAAAAATCAAGCTAAAAGCTCCCCATAACAGGAGAGTTCTTCAGAGCTCCAAGAAGACACGTCTGCCATCATGCAGAGCTGGCAACGCCCCCCAACGATGTTCACTCTTCGTGAGCATAAGCTGTAATGAACCAGCAATGTGTGAGTGCAGGGCAGAGCCCTTTATTTCGTGAGTCACGTGTGTTTGGTATTAACTCTTACAATGCTGGCTGCAGGGCAGGAACAGAATAGGAAGTGTACCGGGGGGGGGGTTCCAGAATGGCTACAGCCAGGGATCCTGAAGGTAACCTCCCCCTTACGGTCACACACTGGGTGACCCAGAACTGGCTGTAGCTGGACATCAGCGGGCAGGAGAATACGTCCAATTGGCTGTTACAGGGTCCTGTGTGGGTATAATGAATATCCCCTGGACAGTATAAGAATCTGGGTCTTCAGGTGGAGGCTCAGGATGTGTATGAGTGCCACAGTCTCATAGACTCCTGAAAACAGAGGGACACCGGTAGGAGGCAGGGTTACCAGGGAACTTCGTGCCCACATAGGCAGATGCATAGGGACAGGTGTATCCTGGAGCTTATCCTGGGTCCCTCCAGCATTGGGTATGGTAACACAGGTCAGGAGATGGTTCTTCCTCTGTTTTCTCCGCGCCTTAGATCTGGACTTCTTACATGTGTCACCCTCCAGGGTGTTGGGGACAACAGAATTGTTCATCATGCTGATACCCACATTTTCAGATGGCACCAAGGTAGGTATGTAGTTCTCACAGCTATTCCATTCATGAGCGGACTTCTCACTGGGTGTATAGAGGTTATGCCAAGCTCTCATTTGGGGTGAGGTGGTGGCAGCCTCCACTCCTTCCTCCCTGGTAAGTAAGCTGTCCCGGGTGGTACCCCTTGGTACTTGCTCGGAATCTGAATAATCCATGGATAGACAGCCAAATGGCACTAATTCACATAGAGGGTCATAACCAGTATCTTCAATCTCATAGATGGCCAGATCTTGTTGGCTGGGAGTGGTGGGAGTTGTAGTTTCACCTGGAACCTGTGTAAGCATAATGTCTATTGCTTCTGGTTCCACAGATGTACTTTCAGAGTCCATGGGAATAACTGGATCTGATTCTACTGGCATATTGGTCTCTTCATCCATATGAATTTCAGACACCTCCTGATCATAGATGGACTCCAGAGATACCCGGTGGTTCCTGGGCGCAGCGGGCACGGATCTTCTGGGGACAGGTCTGGGTGCAGGAGGTTTTTTTGGTACAGGTTTGGGGGGAGGATTTGGTTTTGGGGACCTCTTTGGCACAGGAGGTTTTCTGGGTGCAGGTTCTCGTGCAGTAACTCCCCTGGGGCCGGTTTGGGCAAGGGTACCGGCTTAGGTGCCGCAGGTCTCTCTGTAGCAGGTTTAGGCATAGAAGCAGGCCTGGAAGCCTGGGTTTGCTTCAGAGTTCTAAGCACCTGAGCGTGCTTGGGAGTTGCAGCAGACTTTGGCACTGGCTTAACAGCCGCGGGTCTGGCAGGTTTTGATGGGCAATTTGAGACCCAATGTGACCCTTTCCCGCAGTACAGGCAGAGATTGTCTGCCAGTCTCATAGTTTACATAGTTATATAGGCTGAAAAAAGACATGCGTCCATCGGGTTCAGCCTCTCCCACATAACCTACTGCTGTTGATCCAAAAGAAGGCAAAAAACACAGTCTGAAATGCTTGCCAATATGCAACATACTGGGAAAAATTCCTTCTTGACCCCAGAATGGCAGTCAGATTTCTCCTTGGATCAAGAAGCGTTTACCCACATATTAAATATTATAACCCTTAATATTTTGTGTCTGCAGGAAGTCATCCAGTCGTTTTTTAAAAGTCTGTACAGACTCTGACCCAAAAACCTCAACAGGCAGAGAATTCCACAGCTTTATTGTTCTCACCGTAAAATAACCCTTCCTATGCTTTAAGCTAAATTTTCTTTCTTCCAGTCTAAATGGATGACCCCTTGTCCTATGGCACGTTCTTCGGGGGACAGTGGTTCTCTGTGCTTGTTAGCTGCAGGAGTGCACTAGTCGAAGAGCTCCACATCTCTTGCAGCAATTTCACCAGGGAATCAGCCAGGTTTTTAAACAGGTCCTGGAAAGTCTTTTTCAGTAACTCCACCATAAAGTGCAGCACTGCGGGCTCAATTGTATTTGGCTGGTTCATTCTGTCAGGAATGTGGGGATGGTACCTGGGTGGCACCTGGATGGCAGGGGTATGAGCCCAGGATGCAATGGTCTGTACTGATAAACAGAGGATATGGATAGTGGAGGGTGGATGGAAATAAAGACTAACCAGGTTGATTGCAGAGGATGATGGGGATGATGGTTGTAATTGCAGGAGCCAGGAATTGGGAATCAGGATCAGGAATCAGAGTAGCAACAAAGCAACGATGTTCACTCTTCGTGAGCATAAGATGTAATGAACCAGCAATGTGTGAGTGCGGGGCAGAGCCCTTTATTTCGTGAGTCACGTGTGTTTGGTGTTAACTCTTACAATGCTGGTTGCTGGCTGCAGGGCAGGAACAGAATAGGAAGTGTACCAGGGGGGTTCCAGAATGGCTACAGCCAGGGATCCTGACAAGGAGGAGCAAGCAATTGAGGGGCAACATCCAGGCTCCCTCCTTATCACCTCCCCGGGAGACTGAGCAGCCCGAGGGGCCACCAGAAGGGAGACAGTAGGAAGGAGAAAGGGGTCAGGAGGCCGAGAGGTGAAGCGAAAGAGTGAGAAACAGATGAGAAAGGGAAAGTCACGAGGCCAGCCAGAGAAAAGCGGGCTCAAAGAGAAGAGGGGAGAAAAAAAGGGGAGACCCGTGTTGGGCAGACACAGGTCGTAAAGTATCCACCAACCAAGCGGGGATACCAAGAGGAAAGTGTGAAGGGGGTAGGAGTAACACGGGAGAACCTTCCATCGCGAACCAGAACCTGATGACAGCTGAGCCCAGCCCCCCGCCTACAAAAGTGCTAAACTGAACTAAGTTGAGAAAATAATTTCCACAAACATGAGTAAACCCGTATAAACAAAAGGCACCCAACTTAAAAAGCACATTCCTAACACTTGTGTCCATGGGTACCATAAGACAAAGAACAGGTGAAAGGTAGCATACAATACTTGATCGCCTGCAGTAACAAATGCAGTGGCACAGCTCCAGCTCATGAAGCACCAGGGCTAGTAGAAGGATGAAGGCCCCAAGAGCAGAGAAAAAGATCAGTACCCGGTTGTAATTCAGTCCTGGTCCAAGCGAGGCAGGAGCTGCTGGGGAGTGAGATCCACTACTGACGGAGGCACCTGTACATCAACGCAGTGGTGGAGATCCTTGACTTGATGTAGGTGTCGGGACAGTTGTTTTTGAATACCAAGATTTTGATCGGGAAGCCCCATGCATATCGAATACCGTTGTTTCATAGGAGCTCCATAACTTCTCGCCATTCCCTGTGTCTGGCTAACGTAGAAGGAGCAAGATCTTCATAAAAAAATAATTGGGTACCTTCATATTCAACTTCCTGGTTCTGAGCCGCTTTTAAAAGAGAGTTCTTAGTCTCATAGTAATGAACGCGGGCAACAACATTGTGCGAGGGACCATCCCGGTCATGGTGAGGGCCCAGGTCCCTGTAGATATGGTCTAGCAGGAGTCGCTCAAATGGAATTCCAGGCAATAGGTGTTTGGCAATACCTTTAAGCGTGTCCTCCAGCTGGTCGACTTGCACCGATTCTGGGAGGGAGCGCAGGCGGACATTATTCCTGCGAGATCTGTTGGAGAGGTCCTCCATTGCCTCTTCCAGGAAAGATATGGGACCCTCCAGGTGTTCAGTATGAGAGGCAAGGACATTAAAAAAAACAGTGACCTGCGCCACACGTACCTCTAGTCCTGCCGTATGGTCGCCGACCTCCCGAAGTTCAGTGGTGAGGGAGCGTGCTGTTTTATCCAGTTCGGCTGTTATAAATGCCCAGAGGCCCAGGATATCCGCTCTGGTTGCAGGAGCCCCTGCTGCGGCCTGGTCCTCAGGAGCAGGAGGAGGAGGCGTGTGAGGCCGCGCACCATCGTAGGAAGGTCTGTGCGCAGCCTAGTAAAAAATAAATAAATAAATAATCGGCACCACCGGCAGGCCGTTCTCCTTCTGCTTTTATGGGATCTTCATTGTGACTGGGGGGTGTTCCTACCCCTCCCCAGGTGACTTCTGCAGACGATCGCTAGCGTGGGAGGCGGAAAACGACGAGGGATATCGGGAGCTCACTCACCACACAGTCACTCGCATGCTCGGCTCGGCTCTGCCCCGTCGTTTTTCTAATTTGACATATCTTCTTTGCTTATCTTCTTTTTGGGAGCCTCTTTACATAACTCAATTTATTTTATTGCCATGAACATGCATATATTTGATAAGCTGACACTCCAAGGTTTTGTAAATGGAGTGTTTTGATGCCATGGATGCAACCGTTTAACCCAAACAAATTGGATAAAGTGTGTGGTGGTAATTTTTCATTTTTACACCCACATTATTTTTGGCCTGTGATTTAGGAGACACTGTTGTCGGTTACTGCATGAAAACCTTCCAGGTTGTTTTTTGCAAGGCCTCCTGAGTACACCCATGCCCCCCATGCATATATTTGATAAGCTGACACTCCAAGGTTTTGTAAATGGAGTGTTTTGATGCCATGGATGCAACCGTTTAACCCAAACAAATTGGATAAAGTGTGTGGTGGTAATTTTTCATTTTTACACCCACATTATTTTTGGCCTGTGATTTAGGAGACACTGTTGTCGGTTACTGCATGAAAACCTTCCAGGTTGTTTTTTGCAAGGCCTCCTGAGTACACCCATGCCCCCCATGCATAGGTTTGCCAGGATTTTGGTAAAATTCAGCATCAATTTTAGAACATAAAAATGGAGCAATAAAATGTAAAAGTCTGGTGCAGTAAAAGTAATAAAGAAAAAAAAAACTAAACTGTAAATGTAACGAAAATAGAAATGAGAAAGAAATTACAAATCAAGCAGTGTATGGTACTGTTTGAAACAGTCACCAAGTCAAGGTTCTCCAAGGCATTCTGGACAGCGAAATATGGTGTCCTTTCTCTGCCCCCTCTTGAAACTCTCTCTGTGCGGTTTTGTGCGGTCTCTGTTTGTTCTCAGTAGAGGGGGATTCTATAAATTAAATGGGTAGCCCCAACTCTGCTGTCTCCCATCACCGCCCTGGAAGCAGGTGCACCATCGGTCATTGATTTCTGCATACAGTCCCTGTCTCTAAACGCACCCAACACACGTTTCACCCGTTAAAGGCTCGTCAGAAGTGCTAAACACAACTGAAAACTGTGCCACTATTTAAAGCCATATAGGGCCCACCTTAACTGGCCCACTAGCCATTAGGAAACGCCATATCTAGATATCCAATAGAGTCACTTTAATAGGCTGTGAATGGCAGTGTAAAGCTGCCAATCCATGAGTTGCATTCTTATGTTGGCATAGTAACAGGGGAGAACTGAGCTAATCAATCTTAGAATCCTAAAACGTTTGTCCATATTTATTAATTGGTTACAAAATAAATAAAAAGCAAGGCAAAAAAAGAGAGAATAAATGTCCAGATATTAGTAGCAGCTTCAATTCAAATATGATTTTATCCCTGGATCGCCAGAGATGAGTTTGTATGCGATAACAGCCTAGTGGTCAGTGGCAGTGTCAGGACTAGGGATGAGCTGTTCGGGTTCAGACGGTTCGGAGTTCGACCCGAACTTTGGCAGTTCGAAAGTTCGCGAAAACCCGTGTTCGGTTCGGGTTCGCAAAAAAAAAGAAATTTTGAAAAGTATAGAAAATGCTTAAAAAAATACTAAAAAAATCTAGAAATAAAGAGACTCTTTACTACAGAATATTATAAGCAACAATTTTTTAGATATTGAATTAAAAACTAATGTGTACGTGGAAAGATTATCAACTCTAAATGACCTCTGTTCACAAACGGGCATAACACCAGGTGTTTTTAGTCTGGTAATCAATTTGATACTTTGTACAATATACTGAGGGTGGGGTGGTGTCTGCTTCTGATTGAGATTTGAGAATTAATTTCCCTAAAAAATCCTAATATACTGCATTTAACTGGTGTTTGAAAAAAATCGAAAGCAATTTTATTTTTCACCTCGGGATTAAACATTCACAGGGTTATCCAGAGAGCGGTGAAAAGCAGGAGAATAACTGGAGAAGTGAAAATTCTAGGTCAAAATAGCCAAACCAGAAAAATTCTCTTTGGGTGTCTGGACGTTATGTTGGCCGGACATGAGCAGGGTCTGACGTCTCCAAATCACGCACACACGCCGCTAGTGGACGCAGCGCACTCTGTACGTCCATACTAGCGGTTCTGCTTTCTCGAAAAAATGCATTCATTTTCCACTTGCGTTGCGCAGCCGGACTTTCGTGCGACCGTACTTCGTATATTGGCCGTCATTGCCCGTCATTTGCTGCTAGTGTGGCCGTAATTAAGTGCGCCTAAACGCACGTTAAAAATTTGCTAGTCTGACCCTAGCCTAAATGGGAGAATTTTTCTGGTTTGGCTATTTTGACCTAGAATGTTCCATTCTCCAGTCATTCTACTGCTCTTCACCGCTGAATAACCCTGACAGGGTTATTCAGAGAAAGGTGAAACTCAGGAGAATGACTGGAGAATGGAAAATTCTAGGTCAAAATAGCCAAACCAGAAAAATTCTCCCATTTATCTCACTTTCCAAATCGGCTATTTGGTCTAGATTGTTCTCTTCTCCTGCCAGTTCTCCTGGCTTTTACCTCTCTCTCAGGGTTGTTCAGAGAAAGGTGAAAACCAGGAGAATGGCAGGAAAAGAGAACAATCTGGACCAAATAGCCGATTTGGAAAGTGAGATAAGGCTAGGGTCAGACTAACGCATTTTTCGCAGCGACCGTCAAAAAGTGTGTCCGAACGCATTGCCGTATTTTTTCACGGATTGCGCGAAAACGGTCATATGATGCGCATTTTTGTGCGTGATTTTTTACGGATCCAAGCCAGGAAACTTTGGGTGTCTGGACGTTATGTTGGCCAGACATGAGCAGGGTCTAACGTCTCCAAATCACACACACACGCCGCTAGTGGACGCAGCACACTCTGTACGTCCGTACTAGCGGTTCTGCGTTCTCAAAAAAATTAGTTAATTTTCCACTTGCGTTGCGCAGCCGGACTTTCGTGCGACCGTACTTTGTATATTGGCCGTCATTTGCTGCTAGTGTAGCCGTGATTAAGTGCGCCTAAACGCACGTTAATAATTCGCTAGTCTGACCCTAGCCTAAATGGGAGAATTTTTCTGGTTTGGCTATTTTGACCTAGAATTTTACATTCTCCAGTCATTCTCCTGCTCTTCACCGCTCTCTGAATAACCCTGACAGGGTTATTCAGAGAAAGGTGAAACTCAGGAGAATGACTGGAGAATGGAAAATTCTAGGTCAAATTAGCCGAACCAGAAAAATTCTCCCATTTATCTCACTTTCCAAATCGGCTTTTTGGTCTAGAAGTTTCCATTCTCCTGCTTTTCACCGCCAATAAATCTGTAAACTTTTTCTGCGTGTCCGAAAATGTCTCCTCTTTTCATACAGACTGCCGCCCCAAGCAGTTGTTTATGGATAGATTAAAGGAAAAGCATTTACCGTCATTTGAAATGTCATATTTTGTTTTTTACATATTTCTACACATCCTAGAAATCCGCCACTTCACGGGCAGGTTATGGGGACCTCCTAGGCACGATATTTGAAGGAATTTTTCATTTTTATTTTTAACCCTTATTTCATGGAAAACTCACTGTCCCTTTAAAAATGTTTTATTTTTAACTTTTTGTCCTTGTTTCCTGTCCCCCAGGGCACTACCCGTACCCCCATACACCTTTTATGGCAAATATGTAGCATATATGCCCTCTTGGAGGGCACTCCAAAAAACTGAATTTTAAGCCCCATTGACTTGCATGGGGGTTCGGGTTCGGGTTCGGTCCCGAACAAATGGGAAGTTCGGGTTCGGGCTCGAACCGAACTCGGGAGTGTTCGGCTCATCCCTAGTCAGGACAGGTGAAGGTTGATATGTGTGGGAGAGTTCGATGGAGTTTTGAGAATTCATGTGGATCCCCAGCATGCAGATTTCTGCGAGTGCCTGTGCGGGATGGGGGAGAAGGGAGTTTAGGTACTCCAGATAGGTTGATGGAGAGGTGGTGGTGGTCAGAGATAGGGAAAGGGTGACAGGTGAACTCAGAAATGGAGGAGAGGTTGGAAAAAATAAGGTTCAAGGTAGGTAGGGAGAATTGTGTAAGTCCAAGGGAGGATGTAATTGAAAGAAGTTTGGAAGCAGCAGGGGGTAGAAGGAACATCAATGGGAATGTTGAAGTCCCCAAGAATTAGGCATGGAAGGTTAGTAGGCAGAAAGTGAGAAAGCCAGGTAGCAAAGTTGTCAAGGACCTGAGAGGCTGGTCCCAGTGGGCAGTAGATGACTGTCATTCTGAGAGCCAGGGGAGAAAACAGGTGGATGCAGTGAGCTTCAGAGGAGAAGGAGAGAGATGGGGGGTGGAGGGAGATGCTGGTAGGTGCAGGTCGGAGAGAACAAAATTCTGACCCTGCCACCATGTCTCTAGCCCGGTCTTGGGATATGGCTGAGGTGTAGCCCGCCATGTGTGAGAGCCGCAACAGAAGCAGTGCCAAAGTGAGTTAGCCAGGTTTCAGTAAGAGCTAGGAGGTTCAAGGAGTAGGAGATGAAAATGTCGTGGATAGCTGTGAGTTTCTTGCACACGAAGTGAGCATTCCAGAGGGTGCAGGAGAAAGAGGGCAGGTGCTGAGGGTTTATAGGAATGAGGTTGCTGGGATTATGGGGAGTTGTGTTACGCATGTGGAAGCTAGAATGAGAGGGAAGTAGTGGATTTGTGGGGCCAGGGTTAGGAGAGATGTCACCTGCTTAGAGTAACAGCAGGAGAATGAGAAAGAGAAGGTGTGAATGGGGATGATTGTATGCCAGAGAATTAGAGAGAGACCAGTTTCAGAGGTAGCAAAGAAGCTCATGTGAGGTAGCGATGAGCTGTTCGGTTCGATATGTTCGGAGTTCAATTCGAACATCGCCAGTTCGGATATTCGCAAACTCCGAACATTTCCGCATGTCCGCCCACAATGCACCACAATGGACCACAATGCACTTTTTCCACTGGCCTGAAGCTTGTAATTGGCTACAGCCTGCACCTGACCACAGTTTAGGTGCAAGACTATGCCAATCACGGCTCAGAGTCCTGATTGGGCAAATTTTGCCCAATCATGGGCTCACAGAGCTACGTCCCGCAGCACACTATATAAGGCATCCCTTGCAGCCCCAGCACGTGTTTTTTGAGAGGAGATTGTTGTGTTAGTGTGTGTTCTCACTGCCACCAGCTATTGGGGGGGGGTCTTACTTCAACAAAATATCTGGAAATTGTTGTAATCTGTGTGTTCTCACTGCCACCAACTATTTTGGGGGTCTCATTTCTACAAAATATCTGGGAATTGTTGTAATCTTCGTGTTCTCACTGCCAGCAGCAATTGTGGGGGTATCACTTCTAGAAGATATCTGGGAATTGTGGTAATCTGTGTGTTCTCACTGCCACCAACTATTTTGGGGGTCTCATTTCTACAAAATATCTGGGAATTGTTGTAATCTTTGTGTTCTCACTGCCACCCATCAGGGGGTCTCACTGATTTATAGGAGGTTCCTGGGAATTGTAATTTGTGTCTTGTCACTGCCAGGGGGTCTCACTGATTTATAGGAGGTTTCTGAGAATTGTAATCTGTGTCTTCTCACTGCCAGCTATCAGGGGGTCCCACATACCTCTAGCAGATTTCTGCGAATTGTAATCCATGTCATGTCACACTGCCACCCACCAGGGCGGCTCACTGATTTATAGGAGGTTCCTGGGAATTGTAATCTGTGTCTTGTCACTGGCTGCCAGCTATCAGGGTGTCTCACTGAGTTATACCAGAGTTCTGGAAATCTTGAAACAGAGTTCTGCATATCTTTAATCTATATATCACTCACCATGTCAGAAAGACCAAAAAGGACAGGCAGACGCTCCCAGACTCAGATAAGAGGGCAAGTAGCCTCTGTGTCGGGAGGCTGTGCCTCTGGTCGTGGTGGACATGGTGCATCCACTGCAGGGGCACGCTTGTCCTTTCTAACTGGTGCTGGCCGTCTTAAGCAGCAGCAACATACAGAAGATTTGGTGGATTGGCTAACCAGGCCATCCTCCAAGTCCTCTGCCAGCCAGGCTTGTAGTGGTTTACAGTCCACCTCAGCTGCAAAAGCATCTAATGCAGACTCCATGTCCACAGCTACTCCTGCCGTAGCCTCACTATCACACACGGAGGAGTCAGCTGAATTGTTTGACTACAATGACAGTGACATGCTGCTTGAGGATGCGCAGCAACTACAGTGCTCTGATTCAATCTCTGAAATTGAGGAAGGGAGTATAATCAACCTAGAGGAAGGGGGTGCCAGTGAAACACAAATAACTGGCACTCATGACAACTGACTCCAACCTCCACTGACAGGGATGATGCTACAGTAATGGATGTACCAGGTCCTTCCTCACAATGTGACAGCATCCCATCAGCTGACGATTTATGCAGTCAGATTACGTTGCCCCAGCTGCAGCGGCGCAAGAAAAAATATAGTCCCATCCATCCCCAAGCACAGCGTCTAAATGCCAGCTTAGCAAAATTACTCGCATTGCAGCTGCTGCCTTTCCAGCTGGTGGACTCTGCTTCCTTCTGTGAATTTTCTGAATGTGCTGTACCACAGTGGCAGGTTCCAAAATGCCATTTCTTTTAACGGAAGGCCGTTCCAGCACTTACCAGCACGTGGAAGACAATGTTATGGAGTCATTGGGAAAGGCAGTCAGCAGCAAGGTGCACGTGACTTTAGACACGTGGTACAGCAAACATGGACAGGCCGTTACATTTCCTTCACGGCACACTGGGTAATTCTGATTGCAGCTGGGAGGGATCCAAGACGGGGCTCTGTGCTGGAGCTTGTTCATCCACCACGCCTCCAGAAAGCTGCTTGTATGAGGTCTGTCTGCTCCACCACCACCTCTCCCCTCTTCCTCCTCCTTCTTTGTCTCTGGCAAAGTGGCAGTTAAACCGACGCCTGACAGGGGCTACTCAATGGCTCAAGCAAAGAGATGCCAAACTGTGCTTGAGCTGGTTTGTTTAGGGGACAGGAGCCACACCGGGCCAGAAATTCTGTCAGCTCTGCAGGGGCAGGTGCAGAGATGGTTAACATCATCTCAGCTTGAGCTGGAAAAGGTCGTCTGTGATAATTGCAGCAACCTTCTCTCCGCCCTACGCCAGGGTAAGTTGATGCATGTTCCATGCCTAGCACACGTCCTAAATCTGGTGGTACAGCGTTTCCTAACCAAGTACCCAGGGCTGGCAGAGCTTCTCAGCCAGGCCAGAAAAGTCTGCAGCCACTTCAGATGGTCATTCCCAGCAAGTGTTCACCTGGCAGAAATTCAAAGAGAATTCCACCTTCCCACAAACCATCTGATCTGTGACATGCCCACCAGGTGGAACTCGACATTAGCAATGCTGCAGAGTCTGCACAAGCAGACAGAGGGCCATTAACAAGTACCTGTGTGAGTATGGCACAAGGACAGGTTCAGGTCAACTTGTTTTTTTCCCCCCCGCAGTGGCTGATGATCAAGGATGCATGCACTGTACTGTCACCATTTGAGGAGGCAACGAGGATGGTGCGCAGGGACAGTGCATGCATCAGTGACACAATTCCTTTAATGTTCCTGCTGGAGCGCACTCTGCAGGAAATTATAGATGTGGCACTAGAGGCAGAGCAGGTGGCCTTCCCTAGCTCTCAAGGCCCCAGACTTTCTGCAGACAGCATTCCTGCGAGTCTTTAGATCAGACAGGAGGAGGATGAGGAGGAGGAGGAATATTTAAGTAGTGGGGGCATTGAAGGTGGGGATACCTCAAGGGAGGGTTTTGTGTGCCCAGAAACACAAGGACTAGTACGTGGCTGGGAGGAGGAAGTGCACGATGGAGTCATCCTCATTGACCAGGAAGACTCGGAAGCTAATGCTGCATGGGCTCCCTTGTCCTGCAAAGCCTGCTAAAGGACCCCAGGATTCGTGCTATCAAGGAGAGGGATCATGAGATATGTAGTCATTTTGTTGTAAATTGAAAGATGTATTTAGCTGTGAGTTCTGGAATGTGTCTTGTTTTCATGCTATAATGGGATTTAGGAACAGAAAGTATTTTAAGGCGCTGTGTAGTGTTTGGACTAAGTTGGTTCTAGTCACCGTGCGAATGTGCTGCCAACTCAGGGGTGGTTGCAGAGCCTTTGCTGCTACGTGTTAAACAGAAAAGGAAATTGTGGGTACCCCTTTGTGCGGCGCTACTCGCGGTTGGGTCTGATTGGAGGAGCAGTATAATGAGATGTGCTCCTACATATAGTCAGAATCCTGATCAATAACAGTAAAGATAGGTATTGAACAAATATACATACATAAAATGAATCCCTATAATATTAAAAAGAGATGTTTCTTATACAGTAGTCTGTGCTGTTAATCCATATACGGTTCCAGTGCCACCTAGTGTCCAAATGGTGGGATTTATTCTGGATGTACTGAGTCAGTTTCAGTGGTGAAAAAAAAGGGGGGGAATATAATGCTTCCTTCTTTTTTTATAAAAAATATTCAGCGTGTACTTCTTATTCGGCATTTGACAGCCTCTGCTTCTCTTTCCCCTTCCGTGTTCCTCCGAGAGAAAGAGTGATAATTAGGGGTGCATCCAGGTCTGTCAAACTGTGCTGTTATAGAGAATGGAAACTATGCACTTACGTTTGGATCTGATGGGATGCTGCTGAATCCTTGGCAATATGTCGATGTTCCTTTTAGAATCTGCTCCTTGGTGCCTTTTTTCCTTCGAATGGCCTGGTCCACAATTAACTGTAAAGCTACCTTTTTAGAGGTGCTTTTAGTTGCTGGCGGCGCTTAAGGATAGCAACTGGATGCAGTGAGGGATTAAATCTTTACCATATTTATTCTAGCAGCTTCACATCAGTGAAAGGATAATAAAAACAATATAAACAACGTAAGGCATAAAAACACCTAAGAAAAGATAATAAAAAATCAGATAGTTCGTGATAAAAGTCTGTTAAAAAAGGTCTGTTAAGAAAGTTAGCATAGGGGTCTCCAAGACGCGTTTCGCCGGCTCCCTGGCCAGCTTCATCAATCGGATGCCCCTTTCGGGCGGGAAATGTTTAGTTTTGCTCATGGTCGTTCTGCGCATGCGCGCGGCTCTGTTTCTCTCCTGGTCACGTGTGGGTGGTGTCATCCTGGGTAAACTCCATCTCTGTTTGCATGCCCTCTGGGGTTCTTCCTAGTGGATAATCCTTTTTCGTTTATTCAAAGTGGCAGAGAGGAGTGTTAAAGGCGGTGACACCTTTGTTCTAAATCCATTGTGGAGCTGGATTAGGGGGAGTGTTTCAAAGGGTTTGATAAATCCAGAGTTTGCAGCCATATATACTCAGACTGCGGGGATCTAGTAAATATGTCATTACATAGATCAAAAGTGCAGAATGCATCTTTCTTATTGCACACTAAATATATAAATATAAAGTGGAGGGGAAAAGATGATCCTTTCCTTATTGCACCAGATGTTTTACATTCATTTATCTTTTAGCTTTTAACTGACCATCATAAATGAGAGTCCAATGAATATTAAATCATCAGTAAACAGATCATCATAATTGGAGTCTGATACAGTTGTGTTCAAAATTATTCAACCCCCAATGCTGTAAAGGGTTTTAGGGAATTTAGTGTACATTTGTAATTGTATTCAGAATGAAATCCTACAAGGACTTTTTAAAGAACCATATGCAACTAAAATGACATCAATTGGTTTTGTAATACAGTAGTAAATGTTTCTTTTGTGAATTCTTCATTGACACAATTATTCAACCCCTTAAAGACTACCACTCTGAAGAACAGAGGTTCATTCAAGTGTTTTCAATCAGGTATTGAAAACACCTGTGGATGTCACGGTGAAGTGGAAATAGGCTAGAAGATGGCCGCCATTGTACACAGGCGGCCATCTTGTTCAGAATATTGGTTCACTTGTATATAACTAGACAGGTTTGTAGCTGAAACTAGAATGAGGTATACGTAGAAATTTAGGAATGCGTTTAGATTAGCAGAAAAGCAATTAAAGTCTTATGAAAGATCTTTGCTGTTTCTGGCACGGAGAAGTAGATATTCCAAGGTCGTTGGGCCCGCGGAAAGACGAAGGAGTATAGAAGACCGGGCCCCAGGCCATCTGAATAAACATAGCCGATAGGGAGGGAGGCACTGCCCGGAGAAAGACAGCACAAACAAATCACAGACTGTCAAACTAACGAGAAGTGTATCAATTTATAGTTATATGTGGAATGTTCTTTGTGTTTGAATTAATGATGGGAGGTATTAACCCACGTGGGGTGGAATAGAGTGTCATAGGGAGGTGGGCTAATGGGGATGTACCTAATTATGTATTTTGGGCATAAAACCTCATGTCTCTGTGTAATCGGGGCTCACTCTAAGCGATTCAATCCTGTGTGAGCACTTGTGTGACGACACAATAAACTCTTGCCTTTCCTGAAGAGACTCGTGTTTGGACAATCCTTGCTTGTGTCAGGTCCGGCGCCGTTAATGAAGTGAACCTGTCTGACTCCGGCTACATTTCTGGGGTCTCGATAGCCGGGATAACGGGCCTTTTGCCAAGACACAGGCAACGGCTGCTGAACACAGTGCGGCGCTTGACTGCAGCAGTGCCAGAATCCCGATGGTTGGGGGCGTCCGTTGAAGGTGAGCTGACATCTGCAGGCGCCAAGCAGGATTTCCTGTACAGTGGACCTCATCTCGTCCCAAACAGACCCCCCCGGCCTGGGAAGCTGGGACACACCCGAGTCCGAGGAAACAGCGAGCAGCGCCGGCGATAGGTAACGTGTCTTCTATGTTTTGTATGTCTAAAGGAAATACCGGTATCTAAGGGAAACGTCCGACTGAGATAGACGGATAAGAGGATGCGATGGCCACCATCCTATTGGCATATCTAGCCCGCCGCTGATAGCGCTGACATTGCTGAGGAGCCAGAGTGGCTAGCGGGTGTCTGGATTCGGGGGAATTGAATGCCAATCAAAGGGTAGTTCTGTAAGAGAGGGAGAAGGTAGCTGCGTGGAGTTGCATAGTTCAGTGTTTGTAAATAGAGCTTCGCCACGTGGGTAAAAGGGAAAGGAGGAGGGATTTTTCTGTGACTGGGCTAAGAGCCTGAGTCAGTGCCTAGTGTGTACGCCGTATAGTGAAAAGGGCTTATAGTGAAGCCAGCGATAGCTGCAGAGATAGTGGTGCTGAGTGGGTAGATTATCCATAAGGCAGATTGGAATTGCAGGCGGAAGTATAGACAAGGAACGGGGTGCACATAGCCACAAGCAGTCAAGAGTTAGAGTTCAAATTACGGGGTATAAGGAGCCACAAAGAAGGGGATAAGTACCCTTGGCTAGTAGAAAGAGTAGAAGTGCCTATGTTTTATTCTATGTTGAAAGTATCTGATACGGTATGAGCTGTGAATGAATTGACTCGAGTGCTGTGAGTGAACGCGCGCCTACTCGCTCCACGAGGAAGCAAATACGAGATTTGACCCTGGACGTACGGTTTCGGCTCAGGCGACTGCAGTCGGCTACTGAAGGGGGAAGCGTATGTGGATGCGGATAAATTGTTGACTGAAGTATCAGACTGTAGATTTTAACTGTTGTTAAAATAAAATATTTGTATCGCAAAAAGTATTGTTTTCAGGAGTGACAATAGGTAACGGGTCATCAAAGCCCAAGAAGGTAAAGGAGGGTGAGATGCCCCTAGAATATATGGTGCGGAATTTCAAAGCATTATATAAAACGTATGATTATGGTGTATAGAATTGACAAAAGAGAAATTAAAAGTAATGTGTACAGTTGTGTGGCCGATGTTAGTCCCAGGATGGCCAGAGCAGGGGTCAATGGACCCGGAGTTAGTACAGAAGGTACATTCCCAAGTTACAGAGCAGTATGGACATCCTGAACAGTATCCGTATATATAATATATGGAGATATTGTATTAAAAACAAGAGTTATTTTATAATGATAGCGGGGAGAAATAAGAAGCAGGACCCCCAGAATAATGGAGAGAGAGAGGGAGACCGGTGTTAGATCAACCGGAAGAGAGTGATAATCTGCCCCCGTCCTACCCATTATGTTATGGGGCAGCTAGGGAAGCTCTGAATGCCGCGATTGCGCGGGCGGAGAGGGAGGAGCAGGAAGCTGCTATGTCTCGGTCAGCTCCCTCTGCTCCGTCCCGTATGGCTGAGGAAGAAGAGCAGGGTGCATCGGGTAGAGGAGATAGAGAGGCTCCACCAGAAAAGATTGAGATGCCCGATGAGAGTATATATAAATAAATTAATATTTTATGGAGTAAAATAATTGCAGTGCTATATAGTTTATGTGTATAGTTTAGACTGATTTTGTCCGATTGTGTTTTTAATTGATTATTAAACTGTTCAATTAAAAGTTAAGATTGAGCGTCGTCCCTGGTGTAATAGGCCCCCTCCTTTTTCTGACAGACTGTTTGCAAGAAAGAGGGGGAGAATGGGAGCAGTTTGTTTTTCTTTGCTCTCTGATAGCTGGAAAGAATAATCCTTTATGTATTTGTGCAGCGTACTATGTTTAGCTGATTTTAGTGTGTGTTACAATAGAATATTTGTCTGAAGTCTGTTGAGTGCAAGATATATGTTATATTTTGTGTTGATATTATTTCGAAAGTTTAAGTTTTGTTCAGAGCTAGAATTAAATAGAAAAGAAAAGAAAAGGGAGTCCTGGTTTTTAATATTATTGCATATAAATAATAATAAATATGTAATAGTATACAATATTGCCTACTAAAATATAAAATTTATTAACAAATTAAATTGAAATATATGAAACGGTTAGAAAATTAATTCGAGAAATAATTAAAGTAATTTTTCTTTACTGTTTTTACAAGGTATGTTTTTGTTTGATTTTTGATAGAATGATTTATTTTTATTGTTTTTTTTCGATGTAGTATTAAGAGTCTGTTTTGAACTATGAGAAAATATTTCTAAGAATATTATTTACACAATGTGTATATGTATATGCCCGAATGTCCCATCCAGCTCCTGGAGCGGGATATTTTTTGCAAATTGCAAGCCCAAATTATGTTTTGTTTTTTTTCCCCGGGGGTCACGTTCAATTAAACCTGCCGGAGAGTGGCAGTTTTGTTCGGTAGTATAATCCAGCCAGCCCGCACAACCCCCAATCTGTGAAAATCGCAGTAGTTATGCCGAGGGAAGAAGAACGGCGCACGGCACCTACTCTGTCTGCCACGCTGGATCCGCACGCACTACTCCTTGGAATTCCTGAGGTGGGGGGCGGAGGACAACCCGCCCAGATTAGTTGAATTAAAGCCCGGCGCAAAACCGTGGCTCTAAGACAATATTATATCCCACAGAAAGCCAAGCAGGTTACAGAGTGTCTAAAAAGAAAACACAAATATATAAACAGAGTGTAAAATACCTGGGATTCCAGTTAACAGGTACCAAACGTGCACTAGGGGCAGAAAGAAAACAAAAAGCAATGTGCCGCATACCCCAACTAAAGACCAGGAGACAAGTCCGTGAGTTCCTGGGAGCTGCAGGCTTCTGCCGCCTGTGGATCCCCAACTTCGCAGAAATTGCCAAGCCGCTTCATCAAGCAACCAAGGAAAGAGAATTAGACCCCTTTCATTGGGAAGAAGAGCAAACCGCAGCGTTTCTGAAATTAAAGACTCTGCTAATGGAAGCTCCTGCACTGGGTCTGCCAGATCATAGCAAGCCTTTCCAGCTGTTCGTACATGAACATAACCAAACAGCAACAGGAGTATTGGTCCAGACCTTTGGCTCGTGGCTGAGGCCTGTGGCCTACCTCTCCAAGCAACTCGACCCTGTGGCCTGCGGCCTACCCCCATGCCTGAAAGCAGTGGCTGCCACCGCAATGCTGATAGCAGAAGCAGACAAGCTGACCCTTGGACAAGTTCTTCATGTCAAGGTGCCCCATGCTGTCAAGGCTCTGCTGGATGTCAAAGGAGGTTACTGGTTTAGCAACAGCCGGATGACGAAGTACTAAGCCATGATGTGTGAAAATCCACGGGTTCATTTGGACCTCATCGCTACCTTAAACCCTGCTACTTTACTGCCTGACTGTGAAGAGGATCCAAATCATGAATGCCTCCAAGTCATGGAAGAAGTGTTCAGTAGCAGGCCAGATTTGAAAGACGTACCCCTAGACAAATACGATCTACAGCTATTCACTGATGGTAGCAGCTACATGGATGATGGGAAGAAAGTCTCCGGCTATGCAGTAGTCTCAACAGAAGAAATTATTGAAGCAAAGCCACTGCCAGGCCATACATCGGCACAACTAGCTGAAATAACAGCCTTAACCAGAGCCCTTGAAATTTCTGAAGGCAAAAGAGTAAATATCTATACAGATTCCAAATACGCCTTCATGACAGTCCATGCACATGGTGCACTCTACAAAGAAAGAGGCCTACTCACGTCTTCAGGACAACAAATTAAATATGCTGCAGAAATCACGGCCCTCCTGGAAGCAGTGTGGAAACCAAGTGCTGTCAGCATCATGCACTGTCGTGGCCATCAAAAAGGCCGTGATGAAATTCCAAAAGGTAACAGACGCGCGGACCAGGCCGCAAAAGCAGCTGCAAAACCGCCACCACCAACAGAAGCAGAAGCTCAAGCTAAAGTACTGATCTGCAAGCAAGAGCCTCAATCTTCCATGCCAAATTACGAGTTCTATATGAATTTGATAAAGTTTGAACCCCACGGCGAGTTCATTGAAATAATATTGAACAAATGGCAAGATGATTATGAACTGTTAGAACTCAATCATGATTATATCCAATGGTTTTTCCCAACTCGAACACAAGGCCGAAATTTCTACTCTACTCCCCTAAATCCGCAAGAGACATGCCTAATGGTTAACACCTCAGAAGTTCAGCAAAGACTGCGCAGAGTCTGCAAGATGAGGCTGAAATTCTTCGGCGTAAAAATAGTGGGGGAGGAGGAAGACAAAGAAACAATTGAAGTTGAACGAGCAGAGAATTTCGCGTCACGTTTTGAAAATTTGACAATCAATTCTCACAATAATCTACGAATCACACGAATACTGCACAGTCTGGGAGAATTGGGAGCAGAAGAATATCAAGTCCCACTGGTGAGGTTCTTCCTCAAGGAGATCCTTATCAAGAACAGACTGCCAAGAATGAAGAAAAGTGCAATGAATTTTTTTATACCAGCAGTAAGAGATTCACAAGACAGACAAGATTTGTTATTTTGAGAACAGGCCCATCGGGCTATCCCCAATGGTATTATTACAAATAGACTTTACAGTGCTGCCACCCTGCAAAGGATACAAATATTTACTAGTGATGGTGTGCACTTTGACAGGATGGGTAGAAGCTTCCCAACTAGAACTGAAAAGACGACAGAAGTGGTAAAGAGTCTAATGAAAGAAATAATACCACGTTACGGACTTCCACTCGAGATAGGGTCGGACAATGGCCCTGCATTTATCCAGAACTGTTTACAACAATTTGCCCGGCTACTGGGCATCACCTGGAAGCTATAGACCGCCTACAGGCCCCAAAGTTCGGGAAAAGTTGAAAGAATGAACCGTACCCTAAAGACTTTGATGTCCAAACTGTGCCAAGAGACGTCACTAGGCTGGTTGGACTTGCTGCCGATAGTCCTTTTGCACATTAGGTGCAGACCAACCCCCCAATTGAAGCTAAGTCCGTACGAACTTATGTTTGGACGGCCAACCCCTCTGATTAATGGACTAAGGGGGGACCTTCGGGCATTGGGAGAAACTAAACTAAATGATCAGGTAGTAATGCTGGGTAAATCAATGCAGAAATTAAATACTTGGGTGGGGGATAATATACCGCATTTTCTGTATCCTTCATTGTATAAATATTGTCCGGTGACTCAGTATGGGTAAAAGAGTGGAAAAATGATCCACTAGATCCAAAATGGAAAGGTTTTTATTTTGTCCTGTTATCAACCCCTATAGCAGTAAAGATTGCCGAGGTGGTCCCGTGGATACATCACTCCAGGGTAAAAGCAGCCGCAGCCAGTCCTGAACCAACATGGAAGGTTGTTACCAACGAGACCAACCCACTGAGGCTGAAGCTGACAAAGACCACAGCCATGAGCACCTAAATGATCCTAACCCAGATAATACAGAGGATCAACAAGTGGGTGTTTTGATGGGCACAGGTCCTGACCACCCGCCAACGGGGGATACCCACAGGGTGCTTTTTAGGGGCCCGGCCCCCACCCTTGATTATCCAGAAATGTTTTTTATTTTTGAAATTCCGGTGGGGAGGGATTGGGTTTATGTGACTGTAAAAAGAATTGCCCAAGGAATTCTGACACTCGGGGCATTTGTGGTGCTGATTTTATATTTTGCTAATTTGATTTATGGACTCTCGCGTGGAGTATGCTCTAATTGTACGGGCAATGTGGGGAAAGTGGATATTTCCCATATCTGGAATGGTACGCACCCGGTGATGGAGAACCGTACCATGTGGAGACAAAAACGAGAGGCGCTATCTGGAACCAACCCAAGAGGACACTTATTTGTGCAATTCAAATATGACTATGCTAAAAAGTCTGGGCAAACTGTATGCTGGGTGTGTAGTAGACTGCACCCAGAGACAATTTATATACCATTTGCCTCTGTTCCAATGAATTTGAGTATGTTTGTATCAGGGAAAAGACAAAATCAGTCAGTCCCGGGTACCCTATAATAGGACCAGTGTATCCACCAGAATGGTGTTTTCAACTAGGACCAGATAAAGAAACAAATAACGAGGGTGGGTTATGTAACTCAAGTCAGTTCAACTGGACATCATACATTTACATATTCAAAACAGGACAAAAGGCGATTTATTTATACATACGATGCAGGCAACTCACTAGAGACCAAGAGGCGGTGATTGGGAATGTGACCAATGGGAGGCAGGGTGCAGTGGATATGATGAGACGGCTGAGACATTTTGCGATAGAGATATCAAAGGGAACACTATATTCATCACCATTTATAGTGACAGGAGGGTACCAGGTGTGCTGTGAAAGGGTGTGTTACACATGGGTACCACCAACAATAACGGGAATGTGTTATTTGGCTAAGCTGGTCCCAATCCAGAAACTAAGGGGAGAAGACACAAACACAGACACAGAACTACACCCTAGGTACCCACTGGCGTTTGAAAGACCGAAGAGAGAATTGTTTGCGAAGATGGATCGAATATGGACATGGTTGCCAGCATGGACTGGATGGGGAGGAGAGATGATGAGGAGATTGAATAGCTATGTCAATCTGATGGATGAGATTCTGAATAGAACCAGTATGGATATCCAGCTGCTGAATCTGGAAATGCGTGAGTTACGAAAGGTGCAAATGATATATGAAATGGCGCTTGAGCAGATCAGTGCGGCCTTGAATGGATTGTGTGAAATGACAATGCACTATGAATGTTGCACCTTCATCAGAAACACTACACACGAAGTCCCAGACTATTACCAGGTAATTCAAGATCATCAGGAGAAGGTAGCACAGTTGCAGGGCACAGCCAGAAGGATTGCTGCCGAAGGCTGGAATCCGCTCCGTGGGTTTGGAGCAATGGGAGAATGGTTTGGTTCTATTTTGAGATTCATCTCAAAGATTGGATCCATGATACTTATGATAGTGGTGATTTTGATCATAGGGATACTGATATACCGTATAGGGCTATGTTTATAGCCACTGTGTAAAACAGTACTGATATCTACACAAACACAGAAGATACCACTGATAATTCCACAGGGTATGTTCCCAGTGAAAGAAACCCCCCTTTTTCAGTAGTTTCAGAATAGTGGAGTGTAATGGCTACAAGTGCCAGGAAAAGATCCTGACACTTGAGCCAAGGGGGGAATGAAGTGGAAATAGGCTAGAAGACGGCCGCCATTGTACACAGGCGGCCATCTTGTTCAGAATATTGGTTCACTTGTATATAACTAGACAGGTTTGTAGCTGAAACTAGAATGAGGTATACGTAGAAATTTAGGAATGCGTTTAGATTAGCAGAAAAGCAATTAAAGTCTTATGAAAGATCTTTGCTGTTTCTGGCACGGAGAAGTAGATATTCCAAGGTCGTTGGGGCCCGCGGAAAGACGAAGGAGTATAGAAGACTGGGCCCCAGGCCATCTGAATAAACATAGCCGATAGGGAGGGAGGCACTGCCCGGAGAAAGACAGCACAAACAAATCACAGACTGTCAAACTAACGAGAAGTGTATCAATTTATAGTTATATGTGGAATGTTC
This sequence comes from Leptobrachium leishanense, assembly GCA_009667805.1. Classification (NCBI taxonomy): domain Eukaryota; kingdom Metazoa; phylum Chordata; class Amphibia; order Anura; family Megophryidae; genus Leptobrachium; species Leptobrachium leishanense. The sequence goes on from CM019071.1 coordinate 100,092,288, forward strand.
TTTGTGTTCGAATTAATGATGGGAGGTATTAACCCACGTGGGGTGGAATAGAGTGTCATAGGGAGGTGGGCTAATGGGGATGTACCTAATTATGTATTTGGGGCATAAAACCTCATGTCTCTGTGTAATCGGGGCTCACTCTAAGCGATTCAATCCTGTGTGAGCACTTGTGTGACGACACAATAAACTCTTGCCTTTCCTGAAGAGACTCGTGTTTGGACAATCCTTGCTTGTGTCAGGTCCGGTGCCGTTAATGAAGTGAACCTGTCTGACTCCGGCTACAACGGAGCATCAATAAAGCATAATAAGCACCAATTAGGCAGCTTTAAAATGACTGTGATACTCAGCTCCTTCTAGACATTTACTGGTGTAGTTACAAACATGGTGAAGTCAAGAGAATGGTCCACGAAGACAAGAGAAGAGGTGATTACTCTTCACAGGAAGGGCAATGGCTATAAGAAGATTGCAAAGATGTTAAACATACTGTCACGGGATGGCCCAGCACCCTCAGCCAGGGGCGGTGCAGTGACAGTGGGGACATGGACACTTGGGTGTGGTGGCACGCACCTTGTTTTTCGTTATTTTACTTAGAGGTGACAATTGTGTGGTGTTAATAAAGTGTTCCCTGTTGGTTATGGTGTGATGTATTTTCCCTGTGTTTGCCTTGCTCGCCGCCATTTTCCGATCCTTGTGGCGCAGTTGGAATTTCGATTCGGAAAATGGCCGATTCGAACCATCCGGTTCGAATCGTAAAATGGCCGATTCGGACCATCCGGTCCGAATTGGCGATTCCCTGAAGGCTAAGGGCCAATGGGTCCTGGGAGGGCGGGCAAGGAGTCCCATTGTATTCTAATTATGATAAGAAGTAATAAAAGTCTGTACTGTAAACAATAAAGGCAGTTCCTGCAGTACATTCAGCTTCGTCTGGTGTGGCTTGATTCTCCGCCGTATTTCGGATCTGAGTGTCCCTCGCGGCCTCAGAATACGGTGCCCATCCGATCCGAATCGAGCGCGTTGACCCTGCATCGAGCATCAGGGCAGCGGCGCTACATCAGAAGATTCGATCGGGGAAATACAGCGATCCGAACCGAACGGCCCCGCCGGGAGCCGCGCATCGACCGTCGCGGTAAGACCCGAACTTCCCCTCTGGTCCCGCCAGATCCGAAGCGCCCTTCCCTACCGATCGGAAGCCCTCCAGTTCCGATCCGACCCGCCATCCCTTCCCGACTCGAAACATCACCGCTCAAGATCCGAAGAAACATCCGCCCCCGGATCGGAAACGTTTCCCACCTAAGAACCGAAACGTTTCCCCATAAGATCCGAATCTTCCTCCGCGGCCGCTAGGGCTGATTCCCGCAGGCGTCCCACACCCGCCAGGTCAAGGAACCAGTTGCTCGGGACGCTGAGTGCTGTATGGCTCAGTGGTCGGACTGGTTTCAGGCAGGGGTCCCCTTCACCGCCCGCTAACCCTACCCTAGGGTCACGCCAGGCCGCACGAGACGCCGAGTGGGCGCCACTCGGTAGTCGGGCCAGCGGTAAGCGACGGGGTCACGCAGATAGAGCACACCCGCAGGCGGAACACCATCTCATTCCGTCATACTGGTGGCAGCGGTGGGATCGCTCTCTGCAGACCCCAGGGGGACCCTCATCATGATCAAGTATTCTGCCTATAAGCGGGACGTCCTGCGCGGGATGCTGGAGAATCGGGGCGGTGTCCCGGGCTCTAAGAGTCGGGAGACCCTGATAGAAGAGTTGAGGAGGATAGATCAGGCGGAGGCGTTCGCGGAGTTGCCCGCGGACCCAGTACCGGCTGCCGTCCCCGCCGAGGCCGAGGATAGCGAATTCTGCCGGAAGATGCGGGAGCGGATCTCCATGATGGGTCCGGCTCCATCGGAAGCAGAACTGAGGAAACTGGGTCGGGAACTCGGTCAGGAAGAGGAGAGGGAGAGAGAGCGGGTGCACGAACTGCGGCTGGCCGAAGTGCGAAGCCGGCGGAGCAGCCGCTCGCCATCGGACCGGTATGCCGACCGAAAAGTGCCGTTCCAGGCGTTCAAGGAGTTCCGGGAAGCTGAGGAAGAGATCGAAAGCTATCTCCAGGACTTTGAGCGCCTGTGTCGGGTGCATGACGTGCACCGCGCCGACTGGATCCGGATCCTGGCGAGCAAGCTGACTGGTCGGGCCGCCGAGGCCTATCGCACGGTGCCGGATGACGAGGCCACTAGCTACTCGCACGTCAAGCAGGCGCTGCTGAGTAGATATGCCGTGACCCCTGAAGCCAGCCGGATGAAGTTCCGGAATTCTCGCCGGCCCAGTGGCGCCACTCACGTGGAGTGGGCCCATCGGCTGCAGAGGGACCTGCGCACCTGGCTCTCGGGAAGCCAAGCGGAGTCGGTGGCCGAGATCACCCAACTGCTGCTGCTCGAGCAGTTCTTCGAGCACACACCCTCCGCTGTCCGAGAGTGGGTGCGCGACAAGAAGCCCTATACGGTGCAGCAAGCGGCCACCTGGGCTGACGAGTACACGGACACCCGGAAGCTGACGGGGGGGGAGCGGCCTCTGGCCAGCCGTCCCATGCTACCCGCCCCACTACTTCCACCACCTCCACCACCCGTGATCCGGGCGCCTGTAGCACGGGCTCCCAGCCGGCCCACCAACATGGCTAACGTCCGCTGTTACGGGTGCAACCAGGAGGGGCACTACAAACAACATTGCCCCAACCGCCCGGAATTGACCCGGCCGGCCGGCAGGCCATCGCTGGCGGCCCATTGTTGCGACGCTGGAGCTCCGTGGCCGGAGGCCCCGGAAGAATGGTGGGAGCAGCTGCACGAAGCCGACCCAGTGCAAGCCGCCGCGGATGACAACCGCCGACACCACCGCCAGGCGGTGTGGATAAACGGGCGGCCCGCTGAGGGGCTGCGAGACTCCGGGGCTACCATCACCCTCGTCCGGCCCCACTTGGTCCCGCCAAGCGACCGCATGCAGAGCACTGTAGCGGTGCGGGTGGCGGGAGGGAAAGTGCTCCGGCTGGAGACAGCCCGGGTGTACCTGGACTGGGGGAACGGGGAGAAAGAGGTGCGGGTGGGGTTGCTGAGACACTTGCCGGCCGAGGTGCTCCTGGGAAATGATCTGGGGCAGTTAGTGTCCGCTTATTCCACAGATGCAGCTACCCCGGTTACCACTAGGCAACAGAGCCGACGCCACGACCAGAGTACTCCGAATGGGACCCAGGTGAGACCCCCACCAACACCCTCCCGACCTCCCAAGCCTTCCAAACTCCCAAACCGCCTCGACCTCCGCGACCCCCCAACCCTTACCGATCCCCTCGACCTCCCCGACAGGCCAAAACCCCAGGCCCTTCCCGCCCTCCCAGTCCGTTATCCCCTTCCCGACCCCGACGGGACTCGATGCTTTTCCCTTCGCTTGACCTCCCTTCCCCGTGGTGTACCCCGGAGACTCTGCGCCACCAGACGCAAACCGACCCCACATTACAGGGCTACCGGGACCGAGCTGGTCAGGGCCTGGACGGCCAGGGGAAAGACAAGGTGGAGTGGGAGGACGGGCTGCTGTACCGCTACACCGTGAGGGAGGGGGCCAAGAAGAAGCAGATTCCTCAGAAGCAGCTGGTGGTGCCGCAAGGACCCAGGCAGGAGCTTCTGCGCTTGGCCCACGACATTCCCCTTTCGGGTCACTTAGGCCAGTCGAAGACCCGGCACAGGTTGGCGCGCGCGTTTTACTGGCCTCGCCTTAGCAACGACACCCGCGATTATTGCCGCACCTGCCCAGTCTGTCAGAAAGCTGGGAAGGCTGGGGACCATCCGAAGGCGCCCCTGCACCCCATGCCCATCATCCAGGAGCCCTTTAGCCGGGTGGCGGTTGACATCGTAGGGCCGTTGCCACGGCCCAGTGCCACCGGTAAGAGGTATATTCTTACCGTGGTGGATTATGCCACCCGGTACCCCGAGGCTGTGGCCTTGGCCAACATCCAGGCGGACACGGTAGCGGACGCGCTCCTCAGGGTGTTCACGAGGGTGGGGTTTCCCCGAGAAATCCTGTCCGATCAGGGTACCCAGTTTACCGCTGAGCTCACCCAACAGCTCTGGCGTCTCTGTGGCGTTAAGGCGCTGCACAGCGCCCCGTATCACCCCCAGACCAACGGGCTGTGCGAGCGGTTCAATGGGACCCTGAAGCAGCTCATCCGGGCCTTCGTGCATGAGAACAGGGATTGGGAGAAGTATCTTCCCCACTTGCTGTTCGCCTACCGGGAGGTTCCGCAGGAATCCACCGGGTACTCACCGTTTGAGCTGCTGTATGGACGCCGGGTGCGCGGTCCTCTGGATCTGGTTAGGGCTCAGTGGGAAGGGCCGCCGGAGGAGGACGGTGTCCCCGTGGTGGAGTATGTTCTGAAGCTCCGGGAGCGCTTGGCGGACCTCCAGGGGTTCGTGCAGGAGAACATGGAGACGGCCCAGGCTCAGCAGAAGGCGTGGTACGATCGCGCTGCGTGCAGCCGCTCGTTCTGTGTGGGACAGAAGGTTCTGGTGTTGAAACCACAGCGGCAGAACAAGCTGCAGGCGGCCTGGCAAGGTCCCTACAAGGTGGTAACCCAGCTGGGGGATACCACCTATGTGGTTGTGAGCTGCGCGGACACCAGAATCCAGCGGACGTTCCACGTCAATATGCTGAAGGCCTTCCATGAGCGGCCGGAGTCGGTGGACGCCATATGCGCGCCGGCGGCCGAGGAGGCGGAGCCCTTTCCCTTGGAGGAACTCCCGGGGGTAGCTAAGCAGCCTTCCGGGGTGGAGCAGGTGCAGTTGGGGGAGGAGCTAGGGCCCGAGAAACAGGCGCAGGCGCGGCAGCTGCTTCTCGCCTATCCGGGGGTTTTCTCGGCCCTTCCAGGATATACGGACCAGGCCGTCCATCAGGTGGACACCCCCGGCCAGAGGCCCCTCCGACAGCCCGCCTACCGGATCCCGGAAGCAGTCCGCGAGTCTATGCGGGCTGAGATCCGGGAGATGTTGGAGCTGGGGGTCATAGAGCCGTCGGCCAGCCCATGGGCGTCGCCCGTGGTCCTGGTGCCCAAAAAGGACGGTACCACCAGGTTCTGCGTCGACTATCGGCGGGTAAACGACTGTACTGTTACGGACGCTTATCCGATGCCCCGAGTCGACGAGTTGCTAGACCAGATCTCCGGGGTCATTTTCTGACCACGGTGGATCTGTGCAAGGGGTATTGGCAGATTCCCCTTGCCGAGGAGGCGACCCCGAAGTCGGCCTTCATCACCCCGTTCGGCCTGTACCAGTTTCGAGTCATGCCGTTCGGGATGAAGAACGCCCCTGCTACCTTCCAGCGGTTAATCGATCGCCTCCTCGATGGCCTCCAGGGATTCGCTTGCGCGTACCTGGATGACATAGCCATCTATAGCCAGACCTGGGAGGAACATCTGGAGCATGTAGGGACTGTCCTGGGCCGGATTAGGGACGCCAACCTGACCCTAAAGCCGGAGAAGTGTAAGGTGGGGATGGCCGAGGTGCAGTATCTGGGCCACCGGGTGGGGTGCGGGATACAGCGGCCGGAGCCCGCCAAGATAGAGGCTATCCTGGACTGGCCCACTCCTGTGACCAAGACTCAGGTCCTGGCCTTTCTGGGTACCGCGGGGTATTACAGGAAATTTGTACCCCACTACAGTGATCTGGCCAAACCCCTGACTGACTTGACCAAGAAATCCCTGCCCCGCCAAGTCCTGTGGTCCCCGGAGTGTGAACAGGCCTTTCGACAATTGAAGGCCGCCCTGACCCAAGCTCCCCTGCTGGCAGCTCCCAACTATAATAAACGTTTTATTGTCCACACAGACGCGTCCATGTTCGGACTGGGAGCTGTCCTGAGTCAAGTGGGGGACGACGGGGGGGACCATCCGGTGGCGTTTATTAGCCGGAAGTTGTTGCCACGAGAGGTGGGGTATGCTGCAGTGGAAAAGGAGTGCCTGGCCCTGGTCTGGGCCCTACGAAAGCTCCAACCCTACGTCTACGGTCGGTCCTTCACCGTGATGACCGACCACAACCCCTTGGTATGGCTCAACCGAGTGGCGGGGGAGAACGGCCGCCTGCTGCGGTGGAGCCTGGCTCTCCAACCCTTCAACTTTTCCATCCAATATCGGCCCGGGTCGCAGAACGGTAACGCAGATGGGTTATCGCGACAGTCGGCCCGGGAACCAGGGGATTGGGGAGCCCCGACTACCTCGGTACGACCCGGTGGGGTCCAACCGAGTGCGTCGGACCTTGGGGAGGGGGAGGAGTGTCACGGGATGGCCCAGCACCCTCAGCCAGGGGCGGTGCAGTGACAGTGGGGACATGGACACTTGGGTGTGGTGGCACGCACCTTGTTTTTCGTTATTTTACTTAGAGGTGACAATTGTGTGGTGTTAATAAAGTGTTCCCTGTTGGTTATGGTGTGATGTATTTTCCCTGTGTTTGCCTTGCTCGCCGCCATTTTCCGATCCTTGTGGCGCAGTTGGAATTTCGATTCGGAAAATGGCCGATTCGAACCATCCGGTTCGAATCGTAAAATGGCCGATTCGGACCATCCGGTCCGAATTGGCGACTCCCTGAAGGCTAAGGGCCAATGGGTCCTGGGAGGCGGGCAAGGAGTCCCATTGTATTCTAATTATGATAAGAAGTAATAAAAGTCTGTACTGTAAACAATAAAGGCAGTTCCTGCAGTACATTCAGCTTCGTCTGGTGTGGCTTGATTCTCCGCCGTATTTCGGATCTGAGTGTCCCTCGCGGCCTCAGAATACGGTGCCCATCCGATCCGAATCGAGCGCGCTGACCCTGCATCGAGCATCAGGGCAGCGGCGCTACATCAGAAGATTCGATCGGGGAAATACAGCGATCCGAACCGAACGGCCCCGCCGGGAGCCGCGCATCGACCGTCGCGGTAAGACCCGAACTTCCCCCTGGTCCCGCCAGATCCGAAGCGCCCTTCCCTACCGATCGGAAGCCCTCCAGTTCCGATCCGACCCGCCATCCCTTCCCGACTCGAAACATCACCGCTCAAGATCCGAAGAAACATCCGCCCCCGGATCGGAAACGTTTCCCACCTAAGAACCGAAACGTTTCCCCATAAGATCCGAATCTTCCTCCGCGGCCGCTAGGGCTGATTCCCGCAGGCGTCCCACACCCGCCAGGTCAAGGAACCAGTTGCTCGGGACGCTGAGTGCTGTATGGCTCAGTGGTCGGACTGGTTTCAGGCAGGGGTCCCCTTCACCGCCCGCTAACCCTACCCTAGGGTCACGCCAGGCCGCACGAGACGCCGAGTGGGCGCCACTCGGTAGTCGGGCCAGCGGTAAGCGACGGGGTCACGCAGATAGAGCACACCCGCAGGCGGAACACCATCTCATTCCGTCATACATACCAAGAGAGACCATAGGAGGCATCATTCGCAAATTCAAGGCAAAGGGCACTGTTGAAACGCTACCTGGTCGTGGCAGAAAGAAGTTGCTGACTTCGACTGCCGGGCGCTACCTGAAGCGTAGAGTGGAGAAAAGTCCCTGTGTGACTGCCGAGGAACTGAGAAAAGATTTGTCAGATGTGGGTACTGAAGTTTCAGCTCAGACAATACGGTGCACACTGCGTAATGAAGGCCGCCATGCCAGAACTCCCAGGCGCACCCCCTTGCTGTCTCCAAATAATAAGAAGAGTCGACTGCAGTATGCCAAAAGTCATGTGGACAAACCACAGAAGTTTTGGGATAGTGTTCTGTGGACTGATGAAACAAAATTAGAACTGTTTGGGCCCATGGATCAACGCTATGTTTGGAGGAGGAAGAACAAGGCCTATGAAGAAAAGAACACCTTGCCTACTGTGAAGCATGGCGGGGGGTCAAATGCTTTTGGGCTGTTTTGCTTCTGCAGGTACAGGGAAGCTTCAGCGTGTGCAAGGTACCATGAATTCTCTTCAGTACCAGGAGATATTGGATGACAATGTGATGCAGTCCGTCAGTCACAAACCTGAGGCTTGGGAGACGTTGGACTTTTCAACAGGACAATGATCCCAAGCATACCTCCAAGTCCGCTAGAGCATGGTTGCAGATTAAAGGCTGGAACATTTTGGAGTGGCCATCGCAGTCACCTGACTTAAATCCGATTGAGAACCTCTGGTGGGACTTAAAGAAAGCAGTTGCAGTGCGCAAGCCTAAGAATGTGACTGAACTGGAGGCTTTTGCCCATGACGAATGGGCAAAGATACCCGTAGATCGCTGCAAGACACTTGTGTCAAGCTATGCTTCACGTTTAAAAGCTGTTATAACTGTAAAAGGATGTTGTACTAAATACTAAGATTGAATGTCACTTGGGGGTTGAATAAAACTGATAATGATATGAGCACAGAAAAGACATTTGTGGTTATTTCATTATAAATGTTATGTTATATTTGTCTGACCTACACCTGCCTCTTTGATTTAATTGTAAGCAAGATGACTGAATGATCAAAATCAATGTCAAACTGGCCAAAACACTCAATTTCAGTGGGGGTTGAATAATTTTGAACACAACTGTATATATTAAATCGTCAAAACGTCATACAGGGGGCTAATGCATAATAAATCATCAGTAAACAAATCATCATAATTGGAATCCAATGAACATTAAATCATCAGTAAACGGATTATCACCAATGAAGTCTGATGAATATTAATTTGTCAGTGAACAAATCGTCATAGAGAGGGTCTAATGTATAATAAAACCTCAGTAAAGAAATCGTCATAAATGAAATCCAATGAACATTAAATCATCAGTAAATCGTCATGAAGGGAATCCAATGAATAATAAGTCATCAGCAGACCCTAATCCGTTTACTATTTCTGTTTTGACCCATTCGCAAGGATCTGTTTTGCACATCTTATTATATACTGTAAATTGATTGAGTGGTTGATATCTAGACATAAAATATCGCAGATCTTCTATCGTGATATGTGAAATATAACGAACATAATGTATAGGTACCGTAGGAAATGGTATCATAGGTTTGTTATCCATTTCTCTACAGATTCATGGTGTTATGGAAGGAGGCTGGTAGTGATGGTCTTTTGACTCTCTTTTGAAAAGCAAGTTAGGACGTCTTGGATCTTCCATGTACCATCTCTGTTGTTGACTCCAGGTATGTGCCGTTTCTTATTGCTGGTACTGCTGCAGCTCAGACAGTTTCCACATCCGTAAAACCCTTTTTCTACCTGGTAGTGATTAATTGCTGACTTTATCCTCTTAATGTTTTTGGTCTCTCGACAGGTGAAGGATGGTCTCTCTGGGAGGATTTCTTTTAGAATCGGGTCCTGCGTCAGGATTGGCTGCCTCATTTTGTTCTGAGCCTTAGTCTGCTTTGTTCCAATCCTTGATCCTTATTCACTTACCTTGCAGTTCTGAAGACTATCTGCTGCTAGAAGAGGTGCAGACTTTCTCCCGTTGTAAGGTGTGCAGGAGACGATCTGCTGCCAGAAGTGGTGAAAACTTTTCTCCCGTTGAAAGAGGTGCAGGTACCCACCGAAAAAGCAGTACCGTATGCCCACAAGTTGAGCCTGTAATCTAAGGCTCCAACATCGGTGAGTTCGCCTTTGACTATTTGTTACCTCTGTTAACAACACTAGCTACATATTGCGCTATGAGGATGTCTTCCTTTTTGTATTCGAGAGAATCCAGTCAATACTAGAAGAAAGGTGAAGACCACTCCAGAACCCCTAAAGAAGGGCAGAGGCCACCCTACATTAGGCCCAAGGCACTTCACACTAGAGCCGGTACAAGAGGCTCTATACTCTGTAAGTGTTCCCTTGTCATTGGGCACTTTACCATATACCAATCAATATTGCACCATCTCTCCTTTTCTGTTTTCCCCTTACCCCTTCCTTCCCTATTTTTGGGAACTGGGAGTCTATATAGGCCCTAAGAAAGAACAACATTCCAGGACTTCATTCAAAACCTCTGGACTACCTCAACAGAGACGCTACCGGACAATCCTTTCCCGTAATATACGGTCCGATTAACTTTTTAACTTTTTTCCCTTATTTACTTTCATGAACTGGAAAACGAGACTTATTCAGAGCCCTTTTTACCTTTACCTATGAACTTATATATACATTTTTTCATTTTTTGCAATTGCACTTTACATGCACTTTTTATGTTTTCTGTGATTTTATGAAGACACTTATTGTCTTTTTTGCACTTTTGCACATTTCCATTATTGCATATACGGGACACCTATTAACTCCCCTTGCACAGTGCTATTATTGCACATAATTTTACTTACAATAGCACCTTAGTGGTCTTTTCGACCGTGTCTGCATTGGACCAATAGGACTACCTCATCCACTTCATATAAATTGCCCTCATAAGGGACTGCGCCACTAGGATCTCCCTCCGTTTGTTCCATTGTTATTTGCACATTTCTGTCGAGGTTTTGTGTTATAATCCTCGTTGGCTGCACAACATAATTACACACACTGCAACAGCGCCTCCACTGTACCCCCCTCTCTCCAAAGATGAGGGGATGCTTGGGTCTGGCTGTTGGTTGGTTCCTGTGTTTGTAGACCAGGAGTTCTTTTCTGTCGATTTAGATCTATTTCTTTAGTAGTCTCTAGCTTCGAGCTTTCATATCCTTTTTCTTCAAATGCTTCTTGAAGTTTTTTCGCTTGTATTTCAAAATCTTCTTTCTTTGAGCAATTCCTTTTGATTCTAAGCATTTGACTCTTCGGGGCGCCCTCCAGCCATTGGTTGAGATTGCAACAGCTTCATAGAAAAATCCAGCTGCCATCTCAACCAATGGCTGGAGGGCGTCCCGAAGAGTCAAATGCTTAGAATCAAAAGGAATTGCTGAAAGAAAGAAGATTTTGAAATACAAGCGAAAAAACTTCAAGAAGCATTTGAAGAAAAAGGATATGGAAGCTAGAGACTACTAAAGAAGAAGTAGATCTAAATCGACAGAAAAGAACTCCTGGTCTACAAACACAGGAACCAACCAACAGCCAGACCCAAGCATCCCCTCATCTTTACCTATAGCCAACAGAAAAAAAAATCAGAAGAGCGGTCACCAAATATTGGCCAATCCTGACGCAGGACCCGATTCTAAAAGAAATCCTCCCAGAGAGACCATCCTTCACCTGTCGAGGGACCAAAAACAATAAGAGGATAATCACCAAAAGTGAACATCCGGGACCAAAGTCACCAAGGAATCACTAACAGGTAGAAAAAGGGTTTTACAGATGTGGAAACTGTCTGAGCTGCAGCAGTACCAGCAATAAGAAACGGCACATACCTGGAGTCAACAACAGAGATGGTACATGGAAGATCCAAGATGTCCTAACTTGCTTTTCCAATAACGTGATATACCTTTTAATCTGCCCTTGTGGCTTAAGGTACATAGGGAGGACCACCAGAGCCCGTCATTTATGACGATTTCTTTACTGAGGTTTTATTAGAATTAGGGAGCACATTCGAAATATTACCAAAGGCATAGAAACACACAGTGTCCCCCTACACTTCAAGAAGATGCACAACTGCGATCCCAAAAATCTACAATTTATGGCCATCAAAAAAATTCACCATCTGAGAAGAGGAGGTGATATAACCAAGATTCTGGGACGCGAGGAAATGCGTCTAATATATGAATTCAATACCATGACTCCTGCTGGCCTTAACGCAGATTTTGAAATCCTGCCATTTTCTGAGATTCAAAGAAACGATCAAGACTCCTGGAGACCAACAAGAAGACTTAATTCTCTACTTTCACCTTCTTGGAAAAAATCAAGATTCCCCTACACGAAGAACAGCAGGTCCCAGGGCTACGTGAGAGAACCCACCTCACCACTCCATAGAGACAGAAACCTCCACTCCACCACCTCTCTATGGGCACTCTCCTGCCAACTGTCCACTAAAAGAGCTGACACATACGACTTTCAGCCATATTTCACACCTAGGCCTTCCCTGTAATATAGGGACAACACCAATTACATAGACAAACCCAGAGACAAGCCTCCAACTCCTAGGTAGCATCCCATCTAAGAGGAGAACCCCACAAAATACAGGCATTCCCAAGAAAATAACCGCTCAGAGATCCCAATAAATATCAGAGTCAAAATACAATCACTCCCAGCCTCCTTCCATAACACCATGAATCTGTAGAGAAATGGTTAACAAACCTATGATACCATTTCCTACAGTACCTATACATTATGTTCATTATGTTTTACATATCACAATACAAGATCCCGCGATATTTTATGTCAAGATATCAACCACTCAATCAATTTACAGTATATAATATGATGTGCAAAACAGACCCTTGCGAATGGGTCAAAACAGAAATAGTCAACTGATTAGGGTCTGCTGATGACTTACTATTCATTGGATTCCCTTCATGACGATTTACTGATGATTTAATGTTCATTGGATTTCATTTATGACGATTTCTTTACTGAGATTTTATTATACACTAGCTCTTGCCCGCGGCTTCGCTCGTGTGGATTTTAGGATTTGTTAAAATTGTTTTTTAAGAGAAACTTGAGTTTTTTTTGGTAGAACCCCCCTTTCCCCCCCACTTGGGATTTTTGAAAAACAGTAAAATACCAGTTTTTTTATTTTTCAAGACGAATCTAAATACCTATTTTTCACATCTGTAGCATCTTCTGTTTTTGAGCTATAGGTATCCTGTTTAAAATATTCAACCCCCTTTTTCACCCCCTTATGGGTGGATTTTCCAAAAATCCTTCCTTAGTGTGCGCCTAAATCATAAAAACAGTTCACCTTCAAAATTTCACGTTCCTAGGTTAAACGGTTTCAGCTGGGCGTTGATGAGTCAGTCAGTCAGTCAGGACTTTCGCGTTTATATATAGACTAGCTTTTGCCCGCGATTTCACTCGCGTAGATTTTAGGATTTGTTAAGTTTGTTTTTTAACCCATTAAGGACCGCTGACGTACCCTGTACATCCTGTTCTCGGGTCTCCCTTAGACCCGCGGACGTACAGGGTACGTCAGCGGCGCCTAATCCCCCTCCCGCCCGATACTCACCTCCCTCGCTGGATCCCACGGCGATCTGGCAGGGAGGAAGCCTGCCCATGTGATTTACATGGGCAGGCGAGGCTGATGACTTATATGTATGCGTCATGTCCTGTCTGTATATTATAACAAAAAATGCAATAAAATTAGAATTTTCAATAATCAACAAGGTGTAAAGTCTTTTATTTTCACATTTTAACATGCGAGCGTTTGCGGTTATATTTTATATGAGTTGCGCTTGAGATTTCTCATGTTTTACAAGAAGGATACATTGAGATTTCTCATGTTTTACAAGAAGAATACATTGAGATTTCTCTGTATGTCCTGGGTGGCGAGTATGTACCGTTAGGTGTCTTGCCCAAGGACACTTACTGGAGAGGTGCTCTTGCCGGGATCGAACCCATGTCTCCAGTCCACAGTCTCCACGCAGAGCAGGGATGTTACCTCTACTCCACCCAGCCGGTACTTAATTAATTGGTATGCTGGGGACAAATTAATTATTATAAGCAATGGTAGACACCAGCTACCTAATCATACTTTATTTGGTGTACATAAACAAAAAACAACCGACCGTATAAAAACATATACTTGAAAAGTATATCACCCAGAGGATGATGATTGACCAATCCGTGGACAATTGCTTGTCATACGTGGTATAATACCAATATTGAGAAAAATGGCAAATAGCAATTAGATTACCCTGAATGCGATATGGAGCATGTGATGCAATATTCCAAAGGGCACAACGTGATGATTATACTCTAATGTTGTACACAGCAATAATTGGAGACAATTGAACAGCGCGGGTTCCCACAGATTCCCACAAATTGCCACAATGGCACAATGACAGCTACGCCCTCATTGAAATGCCATAGCGACCCAGGCATCCGCTATCGGGGCCCCAGGGCACAGGGGTGCCCAGCCAGGACATCCCACTGATGCAGTGTGGGCTGCCTGGGTCGCTATGGCATTTCAGGCTGCTGCTGGCATCATTGTTGGCTATGAGGAGAAACACATCACTATTCACATGTGCAGCGTCGCGTTACTCCTTACAGCCACTGCTGAGTCGGTGGCAAACAGTAGCGATGGAGGAGGCGCTTCGGACGCTTCCCAGTAGTAGTGAAAAAAAAACACTCTAAACGTTTTAAATTACTGAAAATTCAAATTTTATTGCATTTTTTGTTATATTATACAGACAGGGCATGACGTATACATATAATAATGATATATTATGAATCTGCCGAGACTGCTGGAAAGAACGATATATAACATGTCTGGGTCATATAATAAAATAAGGCTTAAAAACGTATTTAAACATGATGAGCGAAACCGGTAAAAATGAGCTTAGCAGTTAGCACTCAGGCGTGAAATGCCTCAGCATCAATGGTTAATTATTATTATTTATTATTTTTTCGTTTTTAAATCATTTTATTTGTTCTGGTTTTTTTTCCTTTTCAGATAATTTTGAACAACTTTTTTTCAGTTTTAAAACCTTTTGTTCTGCTTTCTATTTTTAAAGTCAGACCATTTTTTTTTTGTTTTAAATTTATTATTAATTTATTATTAATTATTAATTATAAATTTTTGTTCCTTTCATACCATTTTAATCTGATTAAAGAAAGTTGTGCAATGCAAATTCATAAGAAAAAAAGGATCTTTATTCCATAAAAAAACGATAGAATCGACAGACTTATCGTATCGACAGAATTATCGTATCGACAGAATTATCGTATCGACAGGATTATCGTATCGAGAAATGTAGGGACAAATGGTGCTATGGACCGTAAATAAAATTAACAATGCTTCACACAGCCCGAGGGAAATGTTTGATACCAAAAAACACAAAAATTGTAATAGAAAAGTATCCCTTAAGGCGCGCGGAGTGTGTATTTCATGGATGGTGAAGGAAACTTATCTGCCAATAAATTTTTTAATTTTTTTTTAAATGAAAAGTTTTATTTTCAAGGATACACAAACAAACAATAATCAAAAGGTATCATAAGTACATATCGGTTAACAAATATCTAAAATGGCACAATAACAACATCTGTATGAAGCGTATGATAAACAGTCAACTGTTGAAGAAATCCAATAAGTAAAACTATAAATTTCAATGTTAAATAAGGTGATCGTTGCTCCTGGTCTGTAAAAAAATAGAAAAAAACGGGGGTCGTAATTGAGAAGACGGCAATAGTTGGCAGAAAATATAAGCCTTATTACCAGGGAAACTAGACTCACCACATAGAGACAAACTAACCACACAGGAATATAGGACAAGAAACAACAGGTAGGGTGAGGAGTTGTCGGGTATATTAGAGAGGAAAGAATTTTAAAATGGATGCCTGTAGCCATTTTGTTTCTAAAGACAGTTTTTCTTTCAAAATTTCTCTAGGTTTAGAAATGAACGAGATATTTTTTTACAGAGTTCATTCCTGGGTGAAGTCTTTCCAGACATGAAGGAATCTAGAATGAATGTTTTTGTGAGATAATGTTAGAGTTAAGTGCTAAGACGTGTCATAATTAAATTTATTGGTCTGTCTTAAGTTTTTAAAACAAAAGAGATTTTGTCTTTTGGGTATAGGAATAAGAGTTAAAATTTCTGTAATATAGATTTATATTCACAAAATATATGTTTATAATCAAGGTTTATTTTATTATATTTACAGTAGGAAATATACTCCAATAAATATTGTAGAAGTATATAATTGGTAAATAATAAAAATTACTGTTGAGTTAATCAGAAAAGAATTTAGCTGATAGGATTCTGAGTAAGTAATTTCAAAAGGGAGTAGGGATATAAATCAGATGACAGACACTGTGTCTAGTTGACTGAAGAGAAGGTCTTTGTTAAGTCAGATTGACCTTTTTGACCCGAGATAAGACTATTAAAAAGAAATGGGGAATTAATTAAGAAGTGCAATACTGCCCTCTAGAGGATAGTAATATATTATAATTGATATACCAATTAATATTACCCGTGACGTCAAATTGGCTATAAAAAGCGGCAAGGGTTTTTTGTAAATCAGTCGGAGATTCCAGCAGTCAGACTCACATCGCAATGCATTCAGACGTCCATTACATATGACACTCTGAGAAGTCGGAGATTCCAGCAGACAGAGACTCACACTGGAATGCATTACACATGACCCTCTGAGAGTCCAAGATTCCAACACTCAGACTCACACCACGAAGCAGGCAGATCCCAAGACATGAGGCAATCAATATTCTCACCAAATCTCTAACTCACATGCATTGATTATCTGATATCGATAATCTTCACATATTCCAAAACAAAGCATCACATAGAAAATTCCAAGGCAGACTTATCAAAATCCAGATTGGACAGGTAATGTATGAAATTAATGTATGAATTAATGTAATTATATATTTGTAGATATTCTTGCAATTTAGACTGAGATTCTCAGATACCGTTAAATCCAAATTCTAAGTATATTCTATTCTGCAGATAGAAATATGAAGAAGTGGATATAAAGATTTATTCCTAAAAGAAATGTTGTAAGATTGATACCAATATATATATTGAATTTGGAATTTACTGTGATTAAAATTAATAAGCAAGGAATTATATAACTACAAAATAAAAAGCAAAAGATTAGAAATTTAATTCTCGAGATTAGGGGAGGATTCACTAAATAAGTTTTTATTACTTATCATTAAATTAGCTCATCTTTTGTTGATCCATGTAGCATAGAGATATATATATATATATATCTATAAGAGCTGGCTGGTTAAACATTGTTTGCTGGGAAATGCATGTTGTATTAAGCAGAAATGTTTATTAACCATTTGTGTATTAGTTACTGACTGATAAGGTAAATGATATTAATCATATATGCAGTTACTAACTGGAGATACATATATTGTGAAGCTAGCTTTTAAATGCTGACGGATTGTGGTTTAGAAAATTTTTGTTTATGATATGAGATTTTAAACTTTTTTGTATACGTAATAAATATATATATATGTTTTTATCCGATTATTGATTATTGTATTTTTTAAAGCAAAACACAGACAATTAAAAGAATTCAGGATAATTTCTAAAAAATATAGACGATTGATATTTGTGTCTCGTATAAGTTTCTTATGAAATAATAATCCCTGATATATTGGAGGCTTGGCTAATAAGTCCAATATATATAAAGGTGTTCTATTCACGTGCAGAGATTATATCCGACATAATTGGAGGCACTGTACCGAGATTGTAGTTTTTGTTTGGAATATAATTGTCAGTATTGTCTGATTAGACAGAGATAAAAAAATATATATATATATTTTGACTCCTTGTTGTATTCTGACTTGTGGTTTTACGGTTGTCTACTAACAGTGGCGTAGCGTGGGGGGGCCGTGGCCCCGGGTGCAGTTTTGTTAGGGGTGCATTTGCTCCCCTAAAACTGGCCCGGGGGTTGAGGGGACCCAGATGCCGGGCAGCGCGGGAGTGCCTGCCCGGTCCTGAAGAGTCCGTCCTGTTAAAGGGAAGCGGCTGCGTGCAGGCGCAGCCGGTCACGTGGTCCGGCTAATCAGGTGGTACTGAGTCTCTGTACCACCTGACTGGCCGGACCGCGTGACCTGCGCACGCACGCCACGCAGCCGCATCACCTTCAACAGGACGGACTCTTCAGGACCGGGCAGGCACTCCTGCGCTGCCCAGCATCTGGGTCCCCTCAACCCCTGCCGGAGCTGGAGCAATATCCAGGTGAGAGCTGGGCAAATCCATGTGTAAGCTGGGCAAATCCATGAGCTGGGGCAAATCCATGAGCTGGGCAAATCCATGAGCTGGGGGCAAATCCATGTGTGAGCTGGGGCAAATCCATGAGCTGGGGCAAATCCATGAGCTGGGCAAATCCATGACCTGGGGGCAAATCCATGAGCTGGGCAAATCCATGACCTGGGGGCAAATCCATGAGCTGGGGCAAATCAATGAGCTGGGGGCAAATCCATGAGCTGGGCAAATCCATGACCTGGGGGCAAATCCATGAGCTGGGGCAAATCCATGAGCTGGGCAAATCCATGAGCTGGGGGCAAATCCATGAGCTGGGCAAATCCATGACCTGGGGCAAATCCATGAGCTGGGCAAATCCATGAGCTGGGCAAATCCATGACCTGGGGCAAATCCATGACCTGGGGGCAAATCCATGAGCTGGGGGCAAATCCATGAGCTGGGCAAATCCATGAGCTGGGGGCAAATCCATGAGCTGGGGCAAATCCATGAGCTGGGGCAAATCCATGAGCTGGGGGCAAATCCATGAGCTGGGGGCAAATCCATGAGCTGGGCAAATCCATGAGCTGGGGCAAATCCATGAGCTGGGGGCAAATCCATGAGCTGGGGCAAATCCATGAGCTGGGGGCAAATCCATGAGCTGGGAAAATCCATGTGTGAGCTGGGGGCAAATCCATGTGTGAGCTGGGGGCAAATCCATGTGTGAGCTGGGGCAAATCCATGTGTGAGCTGGGGCAAATCCATGAGCTGGGCAAATCCATGTGTGAGCTGGGGCAAATCCATGTGTGAGCTGGGGCAAATCCATGAGCTGAGGCAAATCCATGAGCTGGGGCAAATCCATGTGTGAGCTGGGGGCAAATCCATGTGTGAGCTGGGGCAAATCCATGAGCTGAGGCAAATCCATGAGCTGGGGCAAATCCATGAGCTGGGCAAATCCATGAGCTGGGGGCAAATCCATGAGCTGGGGCAAATCCATGTGAGAGCTGGGGCAATATCGATAACGTGTCCACAGGTGGGGGCGCACAATTCTTGGCTGGCCCCGGGCGCTGACAACCCACGCTACGCCACTGTCTACTAAACAGTGTAAAAATGTCAGAGTCAGAATCTGAGACTCAGGAAAATGTAGAGATACATGCTGATCAAATAGTATTGATAGATGTTATGTCTTATCTAAAGGACAAGTTACACGTCACAGACGATTTATTTGATTGGATAAAAGAATTGCAAGCAAATGTATCGAATTATGTTGATTCAATCTGGTCAGATCAATCAAATTTTCTTGAGTGTTTGCGAAAGATAAGTGCAGCCACAAATAAAAAAGACAAAGAAATTTTTGTTTTACAAATTGTGCCTGAATGCATATACTTGATCGCAGAAATGAACAAGAGATTGAATGATGACAAAGAAACCAGAGACAGATTAGAAAATACAAATTGTGACTTGCATAATACCGTAAATAAATTAAAAGAAGAGTCAGAACGAATGATAACGGAGTTGAAAGTGTGTGCAAGAGAAAAAGATCAAATGCAAGATGAGATTGCTCAATTATCCAAATTAAATAAGGAGCTAAACAAAAAATTGGTGAGAATGAAATGCGAACATGAGAAATTCGCTGATGAGTTACGACAGGTTGAAACTGATGTTCGAAGGGTTAAAAATCCTTCGTTAGAGAAGTTCCCTTTAAAAGCTTTGAGCCATAACTCACTGATTAGGTCTGACAGCTCTGTTTATCTGAAGAGCGAGCAGAGTGAATATGAAAGTGAAAGTAAATCTCATGATGAAAAAAGAGCAAAGCTTCTTACACAGGAGTATTTCAAATCACATCACTCTAGCCAGCCACAGTCTATTAAGAAATCTCATAAAGTTCAGGATTTAACTAAAATTATTAATTTCTTAAAAAATTCAGTAGGTATCTTTGATTTTAAAGCATCGTCACAAATAATAAATCATTTAAATATGTTTGAAGAAGCTTTGGGAATATTAAGAATTAATTCAGATGCTCAGAAAATTGAGTTGATCCCATGGGTCTTTGAAAGCAAACATAGGTATTTTTTAAAGTCTTTGAAAGAATCTGGTATACGTAACTGGAGTAAAGTAGTCTCTGAGGTCAAATCTGAATTTGGGCCTCACCGTACCAGTATAGCTGCGAAAAGAGCAATTTTAACTCTAAAATGCAGACCTAATCAAAGCCCCCGTGAATTTCTTTCAGTCCTTAAAAATGCGTACAGCTTGGCTGAAAGAAACCCAGATTTTGAAAACCCTGAATTTATCCAATTATTTTATGACGCATTGCCAAATAAAATAAAGGTTATTTTGGCAAGAGATTATGACCCGAGAAATGGTTTGGATTGGGTACTAAAAGAAAGTATGACCCTATTTACTGTATTTGAATATAGTGAAGAAACTCAGGGGAAAAGAGTGAAAAACTCACCTGAGGAAATAGCGGAAACTCACGTAAAAAAGGGTGATATTAAATTTGAGTCCCACAAAAAGAGTTATGCGGAAATATTGCGTGACTCCATACCTCAAAGGGAAAAATCCAAGCCAGATCAGGAAAGAGGGTTTGCCAGAGAAAATTCAGGAAGTAAATTTCAATCTAGGAAGCAATGGGTACCTAGAAGTCAGTGGGTTAAATCAAGGGAAAATGTACCTAGACAGGAAGCAACCAGAGGTAAGACTGAATCTGATGCGTCTGATAATGCGCAAGCTTCGTCCCCAAGGACGAATAGGAAGCAGAGATATAATGTACGCCAGCGTATTGGTCAAATGCAGGAAAATTTCCGTGTGCTGACAGAAAAACTGGATCAGATCACTCAGTTAATGACTGGAAATAACCCTGGTCAGGTTGTAAGCGATGCAACACCTGCAGCCCCACCCAACCAGTGACTAGATGATGTTTCTGATGAAGTAACCAGTATCCATGACAATTTACCAGAAAGTGATGATGAAATGATTAATACAAATGTTTGTATGGTTGATGATTTAAACCCTTCCCTGCAAAGAGAAGGAAAATGTATTTTATCTCCCCAGACTAAGTGCGAGCAAGCTGAGAAGACTGGATCTGAAATGGAAAGCACAGCTGCCAAAAGCACGTTTGAGAGAGCAAAATCAGTTGGTAAAATCTGTCCAAAACCTAATTGCATATCTCACTCTAAATTTCTCTGTAAATTGCATAGCATTGAAGACCGATATTATGTGAATGTAGAATTACAAGATAATTTACCACATATTCCATCCTTGCTAGACAGTGGAAGCCAAGTTACGTTAATACCAGCCCATTATTTTGAACAGGTCCAAGAACTGTCCTCCAGGAAGCCTAGATTAGATAAATCTAATGCTAATCTAGTGAGTGTGAGTGGCGCATCTCTGAAAGTTCTGGGCACGGCTAAATTGGATTTTAAATTGGGGAATAAAGTAATTCGGCATCCAACGCTTGTTGTGGATCTGCCCCAAAATCGCCTAATTATTGGAATGGACCTTCTCAAAAGGTTAAATCCTAAATTTTATCAATGAGGTTATTTGGTCCCAAGTAAATGTTCCAATCCGCTACGATAGATCCCAATCCCATCACACTCAGCGTAACTGCCACATGATTGAGGAAAGGCCGGATTCTATTGAAGTCCACTTCAGAAATAGCCAGACACCTGATATCTCTTTCTTAAGGCCAAAGCCCCTGACTCCAGGAGAGCAGGAGGATAACACCATATGTGTTCCCCCCCGAGAGAATTCGAGATATATGTCTGGCAAATGACGTGCTAATTATTCACCTCCACAAAAGGGAAACAGAACCAAATGGACATAGTGACCATTCTCAGTTCTTAACTGAAATAGAGAAGATAAATGAAGAGGTATTTTTCCCTATACGTGTAAATAGTTTAGCTGGAGAAAACATGGCTAAGCTAGATTTGCGCCAGGAATATAGCTATATTAGCAAGAAGATGCTAAATAAAATAGCTGACCTTAACGTGATCAGATATCCAAATCCTCAAGATGAGTGGATAATAGATCTAGATAATGACGGAGACAGTCCTAATGTTATTGGAAAAAGTTATGCTATGTATTTCTAGAAGAAATAAAACTGCCAAGTTCAATTGCATGATTGTCATCCTAGATCACCTCAGAATGTGAAGATGGAACAGCAGAAGACACTTAACTGGTATCATGTGAAGTGATGTTTAAAATTAAAATGTGATTCTTCTTCCCAGCATTCAGATGTTTAACTCAAGCTAGTAGATAGACTAGATCCGTACGGTTATTTAAATTTAATCAGAGGTCAAGGTATCTATAGGGAAATTGAGTGAAATCGCTAGTCTATGAATGGTTATTTATACTCTTTCTTTCAACAGAATTTGAGATAAATGGTTAATCCGAACTGCGACGCTAGTCCGCAAAGATGAATCGGACCACCAAAGACTGCGACTATCTGGAAATTCTTCGGTTTTCTGCACAATTCCAAGGAGAATGCTAAAGTCCCATGTGCATCAAGCTCATGCAAGCCTGAAAGACATGCGTGATACAGCCAGGATACCGTTGATTGCTATGTACAAGAACCACCGAAGGAAAAGATGTGCCGCATATTTTATTGCAGCCGCTGTTTTATTACAGAGAGAGAAGCAAATGTTTACCGGAAGAATCTGGTACAAAACAAGAGAGTGTTTATACCCACACCAGTGATTCTCGTGAAAGTTTCTAAAGAATCAAGAGTTGTTATCGAGAAGTTACTTTTTATAAATGAAGTCTGGTATACAAATCATTGTCGTATTCCAAGGGCAAGAGATACCTATGAATCCAGATTTGAAATCTTTGCTAAAGAATAAACCCGATCATACCATTGAACTTCTAATAATAAAAAAGATAATCTAACAATTTATGCTCCAATGTATTCACAGATTGATCATCAATTGCTATCTGCTTATAACGGGCCAAAGATTACAGAGATTGTGATTTGTATAGTAATTATGTTTCTGACTGTCGGGATGATTGTACTAACAAAGAAAGTACGTACATTGAAGTTTAAAAACACTGCATCTTCAATTATTAAATGGATGAAAGAAGAAAAACGTGTTGCGAAAGGTGGAAACCTAGCCTAATTGGTAAAGGGGGGGAGATATTATATGTTTTCCTAAAATTTATTTGATAAATAAATATATATGAAACCAAAGGGGGGTTATGTCGGGTATATTAGAGAGGAAAGAATTTTAAAATGGATGCCTGTAGCCATTTTGTTTTTAAAGACAGTTTTTTTTTCAGAATTTCTCTAGGTTTAGAAATGAACGAGATTTTTTTTTACAGAGTTCATTCCTGGGTGAAGTCTTTCCAGACATGAAGGAATCTAGAATGAATGTTTTTGTGAGATAATGTTAGAGTTAAGTGCTAAGACGTGTCATAATTAAATTTATTGGTCTGTCTTAAGTTTTTAAAACAAAAGAGATTTTGTCTTTTGGGTATAGGAATAAGAGTTAAAATTTCTGTAATATAGATTTATATTCACAAAATATATGTTTATAATCAAGGTATATTTTATTATATTTACAGTAGGAAATATACTCCAATAAATATTGTAGAAGTATATAATTGGTAAATAATAAAAATTACTAAAGAATAGATTCTGTTGAGTTAACCAGAAAAGAATTTAGCTGATAGGATTCTGAGTAAGTAATTTCAAAAGGGAGTAGGGATATAAATCAGATGACAGACACTGTGTCTAGTTGACTGAAGAGAAGGTCTTTGTTAAGTCAGATTGACCTTTTTGACCCGAGATAAGACTATTAAAAAGAAATGGGGAATTAATTAAGAAGTGCAATACTGCCCTCTAGAGGATAGTAATATATTATAATTGATATACCAATTAATATTACCCGTGACGTCAAATTGGCTATAATAAGCGGCAAGGGTTTTTTGTAAATCAGTCGGAGATTCCAGCAGTCAGACTCACATCGCAATGCATGCAGACATCCATTACATATGACACTCTGAGAAGTCGGAGATTCCAGCAGTCAGACTCACATCACAATGCATTCAGACGTCCATTACATATGACACTCTGAGGAGTCGGAGATTCCAGCAGACAGAGACTCACACTGCAATGCATTACACATGACCCTCTGAGAGTCCAAGATTCCAACACTCAGACTCACACCACGATGCAGGCAGATCCCAAGACATGAGGCAATCAATATTCTCACCAAATCTCTAACTCACATGCATTGATTATCTGATATCGATAATCTTCACATATTCCAAAACAAAGCATCACATAGAAAATTCCAAGGCAGACTTATCAAAATCCAGATTGGACAGGTAACGTATGAAATTAATGTATGAATTAATGTAATTATATATTTGTAGATATTCTTGCAACTTAGACTGAGATTCTCAGATACCGTTAAATCCAAATTCTAAGTATATTCTATTCTGCAGATAGAAATATGAAGAAGTGGATATAAGGATTTATTCCTAAAAGAAATGTTGTAAGATTGATACCAATATACATATTGAATTTGGAATTTACTGTGATTAAAATGAATGAGAAAGGAATTATATAACTACAAAATAAAAAGCAAAAGATTAGAAGTTTAATTCTCGAGATTAGGGGAGGATTCACTAAATAAGTTTTTATTACTTATCATTAAATTAGCTCATCTTTTGTTGATCCATGTAGCATAGAGATATATATATCTATAAGAGCTGGCTGGTTAAACATTGTTTGCTGGGAAATGCATGTTGTATTAAGCAGAAATGTTTATTAACCATTTGTGTATTAGTTACTGACTGATAAGGTAAATGATATTAAATCATATATGCAGTTACTAACTGGAGATACATATATTGTGAAGCTAGTTTTTATATGCTGACGGATTGTGGTTTATAAATTTTTTGTTTATGATATGAGATTTTAAACTTTTTTGTATACGTAATAAATATATATATATGTTTTTATCCGATTATTGATTATTGTATTTTTTAAAGCAAAACACAGACAATTAAAAGAATTCAGGATAATTTCTAAGAAATATAGACGATTGATATTTGTGTCTCGTATAAATTTCTTATGAAATTATAATCCCTGATATATTGGAGGCTTGGCTAATAAATCCAATATATATAAACGTGTTGTATTCACGTGCAGAGATTATATCCGACAGATTATAGGAGTGGAGTATAGGAGATATAAAGGAAAGAAGAGTAGTTGTGGAGGAAAGAGAAAGTAGGAGACAGGAAGAAAAGTAGGTGACAGGAGAGAGTAAGGAGGAAGTCAGGGGAGTTCAGAGAGAGTGAGACTATAGGGATAATCGAAAAGGGATATGGACGCCGGCGGTCTGGAAAAGCAGGAAGCAGATGTAATCCTTAGTCCTCGCCTTCCTCCTCCTCGTTCCATATTGTTGACCGAAAGGCCGCAGAGGTACAGTAAACATTCCAGTGATACCACACCTCCAACGAGTGCTGAGCAGCCTGTGCAGGTGGGAGTGCCAATTCTTCTATTGATCGTAGTGTTTCGAGTCTGTCAACCAAAGTCTTGGTGGAGGGAACAGAGGTAGTTCTCCAATAGATGGGTATAAGGCTAGGGTCAGAGTGGGGCAGTCGGAACGCGCGTGCAGACGCACTAAATCACGGCGGCAGTAGCAGCACATAACGGCCAATGACGGCCAATATACGCAGTACGTGCGTACGAAAGTGCGCCGACACCACGCAACCGGCAAATGAACGCATTTTTATCAGAACGTGAAACCGCTGCTACTGACGTACAAAGTGCGCTGCGGCCGCATAGCAGCGTGTGTGCGTGATTAGGAGATGTCAGACGCTGCTAGTGTGCGGCCAACATAACGTTCAAACAGCCGGATTTCCCTAGACTTCTTTTCACCCCATCGTCATGAAATACGTCCAGAATTGCGCATCGTCTGACCACTTAAGCGTATTCCGTGAAAAAATGCGTGCGCACGCATCGACGTACATTTTGACGGTGGCTGCAGAAAATGCGCTCATCTGTCCCTAGCCTAAGCGATCTGGCAGTTAGGAGTATACGAAGTAAAAAGGATTTCTTCAAAGTTGGAACCGAGTATGGGACATACAGGAGCAAGAAAGTCTGAGGTGCGAAGTCTAAGACTACATCAGTGACCTCAATTATGTCACGGATTCTCCTCCAGTAAATCTGGATGTTCGGACATTCCCACCAGATATGTATATAGGAACCAAGAGATGAAGAGCAGCGCCAACAGTTTGGGGAAGAAGTAATATGATATAGCGATATGAGAGCCGGAGTGCAGTACCAAAAAACCAAGAATTTATACAATGATTCATGAAGTCTAGTGATCTTGGAGCAGTAATGTACCAATGAGAGTGTTTTGGTCCAGGTCTCATCAGGGATAGGTGTTTCCAGAGAGCGTTCCCATCTGGCCATAAAGGCCGGAGGTTCAGAGACCACTGTTTGTAGAATTTTATAACGCGTCGATATGCCATGCGCTAATGTAAGCGCTTGCTTACAAAATGATTCAAATGGAGATAGGGTTCAGGGCAGAGAAGAGTTACCTGGCAGGGCTTTAAGAAAGGATTTAATTTGATGAAAGCCCAAAATTTCAGCAACAGACATTTCCGGCCTGGAGGGGTCAGCCAGTGACACAAAGTTACCATTCTGGAGGACATTGTGTACCCGAAGGCAGGAAGAGTCCGTGAAGCGGCTATGTAGAGATGGCATCACCCGCATAGGAAAATCTGGATTATGTGTAAATGGGAGTAGTGGTGAGGGGAAGGACAAGAGAGCGTGTCGAACCCGGAGTTTGTGCCATAGCAACAAAGTGCTACCAATGCTGGTAGTGTCACGGTTCCCAGATCCCACCACGCAGTACTTAACGCCCAACACTCCACAGAGCCCAGAAGCTACCAACAGAGTAGCCGTGAATGATCTCTAACTGTCTGGTGCTTAGAATTGGCCAGGTAAACTAGCTAGACAGAAAGGGTTAACAACACGGGGAGTAGTCAGCCGAGCCAGAATCAGGAATACAGAGTTCAGAATGGTCAAATGGAATAGCCGGGTCGATATCAGAGCAGTAGCGTAGTACAAGAAAATGGTCTAGAGCAACAGAAGGCAGAATAGTCAGAAAACAAGCAGAGGTCAATAACGGGTTAATTCAATATAGCAGTCAGGTACAAGGAGCTCAGGTATGGATAACCACGATCTGGCAACTGCTGAGAATACACTGAGGGTTTTTAAAGACCTTCACCAGACCACGCCCCCCACTCAAGCCGCGCCTCATGCAACCACCTCCCTGCCTTTTCTCCATTTAAACTGGGCATTGGTCAGCGAGCAGCATCAGACATGCTGCCCTCAAGCACACAGGTAGGGCTGGAAGCCCCCAACGATACAGGTAGATGCGGTAGCGATGTCTCGGATCCCGGCCAAACGAAGCCAAGTGAGGGTTTCAAGTGGACGTCCTGCTTGTTTTTACTCCAGATCAATCCATTTCTGATCCGGGGAGCTTGACATCCAGTCGAGAATCCTCGTCAGATGAGTAGCATAATAATAAAGCTTAGTATCCGGAAGTGCGAGGCCACCGCTATGCAACCTTACCAAGGAAACAGATCGTTCATTGATCATTAATAATTTCTTTCCTTATAATCAGGGGGGATGATATTTAATTGCCCGAAACATCTACAAGCATAGCCTTCATAAATGTCTAGAGCAAAAGTGTTCAATATAAGGCATGGGATTTCTGGCTAGGGGGGAATTACTCCTTATATCTTACCAGAAAAAGGAGAGATGGGGGACCCACAACAGGGACCCTCAAAATTAGACAATCACCTGACTCTCATCCAAATAAGTGAGAGCAGCACAACCGCTTACTCAGGATTAACCCTTTCGCTGCTGAGGCTTTTCCCGCCCCTGTGCTGAGGTCATTTTTACCGGTCTTGCTCATCATGTTTAGAACGCGTTTTGAAGGCTTATTTTAGTATATGACCCAGACATATTATATATCGTTCTTTCCGTCAGACTCGGCAGATTCATAATATGTCATTATTATATGTATACGTCATGACCTGTCTGTATATTATAACAAAAAATGCAATAAAATATGATTTTTAAATAATTTACAATGTGTAAAGTGTTTTTGTTTTCACATTTTAACATGCGAGAAATTGCGGTTGTATTTTGTATGGCAGTTTTTTTTTCATTTTACTATGCTACTGGTGTACCATGTGACCTTCCCCCAGCAGATAGGATCTGGGTGTTCATGTGACCTTTCATTCATACTATAGGTCCTTTCTAGTCACATGGACCCAATCAACCAGCTTTACTGCTTTGAGACACATGTGACTTTTCTTACACCACGGATTGGTTGATTCCAGACCAAATAGGGAATAAAAAGAGGGAGGTACATACAACATTACTAACTATTATTTTAAAAGATGTTTATTTTGAACTTTTAAAAATACGCAAACATGAGGTTGATTTGGACTTGCATGGACTGTTTATCTCTGATTATTACAGAAACAAGCAGATACCGCGAGGCTTTCGCCTGCATAGCATTCCCACTTTGGGTCGTTTTAAACCAGACGTATGTCGAAAGTGGATTGCGGTACTTAACCACTTCAATGCTGAGGACGCGCTCAGCGCGTCCTCAGCATTCCCGCTGGTATGCGGAGGACGCGCTCAGCGCGTCCTCCCATTGGGGTCAGCGTTCGGCCGGGTTCCGGACGATCGCTGGCCCCCCCCGGTGCGGGCTGACATCCTCGATGTCAGCCCGGCATCCGGGACCGCAGCCGCCGGAATTAGGTGTCATCGCGGCAGCGCGATGACACGTAATTCAGGCGCCCCCCCCCCCGCATGTGCGGAGGAGGCGCCTGAAAGGGAGGGGGGATCGGCGACTCTGCGGGGTTAACCCAGGCATCATTTGGAAGGGCACAGCCTGCCCTTCCAAATGGTGCCTGGCATTAACCCCTGGGGAGCTGGATCGCGAATCGGCGCTGAAAAGCGCCGGTTCGCGATCCTTTCCCGGAGCTGGCCGACATCTTGGATGTCGGCCAAGCCTCCGGGAACTCCCCCTGAGGACTGGCATCATCGTGCGTAGCACGATGACGCCAGTCCTGGACTTAACCCCTAACTGCCACCAACTGTGGAGATAGGGAGTTCCAATGAACTCCCTATCTCCCGATCCGTGGCAGTTAGGGGTTAATGTCTGGTATGGTTGGATCGGCCAGAGCATGGCCGTTCCAACGATACCAAACATGAAAGTGAAAAAGTTTGTAAAAAAAAACAAAAATGAAAAAATGAAAACGAAAAAAAAAAAATTATAAAAAAAAATAAACACTTTTTTTTATTTTTTTTGGTTTGTTAATGCAAATATTGTTCCCATTTCAATTATAATGTGAACAATGATGCTGCACTAACGATTTTTGTATGCGGTGCGTTTGTTAAAAATAGTGTAATTTTCCCCAAAAAAAATGTAACGAGACCCCATCTCTAATTTTTTTAACAAGCGCACCCCATACAAAATATAACCGCAATTGCTCGCATGTTAAAATGTAAAAAAAAAACACTTAACACGTTGTAAATTATTGAAAATACATATTTTATTGCATTTTTTGTTATAATATACAGACATGACATAACGTATACATATAATAATGACATATTATGAATCTGCCGAGTCTGACGGAAAGAACGATATATAATATGTCTGGGTCATATACTAAAATAAGCCTTCAAAACACGTTTAAACATGATGAGCAAAACCGGTAAAAATGACCTCAGCACAGGGGCGGGAAAAGCCTCAGCAGCGAAAGGGTTAATAGGTGTTCAATGGACTTAATGTTAATTGCAATAGAAGATGTTGCTAGTGATTTAACAGTTGTTAAACAACAGATTGCGGAATTACAAAACCGAGAATCTCTCCTATTGACTTCAAACGAGGCCGAAACTGTCCTTTTACGCCTTGAGTAAGAGGTTGTGAAATATAAGAACGAATTGATTAAATTTAAACGTGCTAAACAAGAAAGGGTCAAACAAGACTATAAGGAACACAGGGTGTATCGATGGTTGAGTGGAGAGAATAATAGACGTGATTTGACCAGGAGAAGACCACGTATTCGACGCCCGAATATACCTACAGTGGATGTGACATCAGGGGAATCAGGATCCGAGATTGAATCCACTGATCAGGGTGCTGTAATATCAGCTGATGCTTTTTTAGACGAACCTTTAGGGAGCACAGATTTTTCCAAGGTAGTTACCAGAAGCCGCAACGGGCAGTTTCCAGGAGGGGCCAGAAAGGGAAGGTCCACTGGACCAGGAGGTCGACCCCCCAGACAGCAACGTTAATACCTATTTTTAACTTATCCAACAGAGATTTGAATACAGTGGAATTGTCCATATTAAGTAAAGGCCTTTTGTTTGCACCGACTATTTTTCCTCGTTTTTTTGACTTTGAAGTGGACTTATATAAATTTGGTCAGCTACTGAGGCTGAGGCATCACTTTGGTGATACATCAGAAAACGTGGTTCATAATCCATTTAAGATCAAAAGTCACTTTGATCCACCGAGTGCACAAGCGTCCATAAAAGTCTTCCTCCAAACTGTACAGGAAGAATCCAGAAAAATTATGGCTACTCGATATCGGCACAACTCTAACTGTAGCAAACAAGAGTTTGCAGTGATTAAATCATTGGCTCAAGACCCTACCATCGTGATTCGACCTGCTGACAAAGGGGGAGGGGTGGTAGTGCTGAATTATTCAGACTATCGTAATGACATCCTTTGCCAATTATCAGACCCCAATACGTATCAACAGTTGAAAGGCGACCCAACGGCTGATATTGCCATTAAAATACAGAAGAGTCTTCAGATGGGTCTTCAACAATCTTATATTTCTGAGGAACTGCTGAAATTTCTTTCACCTACAAACCCACGTACACTGGTACTGTACACCATACCGAAGGTCCATAAGGACCCCGTGCACCCATCACGCCGTCCTATCGTTTCGGCGATTGGAGGTTTGCTAGAACCACTAGCCAAGTGGCTTGATTCATTATTCAAAGTACCTGTTCTTATGTTGGACACTTGCTTAAAAGATACGCATGATCTATTGCAAAAATTGAAAGCTGTTCATCTACCAGAGGGCCCTATTTCTATTCTTTCTTGTGACGTCAAGAGTTTGTATACAGTTATCCCCCTGGAGGGTGGCTTGGAGGCTATGCGTAACACTTTAATTCAATCATCTCAATATAATAGTCCTCCGGTGGAATACACATTGGAACTTTTATGTTTGATTCTGACTTGTAATTATTTTCTCTTCGAACACAAATGGTATTTTCAGACCATGGGCACTTCCATGGGTTCCCCGGTGGCACCTATGTATGCCAATTCCTATATGCATTATTTTGAAAAAAAGAGCACATTATTCCTCTTTTTGGTGATTCATTGATTCTATATACCAGATTTATCGATGATATTCTGATCATAGCTAACCTAGAGGTGCAACAAGTGGAGATGATTATATCTCACGTGAATTCTCTAAAACTTCCCATTCAACTTACATCGACCATCAGTTCGACTTCAGTGGACTTTCTCGATGTTCGTATCTACCGACAAGGAAATGGCATCCAACATACACTATTCAGAAAACCCACGGATCGTAACACGATTTTACACGCCAATAGCTCCCATCCGGCGCACTTGAAGGAATCGATCCCTTATACACAATTCCTATGGGTCTATCGGAATAACTCAGACCAGTCAAACATCAGTTCACAAATTCAGGAAATGTGGGCCAAATTCAGAGAACGAGGTTACTCTAAATTTGTTTTACAATGAGCACTTTTGAAATGTGAGAATAACCAGAAATTATCTAAAACACAACAAGGATTGGTGTTCACCTCTACATTCTCACCACACACTCGAGAGGTACAAAGAAGTGTCCACCGCAATTGTCCTATAATTGCTCGCAATCAGAGTTTACCAAAAAGCATTAGGGAGAATCCCATGATGAGTTATCGACGATCAAGAAACCTAAGGGATATGTTGGTTAAAACTGACCCTGCACAATGCTATGATCGGCAAACGAATATGCCGCGGAATAATGGGTGCTATAGATGCCTTGGCTGTGTGACTTGCAGCCATATGGTTCCGGGCACCAGATTTAATCATCCACATAAGACACAAAGCTATTCAATTCAACATCGCATCACATGTCTAACGGACTTTGTCGTGTATAAGATTTCCTGTCCGTGTGGACTCTGTTACATCGGTAAAACTGATACCACCCTTCGGGAACGGATCCGGGGGCATCGGTCCTCCATCAGAACGGCGTATAGGGATCAACATAGTGATAAACCTGTAGCCAGGCATTTTCTCGAAATGGGACATCAGTTGCCCATGTTAAAATTCACAGCGATTGATCATATCCCCCGGTTGAGAAGAGGGGAAGATCGCAGTAATTTATTACTACGTAGAGAAGCTTACTGGATCAGAGAGCTGGATACTCTATCTCCACGTGGGTTAAATGGTCCCTTTCTTATAGTCTCTATAGCTCTTATAAATTAATATCACTTGTTTTCTTCCTTCTGTCCGCCTAGGATAGTGTACTGCGGTATATTTCAGTCTATAGGTTTTCATATATGGGATGAGGTTGACTGACACATGCATATATATATATATTTTCTATTTTTTTCTAAATTTACCTATTACTTGCCAATATCCCAAAGTTGGTTAGGGCCACGGTTTGGCCAGATCTGGCAAGATATTTTCTTAACTTTTCTATTTTTCCATTTTAATAGCATTTTGAATGAATTATTGTTCTGCTATTTTTTTGGGCATTTAGTTATGCATTTTTCAGTCAGCCTCAGTGTGTATCTCATTGTGATTTAGCAGTAATTCTCTACTTTGAGTGTAATTGCATCTGACTTTTCCATTCAGCATTTTTTCTTTTCTTTCTTTTCTACACGTGGTTTCATGTTATGACAACGTTTTTGTGTATACATGGTTGTCATGGTGATGGTTTTAGGAGATGGAGTCGTAGTAACGACCTCAGGTGTTGGCCAGCAGTCATGCTGGTCATTTCAGGTGAAGGGAATCAGGGTGAGTAGTTGATTGTTTTTCGTTTTTGTATATATGTGGTTTACTTCTGTGTTGTTTTATTGTCCTGAGGAAAGCTTGCGGGGAGTAAGCTGAAACGTTGACCTTTTATTAATAAACAGATTATTTTTTTTGCAAAAGACCCAGAGTGCCGCTATTTACATCCTGGATATATATATTATATATAAAATGCGTTAGTCCAGTTGCCAAAATCACGAGTATACCTGTACGTAGTGATACCTTTCACTGATCAGTATAGTTTCCAGTTTACACTCTTGAAAGCTTGTCTTTAAAATGTAAAGTTATCCCAATAAAATGGTATCACCACGCACTGCTATACTCGTGATATATATATATATTTTCTTCAGGTAATGGGGGTTGTGAAATTCGTGGGTGAGTTCCCTCACTTTTTTTCCCAGGACTTGACCCCTGTTGTAAAGCACTACAAGCCTGGCTGGCAGAGGACTCGGAGGATGAGGATGGCCTGGTTAGCCAATCCACCAAATCCTCTGTATGTTGCTGCTGCTTAAGAAGACGGCCAGCACCAGTTAGAAAGAACAAGCGTGCCCCTGCAGAGGATGCACCACGTCCACCACGACCAGAGGCACAGCCTCCCGACACAGGGGCTGCTTGCCCTCTTATCTGTGTGTGGGAGCGTCTGCCTGTCCTTTTTGTTCTTTCAGACATGGTGAGTGATATATAGATTAAATATATACAGAACTCTGATTCAACTCTAGTATAAAGATTAAAGATTTACAGAACTCTGGTATAACTCAGTGAGACACCCTGATAGCTGGCAGCCAGTGACAAGACACAGATTACAATTCCCTCCTATAAATCAGTGTGACCCCCTGAGGGGTGGCAGTGAGAAGCCACAGATTACAAGTCTCAGAAACCTCCTATAAATCAGTGTGACCCCCTGATGGGTGGCAGTGAGAAGCCACAGATTACAAGTCTCAGAAACCTCCTATAAATCAGTGTGACCTCCTGATGGGTGGCAGTGAGAAGCCACAGATTACAAGTCTCAGAAACCTCCTATAAATCAGTGTGACCCCTTGATGGGTGGCGGTGAGAAGACACAAATTACAATTCACATAATTGGGTGGCAGTGAGAAGCCACAGATTACAAGTCTCAGAAACCTCCTATAAATCAGCGTGACCCCATGATGGGTGGCAGTGAGAAGCCACAGATTACAAGTCTCAGAAACCTCCTATAAATCAGTGTGACCTCCTGATGGGTGGCAGTGAGAAGCCACAGATTACAAGTCTCAGAAACCTCCTATAAATCAGTGTGACCCCTTGATGGGTGGCGGTGAGAAGACACAAATTACAATTCACATAATTGGGTGGCAGTGAGAAGCCACAGATTACAAGTCTCAGAAACCTCCTATAAATCAGCGTGACCCCATGATGGGTGGCAGTGAGAAGACACAGATTACAAGTCTCAGAAACCTCCTATAAATCAGTGTGACCCCCTGATGGGTGGCAGTGAGAAGCCACAGATTACAAATCTCAGAAACCTCCTATAAATCAGTGTGACCCCCTGATGGGTGGCAGTGAGAAGCCACAGATTACAAGTCTCAGAAACCTTCTATAAATCAGTGTGACCCCCTGATGGGTGGCAGTGAGAAGCCACAGATTACAAGTCTCAGAAACCTCCTATAAATCAGTGTGACCCCCTGATGGGTGGCAGTGAGAAGCCACAGATTACAAGTCTCATAACCCTCCTATAAATCAGTGTGACCCCCTGATGGGTGGCAGTGAGAAGCCACAGATTAAAAATTTCATAAACCTCCTACAAATCATTGTGACCCCCTGATGGGTGGCAGTGAGAAGCCACAGATTACAAGTCTCAGAAACCTCCTATAAATCAGTGACACCCCCTGATGGGTGGCAGTGAGAAGACACAAATTACAATTCACATAAATCTGATAGAAGTATGTGGGACCCCCTGATGGGTGGCAGTGAGAAGCCACAGATTACAAGTCTCAGAAACCTCCTATAAATCAGTGTGACCCCCTGATGGGTGGCAGTGAGAAGCCACAGATTACAAATCTCATAACCCTCCTATAAATCAGTGTGACCCCCTGATGGGTGGCAGTGAGAAGCCACAGATTAAAAATTTCATAAACCTCCTACAAATCATTGTGACCCCCTGATGGGTGGCAGTGAGAAGCCACAGATTACAAGTCTCAGAAACCTCCTATAAATCAGTGACACCCCCTGATGGGTGGCAGTGAGAAGACACAAATTACAATTCACATAAATCTGATAGAAGTATGTGGGACCCCCTGATGGGTGGCAGTGAGAAGCCACAGATTACAAGTCTCAGAAACCTCCTATAAATCAGTGTGACCCCCTGATGGGTGGCAGTGAGAAGCCACAGATTACAAATCTCATAACCCTCCTATAAATCAGTGTGACCCCCTGATGGGTGGCAGTGAGAAGCCACAGATTAAAAATTTCATAAACCTCCTACAAATCATTGTGACCCCCTGATGGGTGGCAGTGAGAAGCCACAGATTACAAGTCTCAGAAACCTCCTATAAATCAGTGACACCCCCTGATGGTTGGCAGTGAGAAGACACAAATTACAATTCACATAAATCTGATAGAAGTATGTGGGACCCCCTGATGGGTGGCAGTGAGAAGCCACAGATTACAAGTCTCAGAAACCTCCTATAAATCAGTGTGACCTCCTGATGGGTGGCAGTGAGAAGCCACAGATTACAAGTCTCAGAAACCTCCTATAAATCAGTGTGACCCCTTGATGGGTGGCGGTGAGAAGACACAAATTACAATTCACATAATTGGGTGGCAGTGAGAAGCCACAGATTACAAATCTCAGAAACCTCCTATAAATCAGCGTGACCCCATGATGGGTGGCAGTGAGAAGACACAGATTACAAGTCTCAGAAACCTCCTATAAATCAGTGTGACCCCCTGACGGGTGGCAGTGAGAAGCCACAGATTACAAATCTCAGAAACCTCCTATAAATCAGTGTGACCCCCTGATGGGTGGCAGTGAGAAGCCACAGATTACAAATCTCAGAAACCTTCTATAAATCAGTGTGACCCCCTGATGGGTGGCAGTGAGAAGCCACAGATTACAAGTCTCAGAAACCTCCTATAAATCAGTGACACCCCCTGATGGGTGGCAGTGAGAAGACACAAATTACAATTCACATAAATCTGATAGAAGTATGTGGGACCCCCTGATGGGTGGCAGTGAGAAGCCACAGATTACAAGTCTCAGAAACCTCCTATAAATCAGTGTGACCTCCTGATGGGTGGCAGTGAGAAGCCACAGATTACAAGTCTCAGAAACCTCCTATAAATCAGTGTGACCCCTTGATGGGTGGCGGTGAGAAGACACAAATTACAATTCACATAATTGGGTGGCAGTGAGAAGCCACAGATTACAAGTCTCAGAAACCTCCTATAAATCAGCGTGACCCCATGATGGGTGGCAGTGAGAAGACACAGATTACAAGTCTCAGAAACCTCCTATAAATCAGTGTGACCCCCTGATGGGTGGCAGTGAGAAGCCACAGATTACAAATCTCAGAAACCTCCTATAAATCAGTGTGACCCCCTGATGGGTGGCAGTGAGAAGCCACAGATTACAAGTCTCAGAAACCTTCTATAAATCAGTGTGACCCCCGATGGGTGGCAGTGAGAAGCCACAGATTACAAGTCTCAGAAACCTCCTATAAATCAGTGTGACCCCCTGATGGGTGGCAGTGAGAAGCCACAGATTACAAGTCTCATAACCCTCCTATAAATCAGTGTGACCCCCTGATGGGTGGCAGTGAGAAGCCACAGATTAAAAATTTCATAAACCTCCTACAAATCATTGTGACCCCCTGATGGGTGGCAGTGAGAAGCCACAGATTACAAGTCTCAGAAACCTCCTATAAATCAGTGACACCCCCTGATGGGTGGCAGTGAGAAGACACAAATTACAATTCACATAAATCTGATAGAAGTATGTGGGACCCCCTGATGGGTGGCAGTGAGAAGCCACAGATTACAAGTCTCAGAAACCTCCTACAAATCATTGTGACCCCCTGATGGGTGGCAGTGAGAAGCCACAGATTACAAGTCTCAGAAACTTCCTATAAATCAGTGTGACCCCCTGATAGCTGGCAGTGAGAAGACACAGATTACAAATCTCAGAAACCTCCTATAAATCAGTGAGACCCCCTGATGGGTGGCAGCCAGTGAGAACACACGGATTATAACAATTCCCAAATATTTTGTATTAATTAGTGACCCCCAAAATACTTGCTGGCAGTGACAAGAGACAGATCACCTCAATTCCCAGACATTTTGTAAAATTTAGTGACCTACCAAAATACTGCGTGGCACTGGCTGTGTGACAAGACACAGATCACCTCAATTCCCAAATGTTTTGTAGAAATTAGTGACCCCCAAAATACTTGCTGGCAGTGACAAGAGACAGATCACCTCAATTCCCAGATATTTTGTAGAAATTTGTGACCCCCAAAATACTGCGTGGCACTGGCTGTGTGACAAGACACAGATCACCTCAATTCCCAAATGTTTTGTAGAAATTAGTGACCCCCAAAATACTTGCTGGCAGTGACAAGAGACAGATCACCTCAATTCCCAGATATTTTGTAAAAATTTGTGACCCCCCAAAATACTGCGTGGTAGTGACAAGAGACAGATCACCTCAATTCCCAAATCATTTGTAGAAATTTGTGACCCCCCCAAAATACTGTGTGGCAATGACAAGAGACAGATCACCTCAATTCCCAAATGTTTTGTAGAAATTTGTGACCCCCAAAATACTTGCTGGCAGTGACAAGAGACAGATCACCTTAATTTCCAGATATTTGGTAGAAATGAAACCCTCCCAGACCCCCCCAGTAGCGTGGCAGACCGGCAGTAAGAACACAGAACAACTATCTCCTCTGAAATCTCCTCTCAAATGCGTGCAGAAGCGCTGCGTGGAAACCTTATATAGTGTGCTGCGGGACTTAGCTCTGTGAGCCCATGATTGGGCAACATTTGCCCAATCAGGACTCTGAGCCGTGATCAGCATAGTGTTGAACCTGTCTTGCACCAGACCTGTGGTCAGGTGCAAGGCTGTAGCCAATTACGAACTTCAGGCCAGTGGGAAAGTGCATTGTGGTCCATTGTGGTCCATTGTGGTGCATTGTGTGCGAACACGCGGCGATCACCCGGAAATTTTCGTAGTTAGCGAACAAACGAACAGGCTATGTTCGATGCGAACTCCGAACCGATCGAACCGAACAGTAGGGATGAGCCGAACGACCCCCAAGTTCGGTTTGGGCCCGAACCCGAATTTTTCCAAATGTTCGGGTCCGAACCCGAACCCGAACTCGAACCCCATACAAGTCAATGGGGCTGAAAATTAAGTTTTTAGAGTGCCCTCCAAGAGGGCATATATGTTAGATATTTGCCATAAAAGGTGTATGGGGGTCCGCGTAGTGCCCTGGGGGACAGGAAACAAGGACAAAAAGTTAAAAAAAAAACGTTTTTAAAGGAACAGTGAATTTTCCATGAAATAAGGGTTAAAAATAAAAACGAAAAATTCCTTCAAATATCGTGCCTTGGAGGTCCCCATAACCTGCCCGTGAAGTGGCGGATTTCTAGGATGTATAGAAACACTTAAAAACAAAAAAATGACGTTTCAAAATGATGGTAAACAGTTTTCCTTTAATCTATCCATAAACAACTGCTTGGGGCGGCAGTCTGTATGAAAAGAGGAGACATTTTCGGACATGCAGAAAAAGTTTACTTATTTTTTGGCGGTGAAAAGCAGGAGAATGGAAAATTCTTGACTAAAAGCCTTGTATAAACAAATACGAGTTAAATGGGAGATTACCTCTTTAAACAATTATATCAAAAAGGACATGATTCCAAGAGGCTTAAGGGTTAATACACCCCCAGCCACACATATTCAAAAATAAATCTTTTATAAAGATTGGGAAGAGGCGGCTAATGGATGTTCTAAGAGATCCATGGAGATCCTAGTCAAATATGAGGAAGAGACCTTGAAAGATCTTAAAGTGGCTATTGAAGAAGAGGTTTTAAGTATTCAAACGTTTAAAAATTACCCATTGTTCGTTTCCTTAGAGGAGAAGTTAAAAATTAATCTAGACCGGTATGACGGTAACATCCGTGATCGTAAGCACAATTTTTTTTTGAGAGATATTACAGATTACAATGAGGGCAGGGTTTATAAATACCCCCAAAATCGTTTACGTTCCAACTATCCATTAGCCTCTGTGTCTGAATACAAATCCTCGGAATACGAGGATCCGTCCGATGTAGAAATGATTGAACAGACACAAGACACTCCAAGAGGGATTTTAAGGAACAGGAAGGTGTCTTTTTTGGAGCAGCCCCAAAGGGACGAACTGCCCCAACGGATACGGAGGGGGAGATCTACAGCGAGACGAGGGAGGAGCAGGAGGGGCTATTAGATCAGAGCCTCCAGGTCGTCAATTTAACATCCTTTTTACTAACCCCAGCCGAACTTACAGTATTGACTTTCGTTCCCAGGCCCTTCTTTGATAAATTCTCATGGATTAAAGATATTCATCTTTTTGCACATAAGGTAGCACTGTATAAATTTCATGCGTTGGAGAAAGAAAAGACAGCTAGACTGATGGGATTTGACGATAATGATGCTGAATGCCTTGATGTTCTTGTAGGTTTGCTAGATGAGAATCTTACTGATGAGAATGTATCCGGTTATACTGATCTACAGCGGAAAAGTACGTTCACTCCATCTATTAGTGATTATGGGAATATCGAGTCCTTTTGTAATCTGGTATGCCATGCGATAGAAGCACTCGATATACAAGCAATTAACAATTCAGTTCCCTTCAATTTAACCAAAAACGAGCACTCTGCCCTCAAGAAATTACAGACTAATAAAGAATTTGTGATTAAAAAGTCTGATAATGGTGGTAATGTAGTAATTATGGATAAACAACAATATAAAAAGATGGTATTAAAGTTGATAGAAGATTCTAATACCTATAGGCTGTTACTGCGTGACCCGACTGAGCTGTTCATTAAAGACCTTGTTAGGCTGCTTGAGGATGGTAAAGACAGAGGAGTGATATCAATTAAAGAATTTGATTTTATGAGATCCACTAATATAGCTGTTTTCTATGCTTTGCCCAAAATACATAAAAGAGTTATACCTCAACCGGGAAGACCAATTGTGTCAGGGTGTAATAGACTTACTCAGAACGCTAGTATTTATGTAGATAAGGTCTTACAGGGTTTTGTTCAATCTTTGTCATCATACACTAAAGAGTCTACCGATATGCTCAGATTTCTCTCGACATTGAAACTTCCTAACAACTGCCTGCTCTGTAGCCTAGATGTGGAGTCACTCTATAGCTGTATTCCTCACGAACTAGGTTTGAGAGCAGTGAGAGAGTTTCTGGAAAGCAGAGGGCCCGAACATAACGAACATACACTTTTTACATTCGAGTTGATTTCATTTATCCTGACCCATAATTACTTTTCGTTCGATGGTAAGTTCTATAATCAAGTGACTGGCAGAGCAATGGGAACCTCTATGGCTCCGTCATTCGCCAACCTGTACCTTGGGTGGTCGGAGAAACATGTTGTTTTTGGCCTAGAAATGCAACAGTTTTTAAGACACGTGGTAGTATGGAAACATTTTATTGACGATATCCTCATTCTCTGGTCAGATAGCAAAGATACTTTCGAGGCATTTGTCAACTGCCTGAATGTTAATGGCTTGAATCTCAAATTCACCATGGAGATTAATGAGGATAAAATCAATATCCTGGATTTTACCATCTGCTTAAACAGGAACAGTGTAATAACAACCACACTTTATCGTAAACCTACGGCCACAAATAGTTTCCTAAATTGGAGTAGCTTCCACCCATTCTCATTGAAGAAACGAATTCTGATCGAACAATACCTACGGTTACGACGATTATGCTCCACCCTTGACGAGTTTAAGAATAAAGCTCGAGGTTTACGAATGATGTTCAAAGCTAAGGGGTATCCTAATAGATGTCTCAAAATGGCATATAAACGTGCTCTACTAAGCAATAGGAGTGATCTTTTGCTTCCAAAAGCTAATAAAAGTCTGACCAAGACGGTTGGGAATACTATTCGCCTCATCGGCAACTATGACACAGGCTGGCATACCATTAAAGACATTTGTGCACGTTTTTGGCCAATTTTAACGCAAGATAAACATCTTAATAAGGCCTTAACTAACTCCGTTTCTCTCACTTCAAGGAGATGTCAAAATATCAATGATCATGTTGTGCATAACCAATTTTCATCACGCGACCCGCAACAACGGTGGCTGAAAACTGGATTGAAAGGCACCTTTAAGTGCGGTCGTTGTAAAGCCTGTCCATTCATTGCGTAAGATAGAAAATCATTCTTTAATATGAATGGTTCCAAGGAGTATCATGTTAAACATTTCTCCAATTGTAGCACTAGAGGGGTGGTTTATCTCCTAATATGTGGTTGCGGGAAGCAATACGTGGGGAAAACTATTAGACCCCTGAAGGTATGAGTGCAGGAACATGTACGATCAGTGAGGTATGAACGTGATACCCCTTTTTTAAGGCACTTGCGCAATCAACATGCTGGCAGCTCCTCCGATCTAAGGTTCATGGTTATCGAACAAGTTTTTCAAAATTCGCGACGTGGCAATTTCGACTTGCGATTGTGCCGTAGAGAGGCGTTCTGGATTTACCAGTTAGGGACTTTGTCCCCCTCTGGATTAAATGAAGGGTTTACTTTTGCACCCTTTATTACTGACCATTAAAGTTTATTTAGTTTTTATTTATGTATTGTATGTTCTAGTCAGGAATACTGGCATAGTAGTACTTTATTTGGAAGTGTAGCACCTTACATATGAGACAGTTGTATAGGGGCTATTATGTCCCCTTAACCCTTGTATTTGGGCAGAATTTACCCTTATTTTGTTAGGGGTTAATTCAACCCAAGGTATCTATACCACACTCTCTTGTATTTGATGTTGAATGGTCACCCCTCCCCCTCTTGTCCTTTTCTCTTTCTCCCCCTCTCCTTGCCTTATGGAATCATATTATTATTATCGATGGTTCCTGTGCAATGCGGTGTTCCTTATTGCACATATGACAGTTCATGTTTTTTAATTGCAATTTCTAGGGTTAATTATGCCTCTTTGAGGTATGTAATGTAGCCTACTTTTTGGGCTTTCACCTACATCGATTTGGCTTTGTGTTACCCAGTTTATAGCTTTCGTTCTGTCTATTAAGGACAGATCACGTTGGTTTGAAATGAGATGCGTGTAAATAATGCGGTTGGTAACAGCACCACGTGATATGTGACCTCCCATTACATCATGAGGGGTTAAACTTCATCCACGTGGTAGTAAACCGCCTA
Source organism: Leptobrachium leishanense (assembly GCA_009667805.1). Lineage (NCBI taxonomy): Eukaryota > Metazoa > Chordata > Amphibia > Anura > Megophryidae > Leptobrachium > Leptobrachium leishanense. The sequence continues at coordinate 100,134,559 of CM019071.1, forward strand.
CTGGACAGTGATTGGCTGTGTATTTACTTGCCTGCCAGTCTTCATTTAAGGGGGTGGTCACTTTTTGGAGGGGGTGGTCATTTGCAAGCTTCTATGGGCTATTTAAAACCAAAGCACGAACATGCCAGTTATCTGTTGACAAAGCCGACGTTTAGTATCGGCGAAACGCGTCCCAACTAAAGATCTGACAGATGTAATTGTGTTCCCATCGATGGGAACGATTTTAGCAGTTGTGTGTTCATAATTTTGGGTGCGCACATTTGTTTGAGCAGCATTATCATGAAGGCTACTATGGTATTGGTGGTTCCATCCCTCTGCTTTAACAATTGGTAAAAGCAGCGGTTTCTTAGCAGGCTTGTCTGCAAATATCACACTGACCCTAATCAGTATGCACTCCCAGTAATATATGACTATTGCACTTATTTGAATAAGAATTTTTATTACAAATGGTTCCTGCGCTACCTCTTATGAGTGTGATATACTGAGTTGCAGTGATTCAATGGTTCTAAAATTGCATGTTGAATGGACTAATAATTACTGAGCTAATGTGTTTGGTCTAATTTACATCTTTTGCTGCACATCAACCATTAAGTGAATATTTTGTACCTGCGCTACTTCTTATGAGTGTTTTATACTGAGTTGCATTGATTTAATGGTTCTAAAATTGCATGTTGAACGGACTAATAATTACTGAGTTAATGTGTTCGGTCTAATTTGCATTCTTTGCTGCATATAAACCATTAAGTGAATATTATGGCTCTGTATGAAGTGCCTTTGAGAGATTGGCTCACTGATTGGCAAAGAGAGTAGTGGCCCCTCAGTAGGCTTGTCTGCAAACATACTAACCTTAATTAACATGCAGTTCCAGCAATTTATGACTACTGCATTCATGTAAATAGAGGTGTCACGGAATGGCCCAGGACCCTCAGCCAGGGACGGTCAATGTGACGTCTCTATCCCCATATACTCTTAGGTGCCGTTGCACCAGCGGGATTTCGCGTGTTATTTTATTTAGATGTGGTTTCATTTGTGTGGTGTAATAAAAGTGTCCCCCTTGTTGTATTGCGAAATGTGTGTATCCCATTGTGTGCCTTGCTCGTCGCCATTTTCCCCGCGCCTCGTGGATCCGGTCGAATCGATCGGATCGGAAAATGGCCGATTCGAACCATCCGGTCGAATCGTAAAATGGCCGATTCGGACCATCCGGTTGCGAATCGGCAACACCCCGATTCGTAACCGCCAATACGAATCGGGACCCGGGTGCCTCCTTCCAACGAGGGCTTGTGGGGGCGGGCAGGGATTCCCATTGTGTTCTGGCTGTTTGAATGTTTATAAATATGTGTGATGTGTAAAAAATAAACAGATGATCCAGTGCATACAGCTCCGCCTGGTGTGCTTTATTTTCGGCCGTATTTCTGAGATCCCGCGCGGTCTTCAGAGTGCGGCATCCAGAGATCCGAACCGATCACCCTGTGCCTGCATCTCGAGTCAGGACAGAGGTGCAACGTACGGGCATCGGCCATCGGAAGATTCAACCACGCTGCAGTTCGATATCCAATCCGAAGCCGCGGTGCGCACCCCACGCTTCGGCATATTGAGCGCCATATTCGATCGGGTAAGATCAGAATATTGCACGAAGGAAATAAGAAACGTTTCCCATCCGAACGGTTCCAGACGAAACGTTTCCCACCCGAACGGCCGCTCCACAACCGATCCGAACAGCACCAAGGTCAGTAGATCAGCCGCTCGAGATGCTGAGTGTCGTGTCACTCAGTGGTCGGGCTGATCTCGCCCCGGGGTCCCCTCCACAGCCCGCCAACCCTCCCCAGGGTCATCCCAGGCCGCTCGAGACGCCGAGTGCCGTGACACTCGGTAGTCGGGTCGGCGGTAAGCGCAGTGGGAGGAAGCAGATAGGAGCACACCCGCAGGCGGACAACACCTCATTCCGCCACAAGAGGTTTTTGTTATAAATGTTTTCTGCGCTACTCCTTATGTGTATGACATTATATGGTGCATTGACCTAACGGTTCTAAAATTGCATGTTGAACGGTTCAAGACCTATTGAGTTAATGTGTCTGCCCTAATTTGTCTGCAAATATTGTCTGCAAATACAGTGAGAAACAAGGGGGTGTTTGTGAGGGTCCTGAGAACGAGCAACAGCACAATGGCCTGCTCTACGGTGGGTGCCCGCTCAGGTCTCACAAACAAGGTTTTTAGCTTGCTTGTGCCATTACAGGGATGAATTTTCCATATGCAAATCAGCCTGCTCTCACCCAGAAAGGGTGGCCAGTGCTGACTGCCAAGGACGTCATCCCTGCACGTGAGGTGCAGCAACCCCCGACGATCGTTTCGGCCTTCTTGGGCTTCGTCAGGAGGGTATAGCTGACACCCCTCTAGGCACATCAAGCAAGGGGTCCACGTCTGGATGACCCTTTACAATTACAGTGAGAAACAAGGGGGTGTTTGTGAGGGTCCTGAGAACGAGCAACAGCACAATGGCCTGCTCTACGGTGGGTGCCGCTCAGGTCAATCAGCCTGCTCTCACCCAGAACAACAAAAGATGCAAATTAGACCAAACAGATTAGCTCAGTAATTATTAGTCCGTTCAACATGCAATTTTAGAACCATTGAATCACTGCAACTCAGTATATCACTCTCATAAGGAGTAGCGCGGTACAAAATATTAGAGGTTTTATAGAGCTTTTTGTTATAAACGTTTTCTGCGCTACTCCTTATGTGTGTGACATTATGTGGTGCATTGACCTAACGGTTCTAAAATTGCATGTTGAACGGTTCAAGAACTATTGAGTTAATGTGTCTGCAAATATCACACTGACCCTAATCAGTATGCACTCCCAGTAATATATGACTATTGCACTTATTTGAATAATAATTTTTGTAACAATTTGTTCCTGCGCTACTCCGTAGGCTGGGGTCAGACGAGCGCAGTGTTAACGTCCGTGTTGCCCGCACGTAAGTACGTCCGTGATAGCATACAATTGTGTTAAATGGAGCCCCACACACGAAGTACGTCCGCACAGAAGTGCGGGGGCTGACGGACGCTGAAAACGGACGCAGGTTAGGCAAGAACGTAATACTGCTTGAACGGACGTGCGGAGTGCGCCACTTCCACAACGTCCACATAGCTTTGTGTGTGAGTGATGCAACAAGGTCAGACGGACTGCATTTATACGTCCAGCATTTTTGACGGACAGAATGTTTTTTCATTGTAATTTATTTTCCCTGCTACATCAGTCAAAAAATACGTCAGTGAAAAAAACAGACTGTGTGGCCACTACCTTGTTGTCAGTCAGAAAGTACGTCCGTACTGCACGGACGCACAGTCCGTACAAAATGCGCTCATCTGACCCTAGCCTTATGAGAGTGATATCACGAGTTGCAGTGATTCAATGGTTCTAAAATTGCATGTTGAACGGACTAATAATTACTGAGCTAATGTGTTTGGTCTAATCTGCATCTTTTGCTGCACATTAACCATTAAGTGAATATTTTGTACCGCGCTACTCCTTATGAGAGTGATATACTGAATTGAGTGATTCAATGGTTCTAAAATTGCATGTTGAACGGACTAATAATTACTGAGCTAATGTGTTTAGTCTAATTTGCATCTTCTGCTGCACATCAACCATTAAGTGAATATTCTGGCTCTGTATGAAATGCCTTTATGACTATTGCACCTATACTGAATAAGAATTTTTGTTTCAAATGGTTCCTGCGCTAACTCTTATGAGAGTGATATACTGAGTTGCAGTGATTTAATGGTTCTAAAATTGCATGTTGAACGGACTGATAATTACTGAGCTAATGTGTTTGGTCTAATTTGCATCTTTTGTTGTACGTCAACCATTAAGTAAATATTTTGTACCGCGCTACTTCTTATGAGTGTGATATACTGAGTTGCATTGATTTAATGGTTCTAAAATTGCATGCTGAACGGATCAAGGACTATTGAGTTAATGTGTCTGCTCTAATTTGCATCAATTGCTGCACATCAACCATTAAGATATTACTCTGGCTCTATATGAAGTTCGTCTTTGAGAGATCAGTTTACTGATTTACCCTTCCTCTGATTGGATATAGTGATCAATAATCACAAGTATTCTAAATAGCACTAGTTAATGGGTTATTTTTCTCTCAATTGAATGATTTAAGCCATTCGATGGCTCTCTTGAGTGTGGTTGAATTTCGTTTGGTTGATCCAGGTTAAACATATTTTGTTTAAATGTTGATCATCACCCACTGAATAGGTCTAAGTGATTTAAATGATTATTGTTGCCATTATTTGCTACAATTGTAGCGGAAGTTAAATCTCTGCCTGTCAACATAATCTAGGTTTCAAACGGCCAACTTATTATCTTGTTTCATCTATTTCCAAAATTGATGATTTAGATCCTTAAATGTATCCACATCTCTAAACGTATCAGTATCCCACCATTTTTGAGAGCTTATGACTACTTTCGAATGGTCTGTAGGTCAGAGTGGTTGTATTGTTAATTTACCACAGCTTTGGGATAGGATTCCATCCTTCAGCATTGCTGTAGCCACACAGTGCCCATCCGATACACGTCATTTATTCAATTTAATGTTTTTTATTGGTGTCTTCTTGCAAAGTTTGTAGTAATAAAGTTGTTTACTAATCCCTAGGTCTCACTGATTTATAGGAGGTTTCTGGGAATTGTAATCTGTGTCTTCTCACTGCCAGCTATCAGGGGGTCCCACATACTTCTAGCAGATTTCTGCAAATTTTAATCTGTGTATTGTCACTGCCACCCATCAGGGGGTCTCACTGATTTATAGGAGGTTCCTGGGAATTGTAATCTGTGTCTTGTCACTGCCACCCGTCAGGGGGTCTCACTGATTTATAGGAGGTTTCTGGGATTTTTAATCTGTGTCATGTCACTGGCTGCCAGCTATCAGGGTGTCTCACTGAGTTATACCAGAGTTCTGGAAATCTTTAATCTAGATAAAACAGTTGAATCAGAGTTCTGCATATCTCCAATTTTTATAACAGAGTTGAATCAGAGTTCTGTATATCTTTAATCTATATATCACTCACCATGTCAGAAAGACCAAAAAGGACAGGCAGACGCTCCCAGACACAGATAAGAGGGCAAGCAGCCTCTGTGTCGGAAGGCTGTGCCCCTGGTCGTCATGGAGGTGGTGCATCCTCTGCAGGGGCAGACTTGTCCTCGTTTCCAACTGGTGCTGGCCATCTTAAGCAGCAGCAACATACAGAGGATTTGCAGGATTGGCTAACCAGGCCAACCTCATCCTCCGAGTCCTCTGCCAGTCAGGTTTGTAGTGGTTTACAGTCCACCTCAGCTGCCAAAACATCTAATTCAGCCTCCATGTCCACAGCTACTCCTGCCGTAGCCTCACTATCATACACGGAGGAGTAGGCTGAATTGTTTGACTACAGTGACAATGTCAGTGACATGCTGCTTGAGGATGCGCAGCAACTTCAGTGCTCTGATTCAAACTCTGAGGTTGAGGAAGGGAGTAAAATCAGCCTAGAGGAAGGGGGTGCCAGTGACACACAAAGAACTGGCACTCATGTTCCCCCAGCAGTGCAGCATATTGCAAGGTTGGCTCCAGTGACGAGGAGATAGGGGGTGATGATGATGATGAGGTCACCTGGGTGCCTGATCGAACAGAAGAGTCAAGGGAGGAGGAGGAGGCACAACAAAAACGAGGCAGAACGTCCTCTATGACCAACGTAGCCAGTCCAAGGCATCAGAAGTCACAGCTGCTCAGGTGCAGAGCGCTGTTGTCTCAAAGCACATATACAGGAAGTCTGCTGTCTGGGAGTTCTTTAAGAAATGTGCAGCAGACCGCACTGTTGCTATTTGTAATCTATGTCAGATGAGGATCATGTGTGGGAAAGACATCACACGCTTGGGTACCAAGTGTTTGAGGCGATATATATGACCACCTGCCATGCATCCCCTTGGCACAACACTTTGCATAGGTCCTCCTCCTCATCATCTGTCTCTACCCCCACTATATGTCCTGCCATGTCATTGACTGCTACAACTTCCACTGACAGGGATGATGCTACAGTAGTGGGTGTACCAGATCCTTCCTCAGAATGTGACAGCATCCCATCAAGTGAAGATTTACGCAGTCTGATTATGTTTCCCCAGCTGCTGTAGCGTAAGAAAAAATATAGTCCCAACCATCCCCAAGCACAGCGTCTAAATGCCAGCTTGGCAAAATTACTCGCATTACAGCTGCTGCCTTTCCAGCTGGTGGACTTTGCTTCCTTCCGTGAATTTGCTGAATGTGCTGTACCACAGTGGCAGGTTCCAAAACACCATTTATTTTCACGAAAGGCCATTCCAGCACTATACCAGCTTGTAGAGCACAATGTTATGGAGTCATTGGGAAAGGCAGTTAGCAGCAAGGTGCACATGACTTTATACACGTGGTCCAGCAAGCATGGACAGGGTCGTTACATTTCCTTCACGGCACACTGGGTAACTCTGCTTGCAGCTGGGAGGGATCCAGGACGGGGCTCTGTGCTGGAGCTTGTTCATCCACCACACCTCCAGAAAGCTGCTTGCATGAGGTCTGTCTGCTCCACCACCTCTTCCTCCTTCTCTATCTCTGGCGAAGTGGCAGTTAAACAACGCGTGGCAGGGGCTACGCAATGGCTCAAGCAAAAAGATGCCATACTGTGCTTGAGCTGGTTTATTTAAGGGACAGGAGCCACACCGGACCAGAAATTCTGTCAGCTCTGCAGGGGCAGATGCAGAGATGGTTAACACCACGCCAGCTTCAGCTGGGAATGGTCGTCTGTGATAATGGCAGCAACCTTCTCTCCGCCCTACGCCAGGGTAAGTTGACGCATGTACCATGCCCAGCACACGTCCTAAATCTGGTGGTACAGTGTTTCCTAACCAGGTACCCAGAGCTGGTACCTGGTACCCAGAGCTTCTCAGCCCGGCTAGAAAAGTCTGCAGCCACTTCAGATGGTCATTCCCAGCAAGTGGTCGCCTGGCAGAAATTCAAAGAGAATTCCACCTTCCCACAAACCGTCTGATCTGTGACATTCCCACAGAAGGCCATCAATGAGTACCTGTGTGAGTATGGCACAAGGACAGGTTCAGGTCAACTTGATTCCCCCCCCCGCAGTGGCTGATGATCAAGGATGCATGCACTGTACTGTCACCATTTGAGGAGGGAGAGTGCATGCATCAGTGACAAAATTCCTTTAGTGTTCCTGCTGGGGCGCACTCTGCAGGGAATTATAGATGTGGCACTAGAGGCAGAGCAGCGGGAGCAAGAGGAGGCCTTCCCTAGCTCTCAAGGCCCCAGTCTTTACGCAGACAGCATTCCTGCGGGTCCTCAGATCAGACAGGAGGAGGATGAGGAGGAGGAGGAGGAAAATTTAAGTAGTGGGGGCATTGAAGGTGGGGATTCCTCAAGGGAGGGTTTTGTGTGCCCAGAAACCCAAGGACTAGTATGTGGCTGGGAGGAGGAAGTGCACGATAGGGTTAATCCTCATTGACCAGGAAGACTCGGAAGCTAATGCCACCTCCAACCTACGCTGGATGGGCTCCCTTATCCTGCAAAGCCTGCTAAAGGACCCCAAGATTCATGCTATCAAGGAGAGGGATCATTACTGGTTGGCAAGCCTCCTTGATCCACGATACAATGGTAAAGTTGCAGAGCTCCTCCTGCCTGCACAGAGGGAGCACAGGATGAAAAAACTTGAGGACGCTCTAAAGTGACACTTGTGTAACACCTTTCCAGGCACTGGTAGGTTACCAACTGATGACACACGTGCTTCTGAGGCTGCGGATGATCAGAGGAAGAGCGGTGAAGGCCAGGGCTGTTTGACTGATGCCTTTTTAAATTTTTTTAGTCCACAACGCCCAGAGACGTCAAATGTAGTATTGCCAGCGTCTTCACCGTATGGTGCAGGACTACCTAGGGGCAAGGGCAGACCTGGATACCTTTTCAGCAGATGATCCACTGGCTTACTGGTAGGGATGAGCTGTTCGGTTCGATCAGTTCGGAGTTCGATTCGAACTTTGGCCATTCGCAAGTTCGAGAACCTCGAACTTTTTGGCGTGTTCGGTTCGAGTTTTTTTTTTTAAAGTATAAAAAAATGCTTAAAAATACAAAAAAATCAAGAAATAAAGAGACTCTTTACTGCAGAATATTATAAGCAACGGTTTATTAGATATTGAATTAAAAAATAATGTCTATGTGCAAAGATTCTCTCCTCTAAATGACCTGTGTTCTCAAACGCCGTAAACAACAGGTGTTAATTAGTGTTTGGAAATAACACGTGGTTTTAATTAGTCTGATCTGATGAATTTGATACATTGTCTGTAGACTGAGGGTGTGGTGTCTCCTGAACATGTATCAAACAACACCTGTGCTTCTGAGAAGTGTTCATTTCCCTACTAAATCTTCCTCTGATATGCTGTTTAACCCCTTAACCCTGCATTTCACTGCTGTGTGCTCAGCTCATTTTTACCGCTTTTGCTCATCATGTTTAAACGCGATTTGAAGCCACATTTTATTAAATGACCCAGACATGTTAGATATCGTTCTTTCCGGCAGACTCCGCAGATTCATAATATATAATTTTTATATGTATACGTCATGTCCTGCCTGTATATTATGACAAAAAAAATGCAATAAATATTGAATTTTTAGTCATCTGCAGTGTGTAAAGTGGTTTTTTTTCACATTTTAGCACATGAGCATTTGCGGTTATGTTTTCTATGGGGTGCGCTTGTACAAAAATTAGAAATGGGGTCTTGTTACATTTTGTGGTGGGAATTACGTGAGCTATAGCAAACGCTCCCTATAGAAAAAATCATTAGTGCAGCATCATTGTTCACATTATAATTGAAATGTGAACAATATTGCTGCATTAATAAAAATAACACAAAAAACAAATACTTTTTTTTAAAATTTATACCTGGTCATGTTGGGTATCATTCGAAAGGCCATGCTGCCACGGTTCTGGAGATATGATCAAATGAACCTCCTATCTCCACCAGGGGATTCCGGGCAGCTAGGGGTTCCCCAGCTATCTGATGTCATCACGCTATGCGTGAGGACGTCAGGCAGTGAAGGGGGACCCAGGGGGTGGAGCCGCCATCCAAGATGGTGGCCCCCACCGGAGCTAGGCCACACTTCAGCGCCGCAAGGCATCTCTAAACACAGCCTCACAGCATCTCTATACACAACCTCACAGCATCTCTATACACAACCTCACTGCATCTCTATACACAGCCTCACAGCATCTCTATACACAACCCCATCAGCATCTCTATACACAAACAGCATCTCTATACACAACCCCATCAGCATCTCTATACACGGCATCTCTATACACAACCCCATCAGCATCTCTATACACAAACAGCATCTCTATACACAACCCCATCAGCATCTCTATACACAAACAGCATCTCTATACACAACCCCATCAGCATCTCTATACACAAACAGCATCTCTATACACAACCCCATCAGCATCTCTATACACTGCATCTCTATACACAACCCCATCAGCATCTCTATACACAGCCTCACAGCATCTCTATACACAACACCATCAGCATCTCAATACACAGCATCTCTATACACAACCCCATCAGCATCTCTAAACACAACCTCACAGCATCTCTATACACAAACAGCATCTCTATACACAACCCCATCAGCATCTCTATACACAAACAGCATCTCTATACACAACCCCATCAGCATCTCTATACACGGCATCTCTATACACAACCCCATCAGCATCTCTATACACAGCCTCACAGCATCTCGATACACAACCTCACAGCATCTCTGTGAACCCTCACATGAACCCCCTATCTCCACCAGGGGATTCCGGGCAGTTAGGGGTTCCCCGGCTATCTGACGTCTTCACGCTATGCGTGAGGACGTCAGGCAGTGAGGGGGGACCCGGGGGTGGAGCCACGATCCAATATGGCGGCCCCCGCTGGTGCTAGGCCGCACTTCGGCACCCCAAGGTGCCGAAGTGCGATCCGGTGCCTAAGGGATTAAAGCCAGGCACTGCTTAAAAGGGGAGACTCTCCTTTTAACCGGTGCCTGGCTTTTTTTTGTGGGACCTCCCGATCGGGAGGGAGAGGAAATGAGGTCTGGAAATGAGGTCATCGCGCATGGCGCGATGACATCATTTACGTCGGGAGGAGCTTGACTTCAGCGTCTGAGGACGCTGAAGTCAGAATGCCGCGGGTCCCCGGACAGAGAGGTGAGTATCTGCGCCGGGGGTCCCGCAAAGCTGATGACATGTGGGACATGTCCTCCTCAGCATACAGCGGGAGTAACTGAGGACGTGTCCCACACGTCGTCAGCAGGGAAGGGGTTAGAAACTTATTTTTTTTTTAACTTTTTGTCCTTGTTTCCTGTCCCCCAGGGCACTACCCGGACCCGGACATTGTTTTTAAATGTTTCTATACATCCTACAAATCCGCCACTTCACGGGCAGGTTATGGGGACCTCCTAGGCATGATATTTTTAACCCTTATTTCATGGAAAACTCACTGTCCCTTTAAAAACGTTTTTTTTTTACTTTTTGTCCTTGTTTCCTGTCCCCCAGGGCACTACCCGGACCCGGACATTGTTTTTAAATGTTTCTATACATCCTACAAATCCGCCACTTCACGGGCAGGTTATGGGGACCCCCTAGGCATGATATTTTTAACCCTTATTTCATGGAAAACTCACTGTCCCTTTAAAAACGTTTTTTTTTTACTTTTTGTCCTTGTTTCCTGTCCCCCAGGGCACTACCTGGACCCCCATACACCTTTTATGGCAAATATCTAGCATATATGCCCTCTTGGAGGGCACTCTAAAAATCGAATTTTGAGTCCCATTGACTTGTATTGAGTTCGTGTACGAGTTCGAGTTCGAATTCGAACTTTTGAAAAGTTCGAGTTCGAATGTGAACCGAACTCGGGGTGTTCGGCTCATCCCTACTTACTGGGTGTTGAGATTGGATCACTGGCCAGAACATAGCCAATATGCTGTGCAGCTACTATGTTGCCATTCATCCAGCCGCTTGACTGATGCATTTTTAATTTTTTTTAGTCCACGACGCCCAGGGACGTCAAATGTAGGCACCCATTGCCAGCGTCTTCACCATATGGTGCAGGACCACCTAGGGGCAAGGGCAGACCTGGATACCTTTCCAGCAGATGATCCACTGGCTTACTGGGTGTTGAGATTGGATCACTGGCCAGAATTTAGGCTAGGGTCAAACCAAAGCATTTTTACACGCGAACGTCAAAAAGTGCGTCCGAATGCATTGACGTATTTTTTCACGGAATGCGTGAAAACGGTCATACGATGCGCAATTTTTGTGCGTGATTTTTTACGGATCCAAATCAGGAAACTTTGGGTGTCTGGACGTTATGTTGGACGGACATGAGCAGCGTCTGACGTCTCCTAATCAGGCACACACGCCGCTAGCGGACGCAGCGCACTCTGTACGTCAGTACTAGCTGTTCTGCGTTCCCGAAATAATGCGTTCAAATTCCACTTGAGTTGAACGGCCGGACTTTTGTGCGGCTGTACTTCGTATATTGGCCGTCATTGCCCGTCATTTGCTGCTACTGCGGCCGTAATTAAGTGCGCCAGAACGCACGTTAAAAGTGCGCTGGTCTGACCCCAGCCTAAGCCAATATGCTATGCAGCTACTAGGTTGCCCTTCATCCAGCGTGCTTTCTGAAAGGATGTTCAGTGTCGCTGGGGGTTTTGTCACAGACAAAAGAGTGCGCCTGTCCACTGACTCTGTAGGCCGGCTGACATTTATAAAAATGAATCAGTCCTGGATCAGCAGCTATCAATCCCCTGATGCTGAAGTAATGGAATAGATCGGGGATGTCCTCTTCTGCATTCACAAATCCTCCACCACTGCACTCTTCCACAATACCACAAAGGGGTTACGGTGTGAAGGCACTTGCTGCCACCAAAGGCACAATATTTGGATGCACTGACGTCTGTACCCTATTCATATCATTTTAATATTGGACCGCAGAGTCCAGCCCTGCACTCTTCCACAATACCACAGAGGGGTTACGGTGTGACGGCACTGTTGACGACACTAAAGGCCCAATTTTAAAGCACCTATTGTTACTTTAATCCAAAACCTGCATAAATTTCACTATAATTTAGCCCAAAAAAATCACTAAACATGTTCTGCGTGTCCTAAGGCTAGGGTCAGACGAACGCATTTTCGCGTTGTCTGTGAAAAAGTGCGTTCGAACGAATGGACGCATTTTTTCACGGAGTACGCGATAGCGGTCATACGATGCGCATTTGCATCCGTGATTTTGTACGGATCATCAATAAAACACTTTTGCATCTGGACGTTATGTTGGCCGGACATTAGCAGCGTCTGACGTCTCCAAATCACGCACACACACCGCTAGCGGACGCAGCGCACTCTGTACAACCGTACTAGAGGTTTGACGTTCTCGACAAAATGCGTTCATTTTCCACTTGCGTTGCGCAGCCGGACTTTTGTGCGACCGTACTTCGTATATTGGCCGTCATTGCCCGTCATTTGCTGCTAGCACGGCCGTGATTAAGTGCGCCTGCACGCGCGTTCGCACTGCCTCAGTCTGACCCTAGCCTTAAACATCTCTTTTCATACAGGCTGCCGCCCCAAGCAGTTGTTTATGAATAAATTAAAGGAAAACATTTACCGTCACTTGAAATGTTATTTTTTTTTATAAATGTTTCTATACATCCTACAAATCCGCCACTTCACTGGCAGGTTATAGGGTCCTCCTAGGCATGATATTTGAAGGAATTTTTCGTTTTTATTCTTAACCTTTATTTCATGGAAAACTCACTGTTCCTTTAAAAACTTTTTTTTTTTACTTTTTGTCCTTGTTTCCTGTCCCCCAGGGCACTACCCGGACCCCCATACACCTTTTATGGCAAATATCTTGCATATATGCCTTCTTGGAGGGCACTCTAAAAATCGAATTTTGAGTCCCACTAGCTGGCACCAAAGGTCCAATATTGGGGTGCACTGACGCGTGTACCAGATTCCAATCATTTTAATATTTGAATGCAGAGTCCACCCCTGCACTCTTCCACAATACCTCAGAGGGGTTACGGTGTGAAGGCACTAGCTGGCACCAAAGGCCCAATATTTGGGTGCACTGACGCGTGTACCAAAATCCAATCATTTTAATATTTGAATGCAGAGTCCACCCCTGCACTCTTCCACAATACCTCAGAGGGGTTACAGTGTGAAGGCACTAGCTGGCACCAAAGGTCCAATTTTAATGCACCTGTTGTTACTTTCATCCAAAGCCTGCATAAATTTCACCATAATTTAGCCCAAAAAATCACTAAACTTGTTCTGCGTGTTCTAAAACGTCTCCTCTTTTCATACAGGCTGCCGCCCCAAGCAGTTGTTTATGAATAGAATTGTTGAATGAATTGTTTATGAATAGATTAAAGGAAAAACATTTACCGTCATTTGAAATGTCATTTTTTTCCTTTTTAAATGTTTCTATACATCCGAGAAATCCGCCACTTCACGGGCAGATTATGGGGACCTCCTAGTCATGATATTTGAAGGAATTTTTCATTTTTATTCTTAACCTTAACTGTTCCTTTGAAAACGTATTTTTTTAAAACTTTTTTCCTTGTTTCCTGTCCCCCCAGGGCACTACCCGGACCCCATACACCTTTTATGACAAATATCTTGCACATATGCCCTCTTGCAGGGCACTCTAAAAATCTAACTTTTGAGTCCCATTGACTTGCATTGAGTTCGGTTCGTGTTCGAACTCGAACTTTTGAAATTGTGTTCGGCTCATCACTAGTGTGGATGTGGAGTGGTCCATTCAATTGTCACACTCCAGGACTGTGATATGGCTTGCGGATTCGCTGGCTGGGATCGAAGAGGTGACAGTGCCTATATACTAGTAGAATTATATATTGTATGGCTAAAACCAAACTGACAATAATTTGATTGGCTAGCTCAGTCATGTGATTGGGCGGTTGGCGAGCTAGGTCCAATATTCATACGATCGTATTTTATCGCACACATTGGATGGAGGTTTACATGGAGAACGGTTGGAAGTGGCAAATGTCAAAACGTATATACAGAAATGGTCCTCACGGGAATCCATAATTGAACACTAAGGGAACCCAATTAAAGGCCAATTGAAAGGTGCCAAAAAACATATTTAAACAGATCCTGAAGTCAGGATCACTAGAGCTCCTGATGAAACTGCTGTTAGTTCAGCAGAGAAACGCGCATTGAGCAGTTTGCTGTTAATATAACAGAATATTGTCATGTATTGTTAATGAGACATGAATTTAAGAGTTATACAAAAAATGTTGTGCCTGTGAAGCTATCAATGTTGATTATGTTGATTAACGGATGGTTGTGACATCCAAGGCTCGAATTCGATACTGACGGTGGCAGCATGGTGTCTACAAGTGACTAAACCATTTTAAAGATTGCTTTGTCTGAATTGAAAGAAACCCATGGGTGGTTAAAGATGTTGACAGTGAACATATATTGTGCACCCATATTCCAGAAGTAGTAATATAACTTGTGAGGGTTTAATCGATTAATGTCTAGTGTATGAGACCAGATGGTTTTGAACGGTGTAGCAGTTAAAAGTTTACAAGGCAATTATCGCTGCAAGAGAGTGAGCTTCTTATGCACTCCAATTACAAACGTAATTGAATGGCACCAAATCATTAGTAGACTGGTCATTCAGATGTGATATATTGCTTTGCAATAGCTAATACCATCCCAATGTGCATGGTGTATACAATATAGAACCACCAGACGAATATATAATAAGCTCACATGTTTATAGATTGCTGGAAGGTTTCGTAATAATAGACAAAGCTTACACTGTCAGAATATCGAGACAAAAAGGTGTTAAAGAATTGTCAATACGCAAGTCACTATCTGTTTATTGGATGACTATTTTTTTAACAAATATGAAATAAGGTAATTTTAACCATATGAAATAAAATTTTATTGTTTTAGAATTAAGAGCGATATTTCCTTGGTTAGAGGAATTTACTTATCATAACTGGTGTTTAATCACTATTTCCCGATTGCAAGTTCTCAGACCGGGGGCGGTGTATATCGTCTTCAGACTTTTTTGTCTTATAAGTCTCTCCCGTGCCCTTAACCCCTGGAAAAGGCTTACAGGTCCTCTGGGCAGGTGTCCTCTGGGTGAGCCGGGATGCTCAAGCACGGGGCGACTTAGCAAGTCTGTGGCTGTGGTGTATCACTCGATCATGTCCACTAGCTGGGTAGTCGTTTTGGGGTCTCCATTTCCTTAGGGAGGTAGGAAGAGCCCACAAGTAATGGTCCATGACTAGGGATGAGCTGTTCGGTTCGATCAGTTCTGAGTTCGCATCGAACATATCCTGTTCGTTTGTTCGCGAACTACGAACATTTCTGGGTGTTCGCCGCGTGTTTGCCCACAATGCACTTTTCCACTGGCCTGAAGCTTGTAATTGGCTACAGCCTTGCACCTGACCACAGGTCTGGTGCAAGACAGGTTCAACACTAGACCAATCACGGCTCAGAGTTCTGATTGGGCAAATTTTGCCCAATCATGGGCTCACAGAGCTAAGTCCCGCAGCACACTATATAAGGTTTCCACGCAGCGCTTCTGCACACATTTGAGAGGAGATTTCAGAGGAGAAAGTTGTTCTGTGTTCTTACTGCCGGTCTGCCACGCTACTGGGGGGGGTCTGGGGGTCTCATTTCTACCAAATATCTGGGAATTGAGGTGATCTGTCTCTTGTCACACAGCCAGTATCACGCAGTATTTTGGGGGTCACAAATTTCTCCAAAATATTTGGGAATTGAGGTGATCTGTGTCTTGTGACTCACTGCCAGTACCAACAAGTATTTTGGGGGGTGACTAATTTTTACAAAATATCTGGGAATTGAGGTGATCTGTTTCTTGTGACACAGCCAGTACCACGCAGTATTTTGGGGGGTCACTAATTTTTACAAAATATCTGGGAATTGAGGTGATATGTGTCTTGTCACTGCCAGCAAGTATTTTGGGGGTCACAAATTTCTACAAAACATTTGGGAATTTAGGTGATCTGTCTCTTGTCACACAGCCAGTACCACACAGTATTTTGGGGGTCACAAATTTCTACAAAATATTTGGGAATTGTTATAATCCATGTGTTCTCACTGGCTGCCATCCATCAGGGGGTCTCACTGATTTATAGGAGGTTTCTGAGACTTGTAATCTGTGTCTTCTCACTGCAGCTATCAGGGGGTCACACTGATTTATAGGAGGTTTCTGAGATTTGTAATCTGTGTCTTCTCACTGCCAGCTATCAGGGGGTCCCACATACTTCTAGCAGATTTGTGCTAATTGTAATTTGTGTCTTCTCACTGCCACCCATCAGGGGGTCACACTGATTTATAGGAGGGAATTGTAATATGTGTCTTGTCACTGGCTGCCAGCTATCAGGGTGTCTCACTGAGTTATACCAGAGTTCTGTAAATCTTTATACCAGAGTTTAATCAGAGTTCTGTATATATTTAATCTATATATCACTCACCATGTCTGAAAGAACAAAAAGGACAGGCAGACGCTCCCACACACAGATAAGAGGGCAAGCAGCCCCTGTGTCGGGCGGCTGTGCCTCTGGTCGTGGTGGACGTGGTGCATCCTCTGCAGGGGCACGCTTGTCCTTTCTAACTGGTGCTGGCCATCTTCTTAAGCAGCAGCAACCTACAGAGGATTTGGTGGATTGGCTAACCAGGCCATCCTCATCCTCCGAGTCCTCTGCCAGCCAGGCTTGTAGTGCTTTACAGTCCACCTCAGCTGCCAAAGCATCTAATGCAGCCTCCATGTCCACAGCTACTCCTGCCGTAGCTTCGCTATCACACACGGAGGAGTCAGCTGAATTGTTTGACTACAATGACAGTGACCTGCTGCTTGAGGATGCGCAGCAAGTACAGTGCTCTGATTCAATCTCTGAGGTTGAGGAAGGTAGTATAATCAACCTAGAGGAAGGGAGTGCCAGTGATGACACACAAATAACTGGCACTCATGTTGCCCCAGCAGCTGCAGCATACTGCCAAGTTGGCTCCAGTGACGAGGAGATAGGGGGTGAATATGACATTGATGATGAGGTCACTGACTCCACCTGGGTGCCAGATCGAACAGAGGAATCAAATGAGGAGGAGGGGAGGAGGAGGCACAGCAAACACGAGGCACAACATCCTCTATGACCAACCGTAGCACTAGCCAGTCCAAGGCATCAGATGTCAGAGCTGCTCCGGTGCAGAGCGCTGTTGTCTCAAAGCATACATGCAGGAACTCTGCTGTCTGGGAGTTCTTTAAGAAATGTGCAGCAGACCCCACCGTTGCTATTTGTAATCTATGTCAGATGAGGCTTAAGCGTGGGAAAGACACCGGACGCTTGGGTACCACGTGCTTGAGGCGACATATGACCTCCTGCCACACATCCCGTTGGCGCAAAACTTTGCGTAGGTCCTCCTCATCTGTCTCTACCCCCACTGTATGTCCTGCCATGTCATTGCCTGCTACAACCTCCACTGACAGGGATGATGCTACAGTAATGGATGTACCAGCTCCTTCCTCACAATGTGACAGCATCCCATCAGCTGACGATTTACGCAGTCAGATTACGTTGCCCCAGCTGCAGCAGCGCAAGAAAAAATATAGTCCCATCCATCCCCAAGCACAGTGTCTAAATGCCAGCTTAGCAAAATTACTCGCATTGCAGCTGCTGCCTTTCCAGCTGGTGGACTCTGCTTCCTTCCGTGAATTTGCTGAATGTGCTGTACCACAGTGGCAGGTTCCAAAATGCGATTACTTTTCACGGAAGGCCATTCCAGCACTATACCAGCACGTGGAAGACAATGTTATGGAGTCATTGGAAAAGGCAGTCAGCAGCAAGGTGCATGTGACTTTGTGCTTGTTACATATCCTTCACGTCACACTGGGTAACTCTGATTGCAGCTGGGAGGGATCCAAGATTGGGCTCTGTGCTGGAGCTTGTTCATCCACCACGCCTCCAGAAAGCTGCTTGTATGAGGTCTGTCTGCTCCACCACCACCACCTCTCCCTCTTCCTCCTCCTCCTTCTGTGTCTCTGGCAAAGTGGCAGTTAAACCGACGCCTGACAGGGTCTTATCAGGTATATTGGAAGGGGAAAAAATGGTAAAATGGATGCCTGTAGCCATTTTGTTTTTAAAGACAGTCTTTTTCTATCTCCAAATTTCCCTAATTGGAAATGAACGAGATTTTTTTTTACAGAGTTCATGGCTGGGTGAAGTCTTATATTTTTTTTTGAAAGTGCCAGACATGAAGGAACCTAGAATGTCTTTGTGTGATAATGCTACAGCTAATTGCTAAGACCTGTCATAATTAAATTTATTGGTCTGTTTTAAGTCTTTAAAACAAAAAGATATTCTGTCTTTTGGGTATAGGAATATAAGAGTTAATATCTCTGTGGGGTCGGGATGGAAGTCCAATTGCGGTCCTGCTCTATCTGACCCCCCTTTGATGGCATCCGGCCCGACTTCCGAGTGGCACGGCTCTCGGCGTCTCGAGCGCCTGGAGGATGAAATGGCGTTGGTCCGGCGTCTGGAGAGATGGTGCGGTGTTGCCTTGGGGATCCTGTTCCTGGGTTGAGTGGTGATGCAGGAGACCGCTGAGTGTCTCCTGCAATAGTGATTGTAGCTCTGAAATGAAGACACCAGACGTGGCTGTATGCTTTAAAACAGTGAACTGAATTTTATGGGTTTCAACAGGGTCATTTATACAACTTCACACAAACAGATTACCAACTCCCCCACTCACACAACCAGCACTGATTGGCTCCTTTCCCAGCTTCCCGTTCCCTATCAGGTCTTTCAGCCTTCCCATTGTCCAGGGATTAGGCAGATGAGGTCTTGGAAAAGCCTCAAATCAGCTGGCTTGCTGCATCCTCCATCTTGGGGCATGAGATCCTTTGTTCTGTGAAACCATGCTGGGATGAGCAAAATATCGACGGGGAAAAACACATACAAACGGTTTCTTTCATACTTTTACAGTCACATCATACAGGGTACATTTTTATTACATTACACCAATAAAACCACATCTAGCAATAAAATAAGAGGTCCATAGGCTCACACGCAAAACGAAAACGAAAACAGGAAAAATGGTCTTTAAACAGGGTTCAGTCTTTAGTCATGTGGCTCGCTGAAAAGAGCTCTCATGTCCGTTCCGTGACATTTCTCCCCCCTTCTAGAGTCCGACAGACACGGTTGGACCCACATGGGTCGACTCGGGGAAGTCGGTGAACGGAGGTCTCCGGGTTCCTGGGCCGTTTTCCGCGATAATCCATCGACGTTCCCATTTTGAGGCCCGGGCCGATATTGGATTGTGAAGTTAAACGGTTGGAGGGCCAGGCTCCACCGTAGCAGGCGGCCGTTCTCCCCAGCCACTCGGTTCAGCCACACCAGGGGATTGTGGTCAGTCATGACGGTGAAGGAGCACCCGTAAACATAGGGCTGGAACTTTCTCAGGGCCCAAACCAGGGCCAAACACTCCTATTCCACTGCGGCATATCCCACCTCCCTGGGGAGACGTTTGTGGATGATGAATGCCACCGAATGTTCCCCCCGTCATCTCCCACCTGACTTAGCACGGCTCCCAGTCCAAACATGGAGGCGTCTGTATGGACGACAAAACGTTTATTATAATTCGGAGCGCCTAAGAGGGGAGCTTGGGTTAGGGCGGTCTTCAGTTGTTGGAAGGCCGCCTCGCACTCCGGGGACCACAGGACTTGGCGGGGTAGGGATTTTTTGGTCAGGTCAGTCAGCGGTTTGGCGAGGGCGCTGTACCGGAGGGCGAACTTTCGGTAGTAGCCTGCGGTCCCTAGGAAGGCAAGGACCTGAGTCTTGGTCCCGGGGGTGGGCCAGTTGAGAATGGCTTCTATCTTGGCGGGTTCCAGTCGCTGTTTCCCGCAGCCCACCTGGTGGCCGAGGTACTGTACCTCGGACATCCCTATTTTACATTTCTCCGGTTTAAGGGTCAGGTTGGCGTCCTTGATCCGCTCTAACACTTCCCCTAGAGGGTGAAGGTGTTCCTCCCAGGTTTGGCTGTAGATGGCTATGTCATCTAAGTAGGCACAGGCAAACTCCTGTAGGCCATCGAGGAGGTGATCAATCAACTGCAAGAAAGTAGCTGGGGCGTTCTTCACCCCGAACGGCATGACCCGAAATTGGTACAGGCCGAACGGGGTGATGAAGGCCGACTTCGGGGTTGCCTCCTCTGCCAGGGGAATCTGCCAATACCCCTTACACAAATCTACGGTGGTCAGATAGTGCCCCAGGGAGATCTGATCTAACAGCTCGTCCACTCTGGGCAGGGGGTATGCGTCAGTCGTGGTACAGTTGTTTAACCTCCGGTAGTCCATGCAGAACTGGGTGGTCCCCTCCTTTTTGGGGACCAACACTACGGGGGAGGCCCATGGGCTGGCGGAGGGCTCAATAACCCCCAGCTCCAGCATCTCCCGGATTTCAGCCCGCATGGGTTCGCGGACTGCCTCCGGGAGTCGGTAGGCTGGCTGCCGGAGGGGTCTCTGGCCTGGGGTCTCAACTTGGTGTAAGGCCCGGCTGGTATAGCCGGGGCAGGCGGAGAAGACCTCCTGGTGGTTGTGGAGGAGCTGTCTAATCTGGGCCTGTTTCTGGGGACCCAACTCCTCCCCTATCTGTACCTGGTCGACCCCTGCGGGCCGGTTGTCTATCCCGGGGAGATCTATCAGGGGAAACTGTTCTGCCTCCTCGGTGGCCAGGGCACAAATGGCAGCCACCTTTCCGGGCGCTCATGGTAGGCCTTGAGCATATTGACGTGGAACGTCCGCTGGATCCTGGTGTCTGCGCAGCTGACAACCACATAGGTGGTATCCCCCAGCTGGATTACCACCCGGTAGGGGCCCTGCCAGGATGCCTGCAGCTTGTTCTGCCGCTGTGGTTTTAACACCAGGACCTTCTGCCCCACGAGGAACGAGCGTCTGCGGGCAGAGCGGTCGTACCACGCCTTCTGCTGGGCCTGGGCCATTTCCATGTTCCCTTGAACTAGTTCCGTGAGTTCCGTCAAGCGCTCCCGGAGCTCCAAGACGTAACTCAGGATGGGGAGCCCGTCTGCCTCCTGTCCCCCCTCCCACTGAGCCCTAACTAGGTCTAAGGGGCCTCGCACCTGGCGCCCATACAATAACTCAAAGGTGGAGAATCCGGTCGATTCCTGTGGTACCTCCCGATAGGCAAATAACAAGTGGGGTAAGTATTTTTCCCAGTCCTTTCTTTCCTGGGTGAAGGCCCGGATCAGCTGTTTCAGGGTCCCATTAAACCGGTCGCACAGCCCGTTCATCTGGGGGTGATATGGGGCGCTGTGAAGTGCCTTGACACCACACAGGCGCCAGAGCTGTTGTGTCAGCTCCGCGGTAAACTGGGTGCCCTGGTCAGACAAAATCTCTCGTGGGAATCCTACCCAGAAAAACACCCGTAGGAGGGCATCGGCTACGGTGTCTGCCTGGATATTGGCCAAGGCCACAGCCTTGGGTTATCGGGTGGCGTAGTCCACCACGGTGAGAATATATCTCTTCCCGGTGGCACTGGGGCGAGGCAGGGGGGCGATTATGTCGCCCGCCACCCGACTAAAGGGTTCTTGGATAATGGGAATGGGGTGCAGCGGGGCTTTCGGGTGGTCTCCGGTTTTCCCTACCTTCTGGCAGACCGAACAGGTGCGACAGTACTCTCGGGTATCCTCACTAAGGCGGGGCCAGAAGAACGCTCGGGTTAACCGGTGTCGGGTCTTTATCCCTAAGTGTCTGGCGAGGGGGATGTCGTGGGCCAGTCTCAGGAGTTCCTGTCTAGGGGCCTGGGGTACGATTAACTGCTTGTGGGGAACCTGTTGCTTCTTGGTGCCCACCCTCTCAGTATACCTATATAGTAGCCCATCCTCCCACTCGATGCTATCGGTCCTGTCGCCTTCCAGGCCCTTGCCGGCCCAGTCTCGGTATCTCTCTAGGGTGGGGTCGGTCTGGGTCTGGTGTCGGAGGGTGGCTGGGGAGCTCCATGTGAGGGGGTGGTCAGGTCGAGGGGACGGGGTCGTGGTTGGTCAGGGTTTGGGGGCTCGGCGGGTTTGGGAGGTTTGGGTCGTGGTCTCACCTGGGTCCCGATTGGAGTGCCGTAGTTGTTGCGGTGGCTTTGTTGCCGAGTGGTCACCGGGGCTGCTGCATCCGTGGCGTAGGCGGAAACTAAGCATCCCAGGTCGTTGCCAAGGAGGATTTCAGCCGGTAGTCGATCCAGTAAACCCACCCTCACGGATCCCTCCCCCGAACCCCAATCCAGGTGGACTCGGGCCGTAGCGAGTCGGAGCACTTTCCCTCCGGCCACACGGACAGCGACAGTGTGGTCTAACCGGTCCTTTTTCTGTATTAAATGGGGTCGTACGAGGGTGATGGTGGCGCTGGAGTCCCGGAGTCCCTCGGCGGCCCGTCCGTTGATCCACACGGCCTGTCGATGGGGTTGGCGGTTGCCGGCCGAGGCAGCCTGTACAGGGTTGGCCTCGTGTAACATCCCCCATTCTTCCGGGGAGTCCAACCACGGGGTTTCGGTGTGGTAGCAGTGAGCCGCGGGTGGTGCTCGGGTGGGGGCCCGTGAAATGGGGGGGTCGGTGGGGGCAATTCCAGTGGTAGTGCCCCACCTGGTCGCATCCGTAACAGCGGATGTTGGCCGCCGAGTTTGGACGGCTTGCCGGTCTGACTGCGGGCCAGCGGGTCGACGGCTCTGGGGGAGGGGCGGGTAGTGCGGGTCGAGGGGGTGGGGGTCGTTCACCCCCGTTGGGTTTCCTCGTGTCTGTGTACTCGTCTGCCCAGGTAGCAGCTTGCTGCACCGTCTGGGGTTTCTTGTCCCGTACCCACTCCCGTACTGCTATGGCGGTGTGTTCAAAAAATTGTTCCAGTAGTAGCAGCTGGGTGATTTCTTCCACCGTTCTGGCCTTGCTCCCCAGGAACCAAGTCTTTAGGTCTCGTTGTAGCCGATGCGCCCACTCTACATGCGTTGTGCCGTTGGGCCGGCGTGAGTTTCGGAACTTCACCCAGCTGGCTTCAGGAGAGATGGCAAAGCGGCTCAGTAAAGCTTGCTTTACGTAGTCATAGTTCTTGGCCTCTTCGTCCGGAACGGTCCGATACGCCTCTGCAGCTCGACCTGTCAATTTACAGGCCAGAATCCCGATCCAAGCGGAGCGTTGGACCTCGTGTACCTGGCACAACCGCTCAAAGTCCTGGAGGAAGCTTTCAATCTCTTCCTCCGCCTCACTGAAGGTTTTAAACGCCTGGAAGGGCACCTTCCGGCCCGCTGATTGTTCTGGGTTGGGGCTCTCAACCCTATGGTTCTGCATTTCGGCCAGCCGAAGATCATGCTGGCGCCCCTTGTCTCGTTCCTCTTCCTGCCTGATCTCCTGGATGGCGTTGTGTATAGCGGCTTCTGACGGGGCGGTTCCGAAGAGGGCTACCCGCTGCCGCACTTTCCTTTGGAAGGGATCTTCTGGGACCAATGCCTGGGTGGGTGGTAAGGTTGGCGTACCCATGGCTCCCTGGTCCATTTCCTGCAGTTCCTCGATCAGGGCAGCTTTACTTTTTGAGCCCGGGGTGCCTCCTCGGCTCTCCAGGATGCCCTGCAGGGTGTCTTTTTTGTAGTTGGCATACCCTGCCATGCTGAGTGCTTTTTCTGGGGGTTCAAAGAGCTATCCCACCGCTGCCACCAATGTGGCGGGATGGAAGTCCGCCTGCGGTCCTGCTCTATCTGATGGCGTCCGGCCCGACTACCTAGTGGCACGGCACTCGGCGTCTCGAGCAGCCTGGAGGATGAAATGGCGTTGGTCCGGCGTCTGGAGAGATGGTGCGGTGTTGCCTTGGGGATCCCGTTCCTGGGTTGAGTGGTGATGCAGGAGACCGCTGAGTGTCTCCTGCAATAGTGATTGCAAATAAATGAAATGAAGCGGCTGTATGCTTTAAAACAGTGAACTGAATTTTATGGGTTTCAACAGGGTCATTTATACAACTTCACACAAACAGATTACCAACTCCCCCACCCACACAACCAGCACTGATTGGCTCCTTTCCCAGCCTCCTGTTCCCTATCAGGTCCCTTTCAGCCTTCCCATTGTCCAGGGATTAGGCAGATGAGGTCTTGGAAAAGCCTCCAATCCTCTGGTTTGCTGCATCCTCTATTTTGACCTTTCAGGCTCCTCCATTGTCTAGGGGATTAGGCAGATGAGGTTTTGGAAAAGCCACAAATCAGATGGCTTGCTGCATCCTCCATCTTGGGGCATGAGATCCTTTGTTCTCTGAAACCATGCTGGGATGAGCAAAATGGCGACGGGGAAAAACACATACAAACGGTTTCTTTCATACTTTTACAGTCACATCATACAGGGTACATTTTTATTACATTACACCAATAAAACCACATCTAGCAATAAAATAAGAGGTCCATAGGCTCACACGCAAAACCAAAACGAAAACAGGAAAAATGGTCTTTAAAAAGGGTTCAGTGTTTAGTCATGTGGCTCGCTGAAAAGAGCTCTCATGTCTGTTCCGTGACACTCTGTAATATAGATTTATATTCACAAAATATATGTTTATAATCAAGGTATATTCTATTATATTTACAGTAGGAAATATATGTTCCAATAAATATTGTATGATTATATAATGAGTAAATAGTAAAATTACTGAAGAATAGATTCTGTTGAGTTAACCAGAAAATAATTCAACTGATATGACTCAGTAAGTAACCAAAAGGGAGTCAGGGATATCAATTTTGATATGATAGGTAGAGACACAGTGTCTATACATGGAGAGAAGAAGTCTTTGTGTACAGATTGACCTCTGACACTGGGAGATAAGAAATAAAAAGAAATAGTGGAATTAATTAAGAAGTGCAATACTGCCCTCTAGAGGATAGTAAATATTAGATTTGATGTACCAAAAATATTGCCAGTGACGTCAAATTTACTATAATTGAAGCGACAATTTTGGTTGCAAATCAGTCCAAGATTCCAGCATTCAGACTCACACTGCAATGCATTCAGACGTCCAGTACACATGACACTCTGAGATTCCGAGACTCCGAGATGCTGAGTCCAAGATTCCAACACTCAGACTCACACCACGATGCAGGCAGATCCCAGGACATGAGGCAATCAAGACTCTCACCAAAACTCTAACTCACATGCATTGATTATCTGATATCAATAATCTTCACATATTCCAAAACAAAGCATCACATATTCCAAGACTTATCAAAATCCAGATTGGAGAGGTAATGTATGAAATTAAGGAATTAATGTAATTATATATATATTTGTAGATATTCTTGCAACATAGACTGAGATTTCTCAGATACTGTTAGATCCAGAATCTAAATATCTTTATTCTGCAGATAAGGATGTGAAGAAGTGGACATAAGGATTTATCCTAAAATGTTGTAAGAGTGATATAAATATATATATTGAATTTGGAAATTACTGTGATTAAAATTAATAAGCAAGGAATTATATAACTACAAAATAAAAAGCAAAAGATTAGAAATTTAATTCTCGAGATTAGGAGAGGATTCACTAAATAAGTTTTATTACTTATCCTTTTAAATTAGCTCATCTTTTGTTGATCCATGTAGCATAGAGAGATATATATATATCTATAAGAGCTGAATGGTTAAACATTGTTTGCTGGGAAATGCATGTTGTATTAAATAGAAATTGTCACGGAATGGCCCAGCACCCTCAGCCAGGGGCGGTGCGCAGTGACAGTGGTATGGCCATGGACAATTAGGCGCGGTGGCACGCCCGGAGTTTTGGAGTACGTTTATTTAGATGTGGTTATGTGTGGTGTAATAAAGTGTCCCCGTTTGTGTTGTGAAATGTATTCCCTTTGTCTGCCTTGCCCGCCGCCATTTTCCGATTGCCTCGTGGCCGTTATCAGATTCTTCGAATCGTAAAATGGCCGATTCGAACCATCCGGTTCGAATCGTAAAATGGCCGATTCGGACCATCCGGTCCGAATCGGCGACTCCCCGAACTGTAATGGCCAATGGGTCCTGGGAGGGCGGGCAGGGATTCCCATTGTATTATAATTTGTGTAAAGTTGATAAATGCCTGAGCTGTGAATAAAAAACCCAGATTTACCAGTGCATCCAGCCTCGACTGATGTCTTTATTTCTCCGCCGTACTTCATCATCTGAGTATCCCCCGCGGTCTCAGGGTACGGTGTCCCAGTCGATCCGAACCGAACCGAGCGCTCTGTGCCTGCATCTCGCATCAGGACAGAGGCGCAGCGTATGGTGTTCGGTTCTCAGACTATTAGCCCGAGATCCGATCCGAAGGGCGCGGCCGTGTACCGCGCTTCGGTATTGCGAGGGACTGCGGTAAGATCCGAAGACTCTGCCGATCCCGCAAGATCCGAAGCCACATCCATCCAAGATCCGAAAGTCCTCCGCAATCCGATCCGAATATTTGCCGGAAGAGATCCGATCCCCGTAATCGGCCGGCCGCCCGCAGACGTACTCCACCTCCCACAAGGTCAGTGAACCAGCTGCTCGAGACGCTGAGTACCGTATGGCTCAGTGGTCGGGCTGGTTCTAGGCAGGGGTCCCCTCCACCGCCCGCTAACCCTTCCCCAGGGTCACGCCAGGCCGCACAAGACGCCGAGTGCCGTGTCACTCGGTAGTCGGGCCAGCGGTAAGCGCCGGGGCACGCAGATAGAGCACACCCGCAGGCGGAGCAACATCCCATTCCGTCATAGAAATGTTTATTAACCATTTGTGTATTAGTTACTATGACGGAATGGGATGTTGTTCCGCCTGCGGGTGTGCTCTATCTGCGTGGCCCCGTCGCTTACCGCTGGCCCGACTACCGAGTGACACGGCACTCGGCATCTCGTGCGGCCTGGCGTGGCCCTGGGGAAGGGTTAGCGGGCGGTGGAGGGGACCCCTGCCTAGAACCAGCCCGACCACTGAGCCATACGGTACTCAGCGTCCCGAGCAGCTGGTTCACTGACCTTGCGGGTGTGGAGTGCGTCTGCGGGCGGCCGGCCGATTACGGAGATCGGATCTTTTCCGGGAATAGTCGGATCGGTTTGCGGAGGACTTTTCGGATCTTTAAGGGATGCGGCTTCGGATCTGGCGGGATCGGCGAAGGATTCGGATCTTACCGCGCTCTCTTCCGATACCGAAGCGTGGTACACGGCCGCGCCCTTCGGATCGGATCTCGGGCTGATCGCTCTGGGAACCGAACACCATCCGCTGCGCCTCTGTCCTGATGCGAGATGCAGGCACAGAGCGCACGGTTCGGTTCGGATCTGAGTGGACACCGTACCCTGAGACTGCGGGGAATACTCAGGCGATGAAGTACGGCGGAGAAATAAACACATCAGACGAGGCTGGATGCACTGCTAAATCTGGGTTTTTTATTCACAGCTCAGGCATTTATCAACTTCACACAAATTACAATACAATGGGAATCCCTGCCCGCCCTCCCAGGACCCATTGGCCATTACAGTTCGGGGAGTCGCCGATTCGGACCGGATGGTCCGAATCGGCCATTTTACGATTCGAAGAATCTGATAACGGCCACGAGGCAATCGGAAAATGGCGGCGGGCAAGGCAAACACAGGGAAATACATTTCACAACGCAAACGGGGACACTTTATTACACCACACATAACCACATCTAAATAAACGTACTTTAAAACTCCGTGCGTGCCACCGCACCTAATTGTCCATGGCCATTTTACTGTCCCTGCACCGCCCCTGGCTGAGGGTGCTGAGCCATTCCGTGACACTCCTCCCCCTCCCCAAGGTCCGACGCACTCGGTTGGACCCCAACGGGTCGTACCGAGGTAGTCGGGGCTCCCCAATCCCCTGGTTCCCGGGCTGACTGCCGCGATAACCCATCTGCGTTACCGTTTTGCGACCCGGGCCGATACTGAATTGTAAAATTGAAGGGTTGGAGAGCCAGGCTCCACCGCAACAGGCGGCCGTTCTCCCCCGCCACCCGGTTGAGCCATACCAAGGGGTTATGGTCGGTCATCACGGTGAAGGACCGACCGTAGACATAGGGTTGGAGCTTTCGTAGGGCCCAGACCAAGGCCAGGCACTCCTTCTCCACCGCAGCATACCCCACCTCTCGTGGCAACAGCTTCCGGCTGATGAATGCCACCGGATGATCCCCCCCGTCGTCCCCCACTTGACTTAGGACAGCTCCCAGTCCGAACATGGACGCGTCTGTGTGAACAACAAAACGTTTGTTATAGTTGGGAGCTGCCAGCAGGGGAGCTTGGGTCAGGGCGGCCTTCAGTTGGCGAAAGGCCTGCTCGCACTCCGGGGACCACAGGACTTGGCGGGGCAGGGATTTCTTGGTCAGATCAGTCAGGGGTTTGGCCAGGTCACTGTAATGGGGTACAAATTTTCTGTAGTACCCCGCGGTACCCAGGAAGGCGAGGACCTGGGTCTTGGTCACAGGGGTGGGCCAATCTAGGATAGCCTCTATCTTAGCGGGCTCTGGCCGTTGTATCCCGCACCCCACCCGGTGGCCCAGATACTGCACTTCGGCCATCCCCACTTTGCATTTCTCCGGCTTCAGGGTCAGGTTGGCGTCCCTAATCCGGCCCAGGACAGTCCCTACATGGTCCAGATGTTCCTCCCAGGTCTGGCTATAGATGGCTATGTCATCCAGGTACTCGCAAGCGAACCCCTGGAGGCCATCGAGGAGGCGATCGATTAACCGCTGGAAGTAGCAGGGGCGTTCTTCATCCCGAACGGCATGACTCGAAACTGGTACAAGCCGAACGGGGTGATGAAGGCCGACTTCGGGGTCGCCTCCTCGGCAAGGGGAATCTGCCAATACCCCTTGCACAGATCCACCGTGGTCAAAAAATGACCCCCGGAGATCTGGTCTAGCAACTCGTCGACTCGGGGCATCGGATAAGCGTCCGTAATGGTACAATCGTTTATCCGCCGATAGTCGACGCAGAACCTGGTGGTACCGTCTTTCTTGGGCACCAGGACCACGGGCGACGCCCATGGACTGGCCGACGGTTCAATGACCCCCAGCTCCAGCATCTCCCGGATCTCGGCCCGCATGGACTCGCGGACCGCTTCCGGGAGCCAGTATGCGGGTTGCCGAAGGGGTCTCTGACCGGGCGTGTCCACCTGATGGATGGCCTGGTCCGTGTATCCCGGGAGAGCCGAGAAAACCCCCGGGTAGGCGAGAAGCAGCTGCCGCGCCTGCGCCTGTTTCTCGGGTCCTAACTCCTCCCCCAACTGCACCTGATCCACCCCGGAAGGCTGCCTGGCTACCCCCGGAAGTTCTTCCAACGGAAACGGTTCCATCTCCTCGGCAGCCGGCGCGCATATGGCGTCCACCGTCTCCGGCCGCTCATGGAAGGCCTTCAGCATATTGACGTGGAACGTCCGCTGGATTCTGGTGTCTGCGCAGCTGACAACCACATAGGTGGTATCCCCCAGTTGGGTTACCACCTTGTAGGGACCTTGCCAGGCCGCCTGCAGCTTGTTCTGCCGCTGTGGTTTCAACACCAGAACCTTCTGCCCCACGCAGAACGAGCGACTGCACGCAGCGCGATCGTACCACGCCTTCTGCTGAGCTTGGGCCGTTTCCATGTTCTCCTGCACGAACCCCGCCAGTTCCGCCAAGCGCTCCTGGAGCTTCAAGACGTAATCCAGCACAGGAACCCCATCTTCCTCCTGTGCCCCCGCCCACTGAGCCCTAACCAGATCCAGGGGTCCTCGCACCTGGCGCCCATTCAGCAGCTCAAAGGGGGAGTAACCGGTGGATTCCTGAGGAACCTCCCGGTAGGCGAACAGCAGGTGGGGGAGATACTTCTCCCAATCCTTGCTCTCGTGCACAAAGGCCCGAATGAGCTGCTTCAGGGTCCCATTAAACCGCTCGCACAGCCCATTGGTCTGAGGGTGATACGGGGCGCTGTGCAGCGCCTTAACACCACAGAGACGCCAGAGCTGTTGGGTGAGCTCAGCGGTGAACTGGGTACCCTGATCGGATAGGATTTCTCGGGGAAACCCCACCCTCGTGAACACCCGGAGGAGCGCGTCCGCCACGGTGTCCGCCTGGATGTTGGCCAAGGCCACAGCCTCTGGGTAACGGGTGGCATAATCCACTACGGTAAGGATGTACCTTTTACCGGTGGCACTGGGCCGCGGCAATGGCCCAATGATGTCGACCGCCACCCGGCTAAAGGGCTCCTGAATGATGGGCATGGGGCGCTTTCGGGTGATCCCCGGCCTTCCCAGTTTTTTGGCAAACTGGGCAGGTGCGGCAATAGTCGCGGGTGTCTTCGCTAAGGCGGGGCCAGAAAAACGCGCGCGCCAACCTGTGCCGGGTTTTCGTCTGGCCTAAGTGACCTGCAAGGGGATGTCATGGGCCAAGCGCAGAAGCTCCTGCCTAGGGCCCTGAGGCACCACCAACTGCTTCTGCGGGACCTGCTTCTTCTTGGCCCCCTCCCTCACGGTGTACCGGTAAAGCAGGCCATCCTCCCACTCTACCTTGTCCTTTCTCTGGTCGTCCAGGCCCTGACCGGCTCGGTCCCGGTAGCCCTGCAGTGTGGGGTCGGTCTGGGTCTGGTGGCGAAGCGTCTCCGGGGTACTCCACGGGGAAGGGAGGTCAGGTGGGAAGGGAGGGTCGGGTCCCGTCGGGGTATGGGAGGTGATGGTGGTCTGGGCGGTCGGGGCGGTTTAGGAGGTCGGGGGGGTTTAGGAGTTTGGGGTCGGGATGGTTTTGGTTGAGATCTCACCTGGGTCCCGTTCGGAGTGCCCCTGTCGTGGCGTTGGCTCTGTTGCCTAGTGGTTACCGGGGTAGCTGCATCTGTGGAGTAAGCGGAAACGAGCTGCCCCAGGTCGTTACCCAGGAGCACCTCGGCCGGCAGTTGCCTCAACACCCCCACCTCACCTCCCTCTCCCGTTCCCCAGTCCAGGTGAACCCGGGCCGTCTCGAGCCGGAGCCCTTTCCCCCCGCCACCCGTACTGCAACAGTGCTTCGCAGACGGTCGCTCGGCGGAACCAAGTGAGGCCGGACCAGGGTGATGGTAGCCCCGGAGTCCCGCAGCCCCTCAGCGGGCGCCCGTTTATCCACACCGCCTGGCGGTGGTGACGGCGGTTGTCGGCCGTGGCGGCTTGCACGGGGTCGGCCTCATGCAGCTGCTCCCATTCCTCCGGGGCCTCCGGCCACGGAGCTTCGGCGTCGCAGCAATGGACCGTCGGCGATGGCCTGGCCGCCGGCCGGGTCAACTCCGGTCGGTTGGGGCAATACTGCTTGTAGTGCCCCTCTTGGTTGCACCCGTAGCACCGGACGTTAGCCACGTTGGTGGGCCGGCTGGTGGGCCGTGCTACCGGCGTCCGGACCGCCGGTGGTGGGGGTGGTGGAGGTGGTGGAGCGGGTAAAGCTGGGCGGACGGCCAGGGACCGCTCCCCCCCCGACATCTTCCGAGTGTCCGTGTACTCGTCGGCCCAGGTGGCCGCTTGTTGCACTGTCTGGGGCTTCTTGTCGCGCACCCACTCCCGGATAGCGGAGGGTGTGTGCTCGAAAAACTGCTCGAGCAGCAGCAGTTGGGTAATCTCCGTACCGTCTCCGCTTGGCTTCCCGAGAGCCAGGTGCGCAAGTCCCGCTGCAACCGATGGGCCCACTCCACGTGAGTGGCGCCACTGGGCCGGCGGGAATTCCGGAACTTCACCGGCTGGCTTCAGGGGTCACAGCGAATCTGCTCAGCAGCGCCTGCTTGACGTGTGAGTAACTGGTGGCCTCTTCGTCCGGCACCGTGCGATAAGCCTCGGCGGCCCGACCGGTCAGCTTACACGCCAAGATCCTTACCCAGTCGGCACGGTGCACTTCATGCACTCGGCACAGGCGCTCAAAGTCCTGGAGGTAACTTTCTATCTCCTCCTCGGCTTCCCGGAACTCCTTGAACGCCTGAAATGGCACTTTGCGCCCGGGGTAACGATCCGACGGGGAACAGCTACTCCGGCGGCTTCGCACTTCAGCCAGCCGTAGCTCGTGCGCTCGCTCCCTCTCACGCTCCTCTTCCTGGCCGAGTTCTCGGACCAGACTCCTCATCTCAGCTTCCGATGGGGCCGGACCCATCATGGAGATCCGCTCCCGCATCTTCCGGCAAAAGTCGCTGTCTTCGGGCTCGGCGGGGACGGTGGCCGGCCATGTCAGCAGGCAACGCTGCGAACGCCGCCTCCTGATCCATCCTCCTCAACTCCTCCATCATGGTCTCCCGGCTCTTGGAGCCCGGGGCCGCCCCGGTTCTCCAGCATGCCACGCAGGACGTCCCGTTTGTAGGCACTATACCCGGTCATGATGAGGGTCCCCTAGGGCCTGCAGAGAGCTATCCCACCGCTGCCACCAGTATGACGGAATGGGATGTTGTTCCGCCTGCGGGTGTGCTCTATCTGCGTGGCCCCGTCGCTTACCGCTGGCCCGACTACCGAGTGACACGGCACTCGGCGTCTCGTGCGACCTGGCGTGGCCTGGGGAAGGGTTAGCGGGCGGTGGGGGGACCCCTGCCTAGAACCAGCCCGACCACTGAGCCATACGGTACTCAGCGTCCCGAGCAGCTGGTTCACTGACCTTGCGGGTGTGGAGTGCGTCTGCGGGCGGCCGGCCGATTACGGAGATCGATCTTTTCCGGGAATATTCGGATCGGTTTGCGGAGGACTTTTCGGATCTTTAATGGATGCGGCTTCGGATCTGGCGGGATCGGCGAAGGATTCGGATCTTACCGCGCTCTCTTCCGATACCGAAGCGTGGTACACGGCCGCGCCCTTCGGATCGGATCTCGGGCTGATCGCTCTGGGAACCGAACACCATCCGCTGCGCCTCTGTCCTGATGCGAGATGCAGGCACAGAGCGCACGGTTCGGTTCGGATCTGAGTGGACACCGTACCCTGAGACTGCGGGGAATACTCAGGCGATGAAGTACGGCGGAGAAATAAACACATCAGACGAGGCTGGATGCACTGCTAAATCTGGGTTTTTTATTCACAGCTCAGGCATTTATCAACTTCACACAAATTACAATACATGGGAATCCCTGCCCGCCCTCCCAGGACCCATTGGCCATTACAGTTCGGGGAGTCGCCGATTCGGACCGGATGGTCCGAATCGGCCATTTTACGATCCGAACCGGATGGTTCGAATCGGCCATTTTCCGATTCGAAGAATCTGATAACGGCCACGAGGCAATCGGAAAATGGCGGCGGGCAAGGCAAACACAGGGAAATACATTTCACAACGCAAACGGGGACACTTTATTACACCACACATAACCACATCTAAATAAACGTACTTTAAAACTCCGTGCGTGCCACCGCACCTAATTGTCCATGGCCATTTTACTGTCCCTGCACCGCCCCTGGCTGAGGGTGCTGAGCCATTCCGTGACAGTTACTAACTGATAAGGTAAATGATATTAATCATATATGCAGTTACTAACAGGAGATACATATATTGTGAAGCTAGTTTTTATATGCTGATGGATTGTGGTTTATATATCTTTGTTTATGAAATGAGATTTGAAACTTTTTTGTATACGTAATAAATATATATATATTTTTATCCGATTATTGATTATTGTATTCTTCAAAGCAAAACACAGACAATTAAAAGAATTTAGGAGAATTTCTAGGAAATATAAACGATTGATATTTGTGTCTCGTATAAATTTTTTATGAAATAATAATCCCTGACATATTGGAGGCTTGGCTGAGAAGTCCAATATATATAACGTGTTGTATTCACGTGCAGAGATTATATCCGACAGTCTACGCAATGGCTCAAGCAAAAAGAAGCCATACTGTGCTTGAGCTGGTTTGTTTAGGGGACAGGAGCCACACCAGGCCAGAAATTCTGTCAGCTCTGCAGGGCCAGGTGTAGAGATGGTTAACACCACGCCAGCTTCAGCTGGGAATGATCGTCTGTGATAATGGCATCAACCTCTCCGCCCTATGCAAGGGAAAATTTACGCATGTACCATGCCTAGCACACGTCCTAAAATCTAGTGGTACAGCGTTTCCTAACCAAGTACCCAGGGCTGGCAGAGCTTCTCAGCCAGGCCAGAAAAGTCTGCAGCCACTTCAGACGGTCATTCCCAGCAAGCGTTCGCCTGGTAGAAATTCAAAGAGAATTCCACCTTCCCACAAACCATCTGATCTGTGACATGCCCACCAGGTGGAACTCGACATTAGCAATGCTGCAGCGTCTGCACAAGCAGCAGAGGACCATCAACGAGTACCTGTGTGAGTATGGCACAAGGACAGGTTCATTTTTTTTCCCCCGCAGTGGCTGATGATCAAGGATGCATGCACTGTACTGTCACCATTTGAGGAGGCAACAAGGATGGTGAGCAGGGACAGTGCATGCATCAGTGACACAATTCCTTTAGTGTTCCTGCTGGAGCACACTCTGCTGGGCATTATAGATGTGGCTCTAGAGGCAGAGCAGCGGGAGGAAGAGGAGGCCTTCCCTAGCTCTAAAGGCCCCAGTCTTTCCGCAGACAGCATTCCAGCGGGTCCTACTCAGATCAGACAGGAGGAGGAGGAGGAGCAGGAATATTTAAGTAGTGGGGGCATTGAAGGTGGGGATTCCTCAAGGGAGGGTTTTGTGTGCCCAGAACCACAAGGGCTAGTGTGTGGCTGGGAGGAGGAAGTGCACGATGGGGTCATCCTCATTGACCAGGAAGACTCGGAAGCTAATGCCACCTCCAACCTACGCTGCATTGGCTGCCTTATCCTGCAAAGCCTCCTAAGGACCCCAGGATTCGTGCTATCAAGGAGAGGGACAACCCTGGTTGGCAACCCTTCTTGATCCACGATACAAGGGTAAAGTTGCAGAGCTCATCCTGCCCGCACAGAGGGAGCACAGGATGAAAAAACTTGAGGATGCTCTAAAGCGACACTTGTGTAACACCTTTCCAGGCACTGGTAGGTTACCAAGTGATGACACAGGTGCTTCTGAGGCTGCGGATGATCAGAGGAATAGTGGTGAAGGCCAGGACTGCTTGACTGATGCATTTTTAAAAATTTTTAGTCCACGACGCCCAGGGACTTCAAATGTAGGCACCCAATGCCAGCGTCTTCACCATATGGTGCAGGACTACCTAGGGGCAAGGGCAGACCTGGATACCTTTCCAGCAGATGAACCAATATGCTATGCAGCTACTAGGTTGCTCTTCATCTAGCGTGCTTTCTGAAAGGACGTTCAGTGCCGCTGGAGGTTTTGTCAGAGACAAAAGAGTGCGTCTGTCCACCGACTCTGTAGACCGGCTGACATTTATAAAAATGAATCAGTCCTGGATCAGCAGCTATCAATCCCCTGATGCTGAAGTAACAGAATAGATCAGGGATGTCTTCTGCATTCACAAAACCTCCAGCACTGAACTCTTCCACAATACCACAAAAGGGTTACGGGGTGAAGGCACTTGCTGCCATGAAAGGCACAATATTTGGCTGCACTGACGCCTGTGCCACATTTATATCATTTTCATTTTTTGAACCGCAGGGTCCAACCCTGCACTCTTCCACAATACCACAAAAGGGTTACGGTGTGAAGGCACTTGCTGCCATGAAAGGCGCAATATTTGGCTGCAATGACACCTGTGCCACATCTATATCATTTTAATTTTTTGAACCGCAGGGTCCAACCCTGCACTCTTCCACAATACTACAGAGGGGTTACTGTATGATTGTACTTGCTGGCCTGGCACTCTGGCACCAAAAGCACAATATCTGGGTGCACTGACGCCCATTACCAGATTCATATCTTTTTAATATAGGACCACATGGTCCACCCCTGCATTCTTCCATAATACCACAGAGGCTTACTGTATGAATGCACTTGCTGGCCTGGAACCAAAAGCACAATATCTGGGTGCACTGATGCCTTTAACAGATGCATATCTTTTTAATATAGGACCGCAAGGTCCACCCCTGCATTCTTCCACAATACTACAGAGGGGTTACTGTATGATAGTACATGCTGGCCTGGCAGTCTGGCACCAAAAGCACAATATCTGGGTGCACTGACACCCATTACCAGATTCATATCTTTTTAATATAGGACCGCAAGGTCCACCCCTGCATTCTTCCACAATACTACAGAGGGGGTTACTGTATGATAGTACTTGCTGGCCTGGCAGTCTGGCACCAAAAGCACAATATCTGGGTGCACTGACGCCCATTACCAGATTCATATCTTTTTAATATAGGACCGCAAGGTCCATCCCTGCATTCTTCCACAATACTACAGAGGGGTTACTGTATGATAGTACTTGCTGGCAGGGGTCAAGTCGAGGGTGAACGCGTGGGAACGGAGTTCCTGCACTAATCTTGCAGAGGGAACGGAGTTCCCTTTGGTCCCATACTCTATAAAGCTTGTAGTCAGGTGTTCAATCATATATTTCTCTATTAAGTCACAATAAATATAGGATTTATCATATATTTTTGCTATATTCCACATATTTATTTATTTGCAAAGTATTTTACCAGGAAGGAGACATTGAGATTTCTCTAGTTTTCAAGTATGTCCTAGGTTTAAGAAATTGAATTGTTACAGTAGGTACAGAAATACAAGTAACAAACGGTTAGGCAGGCACATTATGGATATATACACACACAGGCAGGTACAATAGGTACAAAAATACAAAGTAATAAAATGCAAGATATTAAAAAAACAACACAAATATACAGATTAACCCAGAAAATAAATATGTAGGAAATATAGTCACTATGTTACATGTTTACAGGTGCATTCCGTATTGAGGTATGTTAATAGAAATCTCGAGTGCCTTTAGACTGGGGGAAGATTTGATGGCGTCTGGGAGGTTATTCCATAATTGTGGAGCTCTGTAGGAAAATGAGGATCGAGCCACTGTCTTTTTGTATTGTGGTATTGCAAGTAAGGTGCAGGTCCTGGATCGGAGGTTATAGGATGAGGGAGCTGCTGAGGGAAGCAGTCTATTCAGGTAGGGTGGCAGCTTCCCAGAAAACCTCTTAAACACCAGGTTGGAAAGGTGAAGGGTGCATCTGGATTAAAGCGATGGCCAGTTTAGCTCTTTTAACATGTCACAATGGTGGGTCATGTAGTTACATTGAAGCACAAAACGACAGAATGAGTTATATAATGTAGTAAGTTTATGAAGGTGTGTTTGAGGGGCAGCTGTATACACTACATCTCCGTATTCAATAGCCAGCATAAGCATTTGTTGTACAGTCTGCTTTCTTATTGACATATATACATAAATATAGCAGATCTGAGTGTGTTTGTGTTACATGCGAGGTGATAATTGCTTATTGGGAGACAGAAATCCTGGCGAGTTCCCACACTTCTTTTTTTAGGACTTGATCCCTGCTTGCTGGCCTGGCACCAAAAGCACAATATCTTGGTGCACAGATGCCCATTACCAGATGCATATCTTTTTACTATAGGACCACATGGTCCACCCCTGAATTCTTCCACAATACCACAGAGGGGTTACTGTATGAATGCACTTGCTGGCCTGGCACCAAAAGCACAATATCTGGGTGCACTAATGCCTTTACCAGATGTATATCTTTTTAATATAGGACCACAAGGTCCACCCCTGCATTCTTCCACAATACTACAGAGGGGTTACTGTAGGATAGTACTTGCTGGCCTGGCAGTCTGGCACCAAATCACAATATCTTCCACAGACACCCACAGCTCAACTGAACCCCTGCATACTTTTGCTGGTAGGCATTATCACCCATCATCTACAGACACCCACAGCTCAACTGAACCCCTGCATACTTTTGCTGGTAGGCATTATCACCCATCATCCACAGACACCCACAGCTCAACTGAACCCCTGCATACTTTTGCTGGTAGGCATTATCACCCATCATCCACAGACACCCACAGCTCAACTGAACCCCTGCATACTTTTGCTGGTAGGCATTATCACCCATCATCCACAGACACCCACAGCTCAACTGAACCCCTGCATACTTTTGCTGGTAGGCATTATCACCCATCATCCACAGAACCCACAGCTTCAACTGAACCCCTGCATACTTTTGCTGGTAGGCATTATCACCCATCATCCACAGACACCCACAGCTCAATGAACCCTGCATACTTCTGCTGGTAGGCATTATCACCCAGTATTCGCAGGCACCCACATTATAACGTTTCTTGGTTTTTTTTTTCTGTTTTTTTATTTATTTTTGTTTTCTCCACCATTTGCTTTGCTAATTAGCATGTGAATCTCCTGCCCTATTGACACAGCCCATCCAGCTTCAGCTGTTGACTTTTTAACTGCCTGATTGCAATCAGCCTGCCCTATATAACAACTATTCCAGGCTCCATTTGAGCCAGGCTCTTGTGACATTCACAAGTGACAGTCTTAAGTGGAAGCTTAGAGTTGATTCCTGGAGCTTTATCCAAGATACCCCCTATCGCCATCACGATCCTAAATTCCTGTGTTCCTCCTCTCTCCAAGGTAGGCATTATCACCCATCATCCACAGACACCCACAGCTCAACTGAACCCCTGCATACTTTTGCTGGTAGGCATTAATCACCATCATCCACAGACACCCACAGCTCAACTGAACCCCTGCATACTTCTGCTGGTAGGCATTATCACCCAGTATTCGCAGGCACCCACATTATAACGTTTCCTTGTTTTTTTTTTCGGTTTTTTTATTTATTTTTGTTTTCTCCACCATTTGCTTTGCTAATTAGCATGTGAATCTCCTGCCCTATTGACACAGCCCATCCAGCTTCAGCTGTTGACTTTTTAACTGCCTGATTGCAATCAGCCTGCCCTATATAACAACTATTCCAGGCTCCATTTGAGCCAGGCTCTTGTGACATTCACAAGTGACAGTCTTAAGTGGAAGCTTAGAGTTGATTCCTGGAGCTTTATCCAAGATCCCCCTACGCCATCACGATCCCTAATTCCTGTGTCTCCTCTCTCCACAGGTAGGCATTATCACCCATCATCCACAGACACCCACAGCTCAACTGAACCCCTGCATACTTTTGCTGGTAGGCATTATCACCCATCATCCACAGACACCCACAGCTCAACTGAACCCCTGCATACTTCTGCTGGTAGGCATTATCACCCAGTATTCGCAGGCACCCACATTATAACGTTTCCTTGGTTTTTTTTTTCTGTTTTTTTATTTATTTTTGTTTTCTCCACCATTTGCTTTGCTAATTAGCATGTGAATCTCCTGCCCTATTGACACAGCCCATCCAGCTTCAGCTGTTGACTTTTTAACTGCCTGATTGCAATCAGCCTGCCCTATATAACAACTATTCCAGGCTCCATTTGAGCCAGGCTCTTGTGACATTCACAAGTGACAGTCTTAAGTGGAAGCTTAGAGTTGATTCCTGGAGCTTTATCCAAGATCCCCCTACGCCATCACGATCCCTAATTCCTGTGTCTCCTCTCTCCACAGGTAGGCATTATCACCCATCATCCACAGACACCCACAGCTCAACTGAACCCCTGCATACTTTTGCTGGTAGGCATTATCACCCATCATCCACAGACACCCACAGCTCAACTGAACCCCTGCATACTTCTGCTGGTAGGCATTATCACCCAGTATTCGCAGGCACCCACATTATAACGTTTCCTTGGTTTTTTTTTTCTGTTTTTTTATTTATTTTTGTTTTCTCCACCATTTGCTTTGCTAATTAGCATGTGAATCTCCTGCCCTATTGACACAGCCCATCCAGCTTCAGCTGTTGACTTTTTAACTGCCTGATTGCAATCAGCCTGCCCTATATAACAACTATTCCACGGCTCCATTTGAGCCAGGCTCTTGTGACATTCACAAGTGACAGTCTTAAGTGGAAGCTTAGAGTTGATTCCTGGAGTTGCGGGACTGGAGGAGGAACTGCAAGGCCCAATTTACTCTGGGTAAACGCAAGTCTATATCATGCTTTCTCTCACGCTTCTCCTCTTTACTTCTACCTTTCTCCTTAAATGGAACTCCTGCCCCTCTCTACCACCGACCCCTACACTATCTGCATCTCTCCCTCCCTCCTCTCGTCCCACATGATGGCCTCACATGAGCTCCTTTGTTTCCTCAGAACATGGTCTCCCTCTAACTCTCGTGCTGCCTCCCACTCCCACAAATCCCATTCCCACCTTCTCTTTCTCACCCTCCTGCTGTTACTCTATTCAGGTGA
The DNA here is from genome assembly GCA_009667805.1 of Leptobrachium leishanense. Lineage (NCBI taxonomy): Eukaryota > Metazoa > Chordata > Amphibia > Anura > Megophryidae > Leptobrachium > Leptobrachium leishanense. The sequence goes on from CM019071.1 coordinate 100,174,885, forward strand.
CATATCCCCTAACCCTGGCCCCGCAACACATCCAATACTTCCCTCTCATCCTATCTCCATCGCACATAAATCACCTCCCTGCAAGCCCAGCAACCTCATTCCCATAATCCCTCAGCGCCTGTCCTCTTTCTCCTGCGCCCTCTGGAACGCTCGCTCTGTGTGCAACAAACTCACAGCCGTCCATGACCTCTTCCTTTCAAACTCCTTCAACCTCCTAGCTTTAACTGAAACCTGGCTAACTCCCTATGACACGGCCTCCGTTGCTGCTCTCTCACATGGCGGTCTACACTTGAGCCATACCCCCAGACCGGGTGAGAGAAATGGTGGCGGGGTCGGGCTCCTGCTCTCTCCCACCTGCACCTACCAGCATCTCCCTCCACCCCCATCCCTCTCCTTCTCCTCCTTCGAGACACACTGCATCCGCCTGTTCTCTCCTCTGGCTCTCAGGGTGGCAGTCATCTACCGCCCACCGGGACCAACCTCCCAGTTCTTTGACCACTTTGCTACCTGGCTTTCTCACTTCCTGTCTTCTAATCTTCCATGCCTAATTCTCGGGGACTTCAACATTCCCATTGACGATCCTTCCGCTCCTGCTGCCTCAACTTCTTTCACTCACGTCCTCCCTTGGACTCACACAATCCTCCCTCCTCCCTACCCACCGCGATGGTCACGTTATTGACCTGGTCTTTTCCAACCTCTGCTCCATTTCTGAGTTCAAATGTCGCCCTTTCCCCATCTCTGACCACCACCTTCTCTCTTTCAACCTATCTGGACTTCCTAAACACCCTGCACACACACTCGCAGAAATCTACATGCTGTGGACCCCCATCAATTCTCCAACCTACTTCACCACCTCCCTCATACCTCATCCTTCACCTGCCCTGATGCTGCCACTAATCACTACAACACTACGCTTATCTCTGCTCTAGACACTCTTGCTCCTCTTCGACTCTGCAAGGCCCCACGCCGCCAGCTTCAGCCCTGGCACACCCTCCAAACTCGCTACCTGCAAAGATGCTCCCGCACTGCAGAGCGTGCCTGGAGGAAATCCCACTCTGAAGCTGATTTTGTTCACTTCAAGTTTATTCCCGGTCATACACCTCTGCCCTCCACTTGGCCAAACAATCCTTCTTCTCATCTCTTATATCTACGCTGTCCTCCAACCCTAAACGGCTCTGGTCCACCTTCAACACCCTCCTCCACCCACCTGCACCTCCCCCCTCAGCTGCCTTCAGCGCTCAAGACCTGGCAGACTACTTCCTCAGTAAAACTCTAACTATCAGAAGCAACATCCCAACACAAGATAGTTATCTGCCACCTCCACTCCCACAGGTCCCCTCTGCCACCCTCTGCCGCTTCCTCCCAACCACTGAGGAGGAAGTCAATTCCTTATTGTCCTCCTCACATCTCACCACGTGCCCGCTTGACCCCATTCCCTCACATCTAATTCCTCCCCTCTCCTCCTCCCTCACCCCTGCTCTCACACACATCTTCAACCTATCTCTCTCCACTGGCTCCTTTCCATCCACCTTCAAACACGTGCTAGTTACCCCTTTACTAAAGAAACCATCCCTAGACACCAACTCTCCATCCAACTACCGCCCTGTATCCCTGCTTCCCTTCACATCAAAGCTCTTAGAAAAACTAGTCTTCAACCGCCTCTCCCTCTTCCTGTCCTCCAATTCCCTACTTGACCCCCTGCAATCTGGCTTCCGTCCGCTACACTCAACTGAAACTGCCCTCACCAAAGTCACCAACGACCTCCTAACTGCTAAAAATCACGCCACTATTCTATTCTCATCCTGCTTGACCTCTCGGCTGCTTTTGACACTGTTGACCACCCCCTCCTTCTACAGACCCTCAACTCTCTGGGTCTCGGTGACACTGCACTTGCTTGGGTTGACTCCTATTTATCCAACAGGTCCTTCTGTGTGTCCTTTGCTGGTAACTCCTCCTCTTCATTGCCTCTATCTGTTGGTGTACCTCAAGGCTCTGTCCTTGGTCCTCTGCTCTTTTCCATCTACACCTCCTCCCTGGGCAAAATCATCAACAGCTTTGGCTTTAATTACCACCTCTACGCTGATGACACTCAGATCTACCCTCTTACCCCTGATCTCTCCCCCCCTGTCCTTTCAAAAGTCAGTGACTGTTTATCTGGCATCTCCTCCTGGATGGCCTCCCACCACCTAAAGATCAACATGTCAAAGACTGAGCTCCTACTTATTCCTCCCTCTAATGCCTCCCCACCTCCTGACTTCTCTATCACGGTGGAGGGTATCACCATCTCCCCATCAAACCAAGTTCGCTGTCTTGGAGTTACACTGGACTCTGCTCTTTCCTTCATCCCCCACATCAAGTCTCTTTCCTCCTCCTGCCGATACCAACTGCGTAATATTTCCAGAATTCGGCCATTTCTTACCGCTGTCACCACAAAACAACCTATACACGCCCTGGTTATCTCCCGACTCGACTATTGCAATAATCTCTTATCTGGCCTCCCTCTGTCCCGCCTCTCCCCCCTACAATCCATCCTGAACGCCTCCGCCAGGCTAATTCACCTCACCCGCCGCTCTGTCTCTGCCGCTCCCCTCTGCGAGTCCCTTCACTGGCTCCCCATCCACTGCAGAATTAAGTTCAAAATCCTTATCCTTACCTACAAAACCCTCACTAACTCAGCGCCCCACTACCTGTCCTCACTAATCACCAAATACACCCCAGCCCGCTCCCTAAGGTCAAACAGTGACCTGCGCCTAGCTTCTCCCCGCATCACCTCTTCCCATGATAGACTGCAGGATTTCTCACGCGCAGCCCCCACTCTCTGGAACGCTCTCCCTCGTGCTGTCAGACTTTCCCCTAACTTCTCTTCCTTCAAACGCTCCCTGAAAACATTCCTATTTAGGGAAGCCTACCACCCAACTCACTGATGCAACCATCAATCACTCTCACCTTACAGTCCTCTCCTCCTGTTTCCAACCCCAACCCTCCTAGATTGTGAGTTCCTACGGGAATAGGGCCCTCATCTCCTCCTGTACTGTTTGTCAAATGTTGTTCAATGTATTGTAACCCTGTCTGTACTGTGCTTATTGTACAGCGCTGCGGAATATGCTGGCGCTTTATAAATAATAATTATTATTATTATTATTATCTGGGTGCACTGACGCCCATTACCAGATTCATATCTTTTTAATATAGGACCACATGGTCCACCCCTGCATTCTTCCACAATACCACAGAGGGGTTACTGTATGATAGTACTTGCTGCCGGCCTGGCAGTCTGGCACCAAAAGCACAATATCTGGGTGCACTGACGCCTTAACCAGATTCATATCTTTTTAATATAGGATCGCAAGGTCCACCCCTGCATTCTTCCACAATACTACAGAGGGGTTACTGTATGATAGTACTTGCAGGCCTGGCACCAAAAGCACAATATTTGGGTGCACTGGCACTGACGCCTGTATCAGATTCATGTCCTCAGAGGGGTTACTGTGTGACGGCACTGTTGCCGACACTAAAGGGCCAATTTTAAAGCACCTATTGTTACTTTCATCCAAAGCCTGCATAAGTTTCACAATAACTTAGCCAAAAAATCACTAAACTTTTTCTACGCGTCCGAAAATGTCTCCTCTTTTCATACAGACTGCCGCCCCAAGCAGTTGTTTATGTATAGATTAAAGGAAAAGCAATTACCGACATTTGAAAAATATCTTTTGTTTTTAAGTGTTTCTATACATCCTAGAAATCCGCCACTTCACGGGCAGGTTATGGGAACCTCCTAGGCATGATATTTGAAGGAATTTTTCGTTTTTATATTTAACCCTTATTTCATGGAAAACTCACTGTCCCTTTAAAAACTTTTTTTTTAGTTTCTGTCCTTGTTTCCTGTCCCCCAGGGCACTACCCGGACCCCCATACACCTTTTATGACAAATCTAGCATATATGCCCTCTTGGACGGCACTCTAAAAATCGAATTTTCAGCCCCATTGACTTATATTGAGTTCGAGTTCGAATTCGAACATTTGGAAAGTTCGAGTTCGAATGCGAACCAAACTCGGGTGTTCGGCTCATCCCTATCCATGACCACACGCTCCACTATCTCCGGTGGCGACAATGTCTCAGGTTGGAGCCATTTCCTGGTAAGGTGTATAAGATGAAACATTTGGGACCTTGGGGGCTTTTCAGCCTTATACAGTTGTGTTCAAAATTATTCAACCCCCACTGAAATTGAGTGTTGTGGCCAGTTTGACATTGATTTTGATCATTCAGTCATCTTGCTTACAATTAAATCAAAGAGGCACGTGTAGGTCAGACAAATATAACATAACATTTATAATGAAATAACCACAAATGTCTTTTCTGTGCTCACATCATTATCAGTTTTATTCAACCCCCAAGTGACATTCAATCTTCGTACAACATCCTTTTACAGTTATAACAGCTTTTAAACGTGAAGCATAGCTTGACACAAGTGTCTTGCAGCGATCTACGGGTATCTTCGCCCATTCGTCATGGGCAAAAGCCTCCAGTTCAGTCACATTCTTAGGCTTGCGCACTGCAACTGCTTTCTTTAAGTCCCACCAGAGGTTCTCAATCGGATTTAAGTCAGGTGACTGCGATGGCCACTCCAAAATGTTCCAGCCTTTAATCTGCAACCATGGTCTAGTGCAGTGGTCCCCAACCCTGGTCCTCAGGGCCCACTAACAGGCCAGGTTTGCCAGATATCTGAAGCACAGCACAGGTGTTATGATTTGCTGCTCAGTGATTGCAGGATTCAGTCTGCATTTCCCCAAGGTGATCCTTAAAACCTGGCCTGTTAGTGGGCCCTGAGGACCAGGGTTGGGGACCACTGCTCTAGTGGACTTGGAGGTATGCTTGGGATCATTGTCCTGTTGAAGTCCAACGTCTCCCAAGCCTCAGGTTTGTGACGGACTGCATCACATTGTCATCCAATATCTCCTGGTACTGAAGAGAATTCATGGTACCTTGCACACGCTGAAGCTTCCCTGTACCTGCAGAAGCAAAACAGCCCCAAAGCATGATTGACCCCCCGCCATGCTTCACAGTAGGCAAGGTGTTCTTTTCTTCATAGGCCTTGTTCTTCCTCTTCCAAACATAGCATTGATCCATGGGCCCAAACAGTTCTAATTTTGTTTCATCAGTCCACAGAACACTATCCCAAAACTTCTGTGGTTTGTCCACATGACTTTTGGCATACTGCAGTCGACTCTTCTTATTCTTTGGAGACAGCAAGGGGGTGCGCCTGGGAGTTCTGGCATGGAGGCCTTCATTACGCAGTGTGCGCCGTATTGTCTGAGCTGAAACTTCAGTACCCACATCTGACAAATCTTTTCTCAGTTCCTCAGCAGTCACATGGGGACTTTTCTCCACTCTACGCTTCAGGTAGCGCACAGCAGTCGAAGTCAGCATCTTCTTTCTGCCACGACCAGGTAGCGTTTCAACAGTGTCCTTTGCCTTGAATTTGCGAATGATGCTTCCTATAGTCTCTCTTGGTATGTTTAACATCTTTGCAATCTTCTTATAGCCATTGCCCTTCCTGTGAAGAGTAATCACCTCTTCTCTTGTCTTCGTGGACCATTCTCTTGACTTCACCATGTTTGTAACCACACCAGTAAATGTCTAGAAGGAGCTGAGTATCACAGTCATTTTAAAGCTGCCTAATTGGTGCTTATTATGCTTTATTGCTGCTCTGTGACATCCACAGGTGTTTACAATACCTGATTGAAAACACTTGAATGAACCTCTGTTCTTCAGAGTGGTAGTCTTTAAGGGGTTGCATAATTGTGTCAATGAAGAATTCACAAAAGAAACATTTACTACTGTATTACAAAACCAATTGATGCCATTTTAGTTGCATATGGTTCTTTAAAAAGTCCTTGTAGGATTTCATTCTGAATACAATTACAAATGTACACTAAATTCCCTAAAACCCTTTACAGCATTGGGGGTTGAATAATTTTGAACACAACTGTAGTTCCACAGATACACTCGCTGGGCATGAACAGCAAGGGTAACACCTAGTCTTGCCAGGATTTCAGCCTTAAATTCATCATAATCCTGAGCAGTCTCAGGTTCCAAGTCATTGTAGGCTTTTTAGGGTTCACCTGTTAGGAATAGTGCAACCAGCCCCGCCCACTCACATCTCTGCCAACCTTCTCATCTAGCAATCCTCTCAAAAGTAGTGTGGCAGGCTTCCACATCGTCGGCAGCTGTCATCTTTTCCAGGTAATGACTGGCATGCTTCACCTTTGGTTCCACAGGTATTGAAGCCACAGAGTTACTCTTGAATTTTATTTATTTATTATTATTATTCTTTATTTATAAAGCGCCAGCATATTCCGCAGCGCTGTACAATAAGCACAGTATAGACAGGGTTACAATACATTGAACAACATGTGACAAACAGTACAGGAGGAGATGAGGGCCCTATTCCTGTAGGAACTCACAATCTGGGAGGGTTGGGGTTGGAAACAGGAGGAGAGGACTGTAAGGTGAGAGTGATTGATGGTTGCGTCAGTGAGTTGGGTGGTAGGCTTCCCTAAATAGGAATGTTTTAAGGGAGCGTTTGAAGGAAGAGAAGTTAGGGGAAAGTCTGACAGTACGAGGGAGAGCATTCCAGAGAGTGGGGGCTGCGCGTGAGAAATCCTGCAGTCTATCATGGGAAGAGGTGATGCGGGGAGAAGCTAGGCGCAGGTCACTGTTTGACCTTAGGGAGCGGGCTGGGGTGTATTTGGTGAAATAGTGAGGACAGGTAGTGGGGAGCTGAGTTAGTGAGGGTTTTGTAGGTAAGGATAAGGATTTTGAACTTAATTCTGCAGTGGATGGGGAGCCAGTGAAGGGACTCGCAGAGGGGAGTGGCAGAGACAGAGCGGCGGGTGAGGTGAATTAGCCTGGCGGAGGCGTTCAGGATGGATTGTAGGGGGGAGAGGCGGGACAGAGGGAGGCCAGATAAGAGATTATTGCAATAGTCGAGTCGGGAGATAACCAGGGCGTGTATGAGTTGTTTTGTGGTGACAACGGTAAGAAATGGCCGAATTCTGGAAATATTACGCAGTTGGTATCGGCAGGAGGAGGAAAGAGACTTGATGTGGGGGATGAAGGAAAGAGCAGAGTCAAGTGTAACTCCACAGAGTCAAGTGTAATTTCAGGAGGCTTTGAGCCACCTCCTTGAGTACCTCTCGATCTGCTCACTGGGCATTTCAGTCAGCTCGCTGGGCCTCTCGGTCAGCTTGCTGGGCCTCCAGCATCTGCCGCTGAGCCCCTGCAAGCTAGCGATTTGTCTCCTGCTGGACCGCAGTGGCTTGAAGCAAAGCTTTTATCATGTCCTCCATCATGCAACCTGCACAGGGAAAGTGCCCGCATCTTCCACCATATGTGGGGGTATAGCTAAAACTGCGGTTACCTTTCCTGGGAAAAAGGTAGTCCAGGCAGCAAAAGTTCTTTGAAATCTGTCCAGCAGACAGTGTTTAATAAAACAAAATTAAGACAGAAAATAAATCCTTGCCATTCAGGCTCTTACTAAAAAGTTAGGTTTACAGCAGGACATCTGGTTATTGATCCCTATATGAAACCCACAAATAGAAATAGTCTCTTACAGTACAAGAGCTTTAACCTTTAAGTACACTCAAATCTCTACCCCGGTGTCCGTTTACTAGGGTTGTGAGAAATGTCTCAGATGTAGACACCCGGGACATGAGGTTAAAAAATATAACCGAGAGATTCCTGCAGACGGGTTATCCCAGGAACCTGCTAAGGGAAGAGTGTGTACATGAGAAATCATTGGACCGTTCCTACCTTATCTCACACAGAATTCCTAAGAGACAGGAGGGGATTCGCATCCCCTTCATATCTAAATTTAATCAGGCAAGTAGATCAGTTGGACACATCATTCGGACCCATTGGCGGGTTCTACAGAGGGCATATAGTGATATTCCCTCATTACAGATGGCTCCGATATTCGCCCATAAAAGAAACAGAAACCTTAGGGATTCCCTTGTTAAGGCTGATTTTGGTACCCTACAGACTGCATTTTCAGCACGTAAGTACCCACATCTGACAAATCTTTTCTCAGTTCCTCAGCAGTCACACGGGGACTTTTCTCCACTCTACGCTTCAGGTACCGCACAGCAGTCGAAGTCAGCATCTTCTTTCTGCCACGATCAGGTAGCCTTGCCTACATTGCTCTTCATGTAACGCAGTCATAAAAGGCGACTCTTTGGTACATCCCCATACAGGTAGTAAAATACCTGTACAAGATTTCTATACCTGTGACTCCTCCTATGTTGTGTACATTTTAAAATGCCCGTGTGGTTTGGTCTATGTGAGGGAGTCTACACAAAAGGTAAAAGACAGGATTAGTAAACACATCTGCACAGGACGGATTGAATTACCGGTAGCAGAGCACTTTGTGAATTTCACACATAATATAGCACAATTGCGTTATCAGGTAATATACCATGTTCTAATTCTGAGACGGGGTGGGGATAGAGTACGTTTATTAAAGCGGAAGGAGAAAAAGTGGATACATAAACTGGATACTCTACGGCCCAATGGTTTGAATAGGGAGTTTGATCCCTGTCTTTTTCTAGTGAGAATCCCATTTTTATTGGTCTTCCTGTACGCACGATCTTATCCTATACTATAAAAGAGTAAGGCTTGGCGTGTCCGTCGCCAAGTCTACTCTGCGCATGCGCGCGCAACCAGCGGCGGTTGGCTGTGCGTGCATGCAACCGCCGCGGCACGAGCCGGCTGTGCGCTTGCCGCAGCGGTTACAAGATGCACATGCAGCAGCCGGGTAGAGGCTGCGCGCGCATCCTGTAGAGCCAGATGCGCTCGCAGCCTCTACCCGGCTGCCGCACGCATCCAACCCCTGTGCGGCGAAGGGAAAGTTTCCTCGCTTCCGCTCTTTGAAGGACCCAAGCCGCGGTCACGTGGGAGTCCAACGTGACCGCGGTTTGGGTCCTTCAATGAGCGGAAGCGGGGAAACTTTCCCTTCGCCGCTCGGGAAGGTAAGTATGCGGCTGAGAGCTCCAGGGGCGGCTGTCCGAATGCCGATAGAGCATTCGAACAGCCGCCCCATGTCTGGTCTGGTGTCTGAGCTGGGGCATATCCATGAGAGCCTGGGGGGGCAGTATATCCATGAGCTGGGGTAGTATATCCACGAGCTGGGGTAGTATATCCACGAGCTGGGGTAGTATATCCACGAGCTGGGGTAGTATATCCACGAGCTGGGGCAGTATATCCATGAGCTGGGGCAGTATATCCACGAGCTGGGGCAGTATATCCACGAGCTGGGGCAGTATATCCACGAGCTGGGGCAGTATATCCACGAGCTGGGGCAATATCCACGAGCTGGGGCAATATCCACGAGCTGGGACAATATGCACGAGCTGGAACAATATGCACGAGCTGGGGCAGTATATCCACGAGCTGGGGCAGTATATCCACGAGCTGGGGCAGTATATCCACGAGCTGGGGCAGTATATCCACGAGCTGGGGCAGTATATCCACGAGCTGGGGCAGTATATCCACGAGCTGGGGCAGTATATCCACGAGCTGGGGCAATATCCACGAGCTGGGGCAATATGCACGAGCTGGGACAATATGCACGAGCTGGGACAATATGCACGAGCTGGGACAATATGCACGAGCTGGGGCAATATCCACGAGCTGGGGCAATATCCACGAGCTGGGGCAATATCCACGAGCTGGGGAATATATACCCATGTGATCTGGGGGCGATTATACCCATGTGAGCTAGGGCAAATGTACCCATGTGAGCTGGGGCAATTATACCCATGTGAGCTGGGGCAATTATACCCATGTGAGCTGCTTCGCTTAACAATAGACTGCCCTCTGGGCAGGCTTTCCACCTAGTTATGTATAATTGTACTAACAAATTTATTTTTTCTTCTCCTTAGATGGGCGTCATGTGTCCCCCCTCTTCTGTGGGAGCTCCATGTGATAGCTGCTCCTCATCTACCAGTTGGCATTTTATTTACATTGGCATTATGTATTATACATGTTCCCAGGTCTGGACTGGGACAAACAAATCAGCCCTGGTCTTTATCAAGACCAGCCCACTTTAGTTATGCAAACACGCACATAAATAGTATATAAACCAACCGGATCAGTCAACCAATCACTCTACAGATACCAGAGTTGCTGCAGAGCGATCAGGTAAAGAAACACAGTGGCATTGAGGTTGAGTGCACACCATGTCTTAAAGTGAGGTGGATGTGTGCTGAGATTCTCACTGGCACAATGGCCCCAAATATGAGACTGCAGCAGACTGTTCTGTTTTACAGATGGTGAGGTAGTTCTCACCTATTAAGGGCAGTGCGAGTCGTGCAGTGAACCACCAGCATTCACACCGGCCCACTGATCCATCGGTCCACCGGGAATCTCCCTGTAGTCCCTATGGCCAGTACATGCCTGCATGTTCCCTTCCTCTGCTTGCTATATGGATGGTATTGATTATTTCATGTCCATATACACTATATGAAAAGTCCCTCTATATGTTTTTAATTGTTTATTGTTTTTTTGTATACCAGAATTCTGTGACCTAGTGTGTCTTAACCACCTGTTAAAAAACTACCAGTCCATTAAAATGGATGTTTAATTACTTAATTGTTAGGGGTGGTCCATTATTTGGGGCATATATAGGACGGACTGGCTTTTATGTATGATTAAGGCCATTGGGCCGAAACGTCACACCATTTGATCCTGTGGGGTTTGCTTTCCCCTTGAATAAAGTTTGTTTACCGGCACTTTCTTTCTGCCTGAGGACCTGCTTCTTCTGGTTTGGATGTTTTGATTTGGGGCAGCTGCACCCCTGTTGTAGCAGTGACCTTGCAGTGAGTGTAGAGGTGGACTACGCTTTTTAAAATTTGATACTGCACATCACATCGCATTTCCAATGACACTTCACCTGACCATGGGGAACATAAAGAATGGAGCTGCTTGGGTCCAGAGGACCCCCACCTCTCCTTGAAGCATTTGTTTTAGATGAAACAATGTGAAATAATACATTGCGCCATCACCTCCTCATCTGCTGTCACTGTGGGAAATGAGGCAGTTAGTTATTGCAGCAATAACATTTACTTTCTAACTGAAACAAAAAAGCTGCTGTTTCTTTTTAAAAATGGTCATGCCTGTATCATTGGAAAGGCCAGACCCTGCCCTTACTAATCTTCCCTTATGTCAGTGTTTCCCAAACCTGTCCTTTGGACCCTCAACTAGGCCAGATTTTGCAGACCCCCTTGGGGAAAGCAGACTGAATCCTGCAATCACTGAGAAGCAAATCATATCACCTGTGTTGTGCTTCAGATATCTGTCAATAAGGAGAATATGCTGCACTCACAAGGGTCCACCAGTCGACATGGAAGACTCCCCAATCCAGATAATCATCAAGAGAAATATATAGTAGCCGACTCCTGTCAGTGGTGTTCTTAAAAAGATTTATTCCACAATGAAAACACACCAGACAACGTTTCGACCCTTTCGGGTCTTTGTCAAGTCTAAACCAGCACACCATGTTGACTGGTTATTTATTTTAGACTTGACAAAGACCCGAAAGGGTCGAAACGTTGTCTGGTGTGTCTTCATTGTGGAATAAATCTTTTTAATAACACCACTGACAGTCAGATATCTGTCAAACCTGGCAAGGCAGAGGGTCCTGAGGACAGGTTTGGAAACACTGCCTTACATGATGCTCTGTGATATATTGTGCCAGTGATACAACAGTCCAAATGACCTGCATATCTCCTGCAATGGGTTTTCTCCCAGCCAGTAGGGGGAAGCCCTGTTTCTGTTGAAATCAGGCCCATGTCTGATGACATTAATGGGCGTAAATCCCAGAGTGATGGCTGTCTAACGCAGGTGAACCCTATGTGGGAATCCCCTGTGATTGCTAGCAGGGGAACTATGCACTGCAGGAAACAGATGATGATATACAAACATGGTCTTCATTGCAGCGGGAAAACGGACAACGTCCGCATATCGTAATCTGCAGCAAAGGTTTTAATGGGATGTGTTAAATTAAGACATGAAAGATTAAATATGTTTGTATTTTGTTAGATTAAAGTGCATATGTGTTTTTATTTACTTTTGACTATCAAGATGACAAGCATTTTTGAACCAATTTGTGAAGAAAATCAACTAATCACGAAGTATTCCCAAACTTATTCTTCTCACTGGAACTATTCAGGAATTAGAGTATAATTTTAGATTTCATTTTTAAGATTTGCTTTTAAGAGCAGAATTAAACTCTGCCCCTACTATATACTACAACAAGAAAAAAAGAAAAACACCAGTACACATAATTGTTATTGGCACTCACCTGAAGCTCATATGGAAAACTCTTCCTTGGTTCACTTTTTGGGTTTTGTTGTCAAATCCATGCAGCATCTCCTCAAATAATGTATTGTTCTGCCGAATCTCTAATTGTAAACATTGGTGACCCTCACAGATATCCGTTAACATTTGACATGATCTACCATCTGGACGCAAACGATACTCTTCCACACATCTAAACCATGAAAACAATAGGTCAATATGCAATATTTTCTTCATTATACAAAGATACAAAGAAAGTTACATCATAAAATGATTTGCTCTTGTAAAATAATTATAACAGAGATAATAATCAATAACGTATGTGTTTCCACTATACTAGTAACAAATTTCTGTAGATCACCCTCACACTCAAATGCAAATGGAAAGGCAAATGGCAGTGTGCTAGACTCAATAAGAGCTTGGCCATATGTAGAATTTAAGGGTATAATAATGCTGTGACTAGGAGCTTCATAGTACACATAAAGACCTTACTATACATTATGCAGCTGGAAATGATTGAGGTAAAAATTTCCTAAAAGTACCGAATAGAACAAAACAAGTGAATACAGAGTAGTAACAAAACAGTACAACAAAGTTGAAAATTTTAATATCCTGAATTACAACCATTGAATTCTTAAAACAAACAAAAATTCTTAAATTAATCCAGTTTGTCAATCCAGGAGAATCTCTCAACAATAAATAGTACAAGAGAAGGAAAATAATAATGTGGTGCAGTAGTAATAAAGCACATGTGCAACTCGGATGAGCAAAACAACGTTTTATGATAGAGATAAAGCATGGGTCTTTTCCCTAAATGATCTAACCCCCATAAATGATGGACTAAATGATGGAATAAATCTGGTTTGCAAATTCAAAAGAATCTTTCAAAAGATTTGTGAAAATGTGGGAAACGAGAGAAAAACACACAGACATGAGTCCCAAACGTTGAGAGCAATAGATAGGTGATCTGCATACTGAATATCTGCACACTTTTAAGGGAAAAAACACCTATGAAATTGGTCATTCCCCATTAAAACTCTCCACATAAGTACAGCAACCAAGAAATCAACTCCAAGTGTAAATACGAGTGCATAGGTACAAGTTATGTGTTTAAACTACAAATGTGGGTTCACAATAAAATGTGGGTTGTAATATAATAATAAGAACATTGTTAGTTGTGGGTTATATTCAAAACAGTGGATTCTGCAGTAATCTGCATTGGGAGCTGTGTGTTATATTTAAAATAGTAGATTTTACAATAGAGATATAGCAGCTTGTGGGTTATATTTAAAATAGTAGTTATTTGGGCCCTATTACAATGTTATCACTAAAAATAGGGACACTAATGAGTAAAACCTGCGCCTAATGTTAATTACTGATTGCACTCCCCATTTTAAGCATAGGGTGGTCAAAGTACAGTAAGCTTGCGCAAGCTGGCACAAAAACGATACGCTAACAGATTTTTCCCTGTATAGCATTAGGAAGGTAATCAGGGGGGCATATCCGAACACTACACGCTTACAGATCTGAATGCTACAGTTAGCGTTCGCTATGTAATCTAGCCCTTTGTGTGTTATCACTGCCAGTTTGTATTGTGTCCTGTATGCACAATCAGACAATTTAAAAAAAATATAAATAAATTTAAAATTAAAAATCGAAATTAGGGGGGGCGTGGCCGGCACCGCATGGAAGCAGACGTGCTTTGGTGGAGCTCCGCAGGACTTTTCTGAAACCAGCGATTTTTGCTGAAGTCTCCACCTAGAAAACCCACTATTGGAGTTCCTGTGGGGCTGGCTACTACGTGGATTGCACCGAGGGCCGTTTCTGCCCCCCCCCCCAGTGCACAGCTGAGAATCTTTGTGGTTTTGGTTTTTAAGGCCTGGTCAGCTGTCGGACATTTTGCAGCCTCCCCTGATTTGCCTGTCGGGTCTCCAGCTTCCCCCTGTGGTGTGTACTTGCTGGCTGCGAGCAGTGAGGATGGAGGGCCCCCATCTTCAGGCTGCGCCCGGCATCCCCTTGATGGAAGGGACAAAGGAGTGTACGGCATGGCTGGACCGGGAGCACCCCTCCCCCCGGTGAGCAGAAGGGAGGCTTTGTTTGCAGCCATGGAGCAGTGCTTGCTGTGGACACCTGAGGAGGAGGGAGAACCGCTTCTGTGTGGCTCTTGGCATCGGCTTCTGACCACACTGACAGCTGGCCTGGTGACTGCAGACCTGGAGGGTGAAGAGGAGAGGGCCTGGATGTTTGTCGGGCGTTCGGCGCATAAGGAGGATATCAGGGAGAACGTACCGCGCGGAGCTGATCCGGACCGGCTGGCTTCTGAGTCGGGCTCGAGATGCCAGATGACTGAGGAGATCCCTGACCCACAAGGAGACGTTGTGAGACATGCCTGCGGGTACCCTGTGGAGGTGGCGGACGCCGAGAGAGTCGCGGTGGCCGCGTCTGTGCTGGTGGCAACAGGATGTGGAGGCCTAGAAGTCGACGGGTGGATGTGTTGGCCTGGGTCCCGGTGGTTGGTTTATACGGCTCCGGGAGAGCCCGGGAGGCAGAGCACACACCGTGATCCGTGTCCTTCCCGATGCGCCATTCACGTGAATGATGGGGCCCTTGCATTGCCTGTATTACGAGAGGTAACATTCCGGGACGCAGGCTGAAGGGATTCTTGTGAAGTCGTTTCTTTTGTAACTTTACGTTCTTTTTTCTGATCGCCCGTCGACAGCCCCCTCTTTTTTTTTTTTACTTTATTTACCTTTTATTCAGCTCCGTTTTCTGAGCACTCTTTTCTATCCCCCCTTCCCCCCTCTATTTTCATTTTGAATTTTGAGACATTTTCTGAGGACTTTTTTTTTTCCTTATTTGCTGAACTTATGACTTCATTGAGCCGTAATATGTGATATATTTTATTTCCCCCCACCTGCTGAGATATATTGATTTATTGGTGCCATACCCCTCCCCCCCCTGATTCTGTGTATCTTAGTTTTCCCTTGAGACACCCTTCCCCCTCTTTATTTTCTACGACGTTATTTAAGTCTGTTTTACCTTTAGGTCCTGCGAGACCATTTATGCTGGTCGGTCTGTGACCTTTCGTACAAAATAAAAAACTTTAAATAACAAAAAAAAATCGAAATTAATTGAAAAAATTTAAGAAATCTTGTTAGAGTAAGGGGGCGGGGCAAGCTGCCCTGCCAGCCATCTAAGACAGACTGCAGCCCTAGTTTAGATTAGATTTAGGTATTGTTGTAGTGTGTGGGGGTCTGATAGATTAGGAAAAGAGGTTAGTTAGAAAAATCCCTCTCTATTTAAAGACCCCCAATCTAATATTTCTCCTTAAAGAGATTTTTTTATTTGTTTAGTATGTTAAACACATAGGGCCACATTACAATCTCGACGCAAACGTTTGCGCCGGCAGAAGCAATTATTGATGCATTTGCGCCAAATTCCGTATTACATACTAAGCACAACAACCGCGCGCAATCGTCTACCGCGTGTAAACCTGTGCGAACCATGCGTGAGCTTACTGTACATTGCGCGTCCTATACTTAACTTTGTGAGCGCAAATGCGAATGTGCGCTGGGACAAGTACGGTATTACAATCTATTTGCGGTAATTACCGTATGGCCTTATCGTGCATAATTTAAGCAACTCTTAAAAACTGGTGCTAATATCAAATCTGAACAACCTGGCTAACCCCAAATATCTAAGCCCATAAAAAAGAATGCACCAAAGCACAGTGGCCCATTCAACTCATACCAAATCAATACAATGGATGAAGTTGTGTGTGCATGTATTATTGCTGTAGCATGTATGCTCATTTTGCATCACAGACACAGAACTCATCTCCAATGGCAGCAGGAGTTGGAGAGGAGCGTGCGGTTCCACGGGCACCTCGTGTCCAAAGGACACGATTGACATTGGAGCATTTGACTGATGCTGAGTGTTGTCTCTGCTACCGGCTACCCGAGCACAGATAAACAGGCTCTACCTACAGCTGTGGTCCCATCTGGAGTCCAGGTCAGAGACACGGATATCTGTCCCAGGGATGATGAAGTTGCTGTGTTGCCTGAGGTTCCTTGCCACTGGCACCTTCCAGCAGACTCTAGGTAAATTAGGCATTGTCAGCCACAGCACCTTCTCCACCGTGCTCCATCGCTTCCTCCTAGCAATGAAGCGCAACTGGCACCACTATATAGAATTCCCTACCATCCATGAGGGATTCCAAAGAGTCAAACAGGGCTTTTGTTCACTTGGCGGCTTCCCCAATGTCCTAAGGGCTGTTGATTGCACCCACGTAGCGATCCGTGCACCTTGGGTGGAACCTGCAGTCTATATCAATAGAAAACATTTCCATTCAATCAATGTGCAAATGGTGTGTGATGCAAACATGCGTATTATGCACCTATATTCCTCCTACCCTGGAAGTACCCACAACTCCGCAGTTGCACAGGACTTCCAGGATGGGCTGTTCCCTGAAGGCTGGCTTCTTGGTGAGTGCACATATCTGCTGCATAAACTATTCATGTCCCTTAATGTATTGCCTCATCTAACAGAATATCACTGCGTGTCATGTATCATGTATTAGGTGATTCTGGATACCCGCTCAGGCCATGGTTAATGACCCCCATTAGGGGACCGCAAACGCCAGAGCAGGAGGCCTACAACTCAGCGCACCATAGATCCCGCAGCGCCATTGACAGGACGTTTGGACTGCTTAAAATGTGCTTCAGGTGTATTGACAGATCTGGTGGGGTCTTGCAGTATCAGCCCCCCAAAGTGGCCTTAATAGTCCTGGCATGCTGCATAATATGGCAATTGAGGGTGGCACCGCCATAGATGAGGATCTGGAACCTGCTGTGGATCCTGATGTTGTCCCAATACAGGCCCCAGCTGCTGTAGAGGATGTGGGTACTGAGGTCTGACAGCGCATCATCCGGCAGTACTTTGCAGGTAAGCTGAAAAAAGAACATCACCTGGCTCATTCAGAGAAAGGTGACAATCAGGAAAACTGGCAGGAGAAGAGAACTACGCAGACCAATTAGCTGGGCTTGAAAGTGAGATGAATTGGAAAATTGCTCTGGTGTGGTTCTCTTCATCTCCAATTTCCACTGCTCCAGTCATTCTCCTCTGTGTCACAATTCATTCATTTAAACTGCATGCCTTTGCTAGTGACAGAGGGATTAACCTCATGTGTCCTAATTAGATAACCTGCTCATATTTGTTAGTGATAGAATGTCCTGACTAGGACCATTCTACTCATACCTCATATGTCCTTACAGCTTGTAGGGCTGCAGAGATAACAGGGTTTCAATATATCTATAAAAAATGTTTTTTCCTCATCCCCTACAAAGGTGTCTCCATTTACAGGCATATGTAGGCAACTGTTAAATTGATTTGCAATGAATGTGTTTGCTGATACAAAATGCGTACATGTACACAAGTCAATTCCCAAGGGCATTGAATGCAACATGCCACCCTGCAACATGTATAAGTCATAAACTGCAGGTAGGAGATCCAGGCTGATCGCCTGTTGTTCCTTAAGTATTTCCTACCTGCAGCATATGGATAATACATGCTGAGGCGTGGATTTGTAAATGCACTGCCCATCAGCATGAAAAAATAATATGTATCCAGGAAAACATGCCCGGCCTGGCAACCCTACCCTTCATACAACATAACAACATGTATAAATAGACCTTGGCACTACCAGCAAAATAAATCTCATGTCTGAAAGGGTTGTTACGATCACCAGCTTAGCTAATCATAGGTATCAAGTGGATACATGTGTGTAATGCTAAATGCATCCCCCTCTGTAACTCTATGATGTCACCAACAAGTCTAATGCTTCCTTGCAGTCATACTGTGCCCATGTGTGGCCCCATTCATCCACACTATATTGCATCTCATAACAGTGGCTCTGTATTGTGTTAAAAATATATGTGCAGTCATGGATGTGTGAGTGGCTAATGTATAAGTAACCCTGTACCTGACGGAGAATGAGCTGATGCAGCAAGCCGACACAATGTGAGTACAATTGCTCCATGCTTTCATCATCTAATGACGCCCAGATGTTCAGTGTTCTGTGTGTCCTGTGCGCAATGGTGTTACCGGACAGAATGATGGAGATTTCTTATTCATAACAAAAATAATATTTATTGAGAAACATTTGTACAGTTGGAGATCTGGAAGGTTGGCAACATGACACCAAAAACAGGATAATGTAAATATAATTTTTTCATAGATCTAGATTCCATCGGGTATAGGCACCGTGTATAGGCACCATCAGTCACAAACCACCAAATTTGATGACAGTCACTTGTGAGCAGATAGATTGAACGCGTCACCTTAACCTCAACAAACTCCCTTTTGTATTGCAGGTGGGGACACCACAGAAGAAGTAATCATCACTTTGCAAATATAACTATGTTACAATCCCTAATGACTACAAATGTAGAAAGTATAATTTTATGGACAATAATTTCTTACATAGCAAAACCGTCCTGTGAGAAAAATAAATTCCTTCAAAGAACAAACAGCTGTAATTGTCATTTGCTAAATACATTGTCAGTCACCAATAGGGATGAGCTGTTCGGTTCGGACGGTTCGGAGTTCGGGCCGAACTTTGGTTGTTCGAACGTTCGAGAACTTCGAACATTTTGGGTGTGTTCGGTTCGAGTTCGAAAAAAATAAGACATTTTGAAAAAAGTATAGAAAATGCTTAAAAAAATACTAAAAAAATCTAGAAATAAAGAGACTCTTTACTGCAGAATATTCTAAGCAACGGTTTATTAGATTTTGAATTAAAAACGAATGTGTACGTGCACAGATTCTCAACTCTACATGACCTGTGTTTTTCAAACGTCATAACAACAACAGATGTTTTAGTCTGGTCTAATCAATTTGATTCATTGTAGACTATACTGAGGGTGTGGGGGATGAGGGGGTGGGGTGGTGTCTGCTTTGAGAAGTGTTAATTTCCCTCCTAAAACTCCTAATATGCTGTATTTCACCGCTGTGTGCTCAGCTCATTTTTACCTCTTTCGCTCATCATGTTTAAACGCGATTTTGAAGCCACATTTTGTTAAATGACCGACATGTTAGATATCGTTCTTTCCGGCAGACTCCGCAGATTCATAATATATCATTTTTATATCTATACGTCCTGTCCTGGCTGTATATTATGAAAAAAATGCAATAAAAATTGAATTTTTAATCATCTGCAGTGTGTAAAGTGTTGTTTTTTTTCACATTTTAGCACAAGAGCATTTGCGGTTATGTTTTCTATGGGGTGCGCTTGTACAAAAATTAGAAATGGGGACTTGTTACATTTTGTGGGGGGAATTACGTGATTTATAGCAAATGCACCCCATAGAAAAAAATCATTAGTGCATCATCGTTCACATTATAATTGCAATGTGAACAATATTGCTGCATTAATAAAAATAACACACAAAAAAAATACATGTTTTTCTTTTCTTTTTTATTTTTTTTACTTTATACCTGTTCACGTTGCCAAACCAGAGAGAGGTGAAACTCAGGAGAATGACTGGAGATGTGAAAATTCTAGGTCAAAATAGCCAAACCATAAAAATTCTCCCATTTATCTCACTTTCCAAATCGGCTATTTGGTCTAGATTGTTCTCTTCTCCTGCCAGTTCTCCTGGCTTTCACCTCTCTCTCAGGGTTGTTCAGAGAAAGGTGAAAACCAGGAGAATGGCAGGAAAAGGGGGGTGGACAATCTGGACCAAATAGCCGATTTGGAAAGTGAGATAAGGCTAGGGTCAGACTAACGCATTTTTCACAGCGACCGTCAAAAAGTGCGTCCGAACGCATTGCCGTATTTTTTCACGGAATGCGCGAAAACGCTCATACGATGCGCATTTTTGTGCGTGATTTTTTACGGATCCAAACCAGGAAACTTTGGGTGTCTGGACGTTATGTTGGCCGGACATGAGCAGGGTCTGACGTCTCCAAATCACGCACACACGCCGCTAGTGGACGCAGCGCACTCTGTACGTCCGTACTAGCAGTTCTGCGTTCTCGAAAAAATGCGTTCATTTTCCACTTGCGTTGCGCAGCCGGACTTTCGTGTGACCGTACTTCGTATATTTGCCGTCATTGCCCGTCATTTGCTGCTAATGCGGCCGTGATTAAGTGCACCTAAATGCACGTTAAAAATTCGCTAGTCTGACCCTAGCCTAAATGGGAGAATTTTTCTGGTTCTCTTTTTTCTTATTTTTCTTTTGACCTAGAATTTTCCATTCTCCAGTCATTCTCCTGCTCCTCACCGCTCTCTGAATAACCCTGTCAGGGTTATTCAGAGAAAGGTGAAACTCAGGAGAATGATTGAAGAGAAAATTCTAGGTCAAAATAGCCAAACCAGAAAAATTCTCCCATTTAACTCACTTTCCAAATCGGCTATTTGGTCTAGAATTTTCCACCGAGTGGGACGTCCCTGAAGCTCAGAAAAAGCAAAGGATCACCGAGAGTTTAAAGGGACCTGCGTCAGAAGCGGTGAGAAACCTAAAACTGAGTAGAAAAGACTGCTTTTCACCGCCAGAAGAATCAGTAAACTTTTTCTGCGTGTCCGAAAATGTCTCCTCTTTTCACACAGACTGCCGCCCCAAGTAGTTGTTTATGGATAGATTAAAGGAAAAGCATTTACCGTCATTTGAAACGTCATTTTTTTTGTTTTTAAGTGTTTCTATACATCCTAGAAATCCGCTACTTCATGGGCAGGTTATGGGGACCTCCTAGGCACGATATTTGAAGGAATTTTTGGTTTTCATTTTTAACCCTTATTTCATGGAAAACTCACTGTCCCTTTAAAAACGTTTTTTTTTTTACTTTTTGTCCTTGTTTCCTGTCCCCCAGGGCACTACCCGGACCCCCATACACCTTTTATGGCAAATATCTAGCATATATGCAGTGGTGTATTTAGGTTTTGTGCTGCCCTAGGCCTGACTAAACTCATGCACCCCCCCAATTTAAATTTGAGGCACCCCTTTCTGTCAAGGGCACACCTCTTCCTGGTTAAACCCCACCCTTCCTCTTTAAGCTCCACCTTTTCCTCTTAGAGCTCTGCCTTTTCCTCTCTTTATATTAAAAGTGGATACCAAGTGCCTACTTGTATATTTTGTATACCATTTCAAATGTATCTATTGAGATAAATAAAATTATGAAATGTTTAAATTCAAGCATTTTTACAAAGAACAGCCACGCATGTCAAGTAAACTGGATCACAGCCGCTCTAATTGGTTGAACAATAAAACCAACAGAAACGTGCACTGCATATGAGCGTATCAGAGCTGCAACGCAATAAAACCCACAGAAATAGGCACTGTGTATGAGCATATCAGAGCTGCACAGCAATAAAACCCACAGAAATGTGCTCTGTGTATGAGCGTATCCCAGAGCTCCAGGGCAATAAAACTCACAGTAATATGCAGTGTGTATCACAGAATCCACAGCAATAAAACTCCCAGCATTGCAATGTGCGGTGTGTGTGTCAGCGTATCAGAATCCACAGCAATAAAAATTACAGCAATCCAATGTGTGGTGTGTGTCAGCGTATCAGAATCCACAGCAATAAAACGCCCAGCAATGCAATGTGCGGTGTGTATGAGTGCATCAGAATCCACTGCAATAAAACTCCCAGCAAACCGAGTGTATATGAGCACACAGCAATTATTTATTCTATATTTACCAGCCTCCGTCCGCGCTAGGGCTGTGTGCAGAGTCAGCAGGGACTGTGTACGGACTCAGCAGGAGGTCCCTCCAGGCCATGTGAGGATGGCGGCTGTGCCTGTGCGTGGAGCCATCTTGTCAGCAGTGGGGTGCCACTGCCAGAGGGTGCACCGTGGCTTTGATTCCCTTCCCGGTGGGTGTTCAGTCCAGAATAGAGTGAGAGTCCGTGTTAACGAAAGGGCGGGCAGCTGCCCTGTGTACCAGCTGCGTGTACCATCTGACTGGCCGGACCGCGTGACCTGCACGCACGCAGCCTCACCAGGAGCCAGGCAGCTCAATGACAAATTTCTATCCCTGCAGTGCTGGCACTGACGCCTGTACCAGATTCATATCATTTTAATATTTGACCGCAGGGTCCACCACTGCACTCTTCCTCAATACCACAGAAGGGTTACAGTGTGAAGGCACTGCTGCCACCAAAGGCACAATATTTGGATGCACTGCCACTGTCGCCTATACTAGATTCATATAATTTTAATATTGGACCGCAGGGTCCACCACTGCACTCTTCCACAATACCACAGAGGGGTTACGGTGTGAAGGCACTTGCTGCCACCAAAAAATATTTGGGTGCACTGACGCCTGTACCAGATTCATATAATTTTAATATTTGACCGCAGGGTCCAAACCTGCACTCTTCCACAATACCACTTAGGGATTACAGTGTGACGGCACTGTTGCCGACACTAAAGGCCCAATTTTAAAGCACCTATTGTTACTTTCATCCAAAGCCTGCATAAGTTTCACCATAATTTAGCCCAAAAAATCACTAAACTTGTTCTGCGTGTCCTAAAATGTCCCTTCTTTTCATACAGGCTGCCGCCCCAAGCAGTTGTTTATGAATAGATTAAAGGAAAACCATTTACCGTCTTTATTATTATTTAATCTTAGACATCTTAGAGAGAGTTCAGAGAAGGGCTACTAAAATGGTGTACGGCTTGAAGGAGAAAAGTTACCAGGAAAGGCTTAATGATCTTAAGATGTACAGCTTGGAAAAAAGACGAGACAGAGGAGATATGATAGAAACATTTAAATACGTAAAGGGAATCCACAAGGTAGAGGAAGGGAGTATATTTACAAGGAAACAAAGTAGCAAAACAAGAGGACATAGTCTTAGATTAGAGGGGCAAAGGTTTAAAAGTAATGTAGCGCTGTGTTTAAAAACCTTACTGTGGCAGTACCTATTTTTGGCCACCGGAGGGAGACGAGCGCGATCAGAGACACTGAACATTGGAACTACATTTCCCGGCATGCTCTGGGAACGGACACAGGAAGTGGGTGGGACACGCCGAGTTACATCCTGAGCCTCGTGGAGATAGCTGGCAGAGCGCGCCAGGGAGTGAATGAGAGAGGACACAGTGCTGCAGAGCGGAAGAGTGACTAGGCCGGAGCGCAGGTGCGGCCTACCGGGATTCCAGATTGGGTTATCCAGCCTCGTAAGAAGGAGACCCAGTGATCCACAGGCATTACCCAAGCTGCTGTCAAGGAAGCGGAGGACCCCCCCAGTTAGGAGTACCGCAGGTCCATTGGATGGGAGAGCAGGCGGTAGCTGGACAAGTCACTGTCGAAGCAAAGAGAGCCAGACAACGGATCCAGTAGCCAGCATCCCAGCAAGGCATCGAGCGGAGGGACGTCCTGGGTCAGGAGAACCTTGGTGATCGAGCGGATGGGTGAGAGGCCTCCAAGGCCGGTTTATAAAGTCAAGAAAGCACGCTGCTGTTTATTTCTAAAACCCACAGGGCCCCAACTTGACTAGTCGAAGACATCATTTAAGAGATTCACTGGCCAGTTGAATAGTACCCGGGTACCATAGCACACACATACACTTACAGTCCGGGACTTAACCTGTGCGGGACTCACTCCCTAATATCCCAAAAAGGGGTAAAGATTTGCATATTATTTTGTTTTCCGCTGCGCGTTTCTCGAATTACGAAATATTGTATTCTCTTTCCGCTACGCGTTTCTCGAAATTACGAAGCATTGTATTCTTTTCTGTTCGGCTGTGCATTTTCCCGAAATACGAAGCCTCGTATTTCTTTTCCGCCGCGTGGTTTTACCGCGATACGAAATACTGTAAATATATCTACGAACACCGTGTCTCATTATATGCCTTTTACTCTAGTAAACTATATAATTTATAAAATCCACAACGGTGCTGGAGTATATTTATTCCCTAGTGCGGGGCGACTGACCCGTGGTTCATTTTCAGCGGCTCCTCCGGGAGTGAGCGCTACACGTGGGGGCTCGTTTCCGGGATCCAGTCTCTGGAAAAACCGCATCTAAAGGGTTAAATATGGATCCAGACACTGTTGCCGAATGGTGTGAGGAGCACAGTAGTCAGTTAGAATGTTGTATAGTCATGGATATTCCCGCAGACACTTGGGCCGAAGATCAGATTCGCCAGGCCGTGGCCACGCTGACACCAGATCATCGGGGGTTAATCCTGGACATTAAAAAGAACACAGATACCTCTCACACGTACGTTCTTTTTGAATGGAGAAAGGGTGTTCCAGAGTGTTTTCAGGGCGCGAGCATGAAGTCGGTGGAAGTCCAACTGATTCAGCCATGTGCGCCACGTGGCGAATCCGCAAGTGTTCCCGCGCCTAGTCCGTTGGGCATGATCGGGCCTGAATTCATAGTGGCTATTGGAGATTTGCTGGCTAAGTGTCAGAGAACAAGCCCTCCGCACACTAACTTCGGTTATCGACGGTTGAGAAATTTTACAGGAAACGTACCAACTCCGGCGGGAGAAGAAACCTTTGAGGAATGGGTGGAACAGGCGATGCAGGCTCTGGATGAGTGGGACGTCCCTGAAGCTCAGAAAAAGCAAAGGATCACCGAGAGTTTAAAGGGACCTGCGTCAGAAGCGGTGAGAAACCTAAAACTGAGTAGAAAAGACTGTACTGCTTTAGATTATTTAAACGTTTTGGAGGAAGTTTTTGGGCGAACAGAAAAGGCCGCAGAGCTTGTATATCAGTATGAACACACCTACCAGCGGAAAGGTGAGAGAATGACCGAATACATGAGGCGCCTAGATAAGATTCTGCACCAGATACTCCTCAAGAAAGGGGCCGAGCCGGCCGAAGTGGATAAGATCCGAATAAAACAGATCCTGAGGGGCTCTCAACCTCTAGATCCAGTGATGCTGCAGCTGAGAAGCAGAGCAGGTAATCAAGAACTGAAGTACCTGGAACTGATCCGAGCTGTCAGAGAGGAGGAGGCTTTGCTGGAGGAAAAATCCTTCAGGCGAGGGGAAAGAGCTTACGCACAACCTGTGAGGCATAACGACGGTCTGCAGCCTGAAAGCGACTCGCTGGATACTTACGGATCCGACGTGGACGAGCAAGAGCACCTGATCGCTTTTAAATCCACAGAGAGGGCTGCCGAAGAATTACACCTCTCTGAACGTGGTGAGTTGTACAAAACTGTTAAGAAAGTACAGCAAGCTGAATTGCAACAGGCGCATGCGGAACTGTGCCGAGTATTGATGAAGGTGACAGAGATGCAGGCAGAGATGCAGAAGTTCCTTACAGGCATGCAGACAACCGGAGTTGCTGTGGCGTCTAGCCAAGGTCCTTTAACTGAATCACAACAGGCGACTGCGTCTCCACTTTCTAAGAAGAGATGTTTCGGTTGTGGAGAAATGGGCCATTTCCGCGCACAATGCAAAAACCAAAAGCCTGAGAGGAATAGAATTGAGGAGCTGTTACAAGCCTTAGAAGGACTGTTATCTACCTCACCGGCGGGAAACGCCAGAGGGCACAAGTGAAGGAGCAACCTAGGTGCCCAAAGGTCGAAACCCGCTCCAAAAATCAAGCCAGGACTGAGAGGGCGAGAGGGCCCAAAGTCGGGCCAACTGCTGAGCCTGCCAAGACTGAAAGAGTCACTCCCTTAGCATCCGGACCTACGTCATGGGGAAGCAATGCACACCCAAAACCTACACGGGCCAAGAAAAAGGCCAGGGTACAGCAAACTGGGTCTAAGTGCCCTGATACCGCCACCAAGTTTCCTGACCAACTGATTGGTCCTTCTCCTATTGTGCCAATCCAAGTGGAGGGAGTCTACGCTAAAGCCCTGTTGGATTCAGGGGCTCAAGTGACATTGATCTACCGAGACTTCTACGAGAAACACTTGAAGCATATTCCTCTACAGAAATTGAAGGATCTGGAAATCTGGGGTATCGGAACTGAGAAACTCCCTTATGACGGGTATCTACAGGTGAAATTGGAGATCGGATCCGAAGTCATCGGACAGTCCGGAGGTTGTGATGCATTGGCCATTGTGTGTCCTCGACCCTCAGGTGCAAACAGAAGTTCCATGATAGTGGGGACGAATACGGATTTGGTGCGGCGTCTCCTGACACCTATCGTATTGGAAGAAGGTTCTACTCAAGGAGTACACCCAATGTTACGTCCAGTCTATCAGAGGATGGTCGAAGAACAGAAGGCACCTACCGAAGTTGGGCGCTTATGGAGATTAGAAGGAACAGAGAAGGTTCTGCAGGCAGGAGAAGTAGCGAGTTTCCGGGCTTCAGTCAAGTTGAACGGATCGCAACCAGGTCCCTATGTGGTGCTGGAAAACGATTTTAATCATGGGAGTGAAGCCGGGGTCGAAGTGATCCCTGAAATAATCTCTACTAAAGCTCTGAAAAGAACACGAGGAAGAATCTCAGTCAGCGTGTGCAATGTGTCTGATTCTCCAGTAGTCCTTAAAGCACGAATGCCTATCGGGCAAGTAGAGTCCACTACGCCCCTCTCCACCGATTTAGGAGGGGGAGTGGATAAAGAGATTCCAGATGAAAGATTCTACCCCAAGGACGCTCCCATTTCATCCGAGTGGAAGAAACGTCTTCAGTCTCAAGATCTAAAGTGGAGGGAATTGTTCTCGAAAGATGAGTTCGACATAGGCCTAGCTAAAAGTACTGAGCACCGCATTCGATTACAAGAAGATAAGCCGTTTCGTGAAAGGTCAAGGCGAGTTCCGCTGGGAGACTTGGATGATCTGCGAGAACAGCTGAATGAATTGCAAAGAACCAAGGTGATTCAAGAGTCCAGGAGTCCATACGCATCTCCAATAGTGATGGTCCGGAAGAAGAATGGTTCTGTCCGCCTATGCATAGACTACCGCACGTTGAACCGGAGAACCATCCCAGACCAATATGCTACTCCTCGGATAGAAGATGCTTTACACTGTTTGTCTGGAGCAAAATGGTTTAGTGTACTAGACCTGTGAAGCGGGTATCACCAGATACCAATGCATCCTGAAGACAAAGAGAAGACTGCGTTCATCTGTCCACTGGGGTTCTTTGAATTCAACAGAATGCCTCAAGGCCTTACGGGGCTCCAGCCACGTTTCAACGGTTGATGGAGAAGACAGTCGGGGACATGAATCTGATCGAAGTATTAGTGTACCTGGATGACATAATTGTGTTTGGGAAGACTCTGGAAGAACATGAGCAGCGTTTGGAGAAGGTCTTTAAGAGGCTCCATGAAGAGGGATTGAAACTGTCTCTGGAGAAATTCCAATTCTGTCTGCCGTCCGTTACATATCTGGGACATGTGGTCTCAGCAGAAGGTGTTTCGACAGATCCTCGGAAGCTGGAGGCCATAGCTTCCTGGCCTAGACCTCGAAACGTCACTGAACTTAGATCTTTCTTGGGGTTCTGTTCATATTATCGAAGATTTGTAGGAGGATTCGCGAAAATAGCTCAACCACTGAACAAACTCCTACAGAAAGAAAGTACCGAAGAAGGCTGCAAGGCCTCTGACTGAAACCCGTCAGCTCCAGGACCAAGGAAAGCTCGAGAGTCCATACAGGGCGAATGGACTAGTCAATGTGAAGGTGCTTTCTTGAAGCTGAAAGAGAGTCTCACTCGAGCTCCTGTTTTGGCCTACGCGGACCCTCACAAGCCGTATGAGTTACATGTGGATGCCAGCAGAGAAGGTCTAGGAGGAGTTCTGTATCAGGAGTATGGTGGATTGCTGAGGCCTGTAGCGTACATGAGCCGGAGCCTTACGCCTTCAGAGAAGAACTATCCTACCCACAAGTTGGAGTTCCTAGCTTTAAAGTGGGCAGTGGTGGACAAGTTAAAGGACTATCTGTATGAGCCGAGTTTGTGATAAAGACGGATAACAATCCTCTTACCTACATCCTTACTACTGCGAAACTGGACACAACGGGACACCGGTGGTTGGCCGCTCTGTCAGGGTTTCGGCTCAGCCTGAAGTATCGCCCTGGGGTGAATATTCGAGATGCTGATGCTTTATCGAGAAGACCCTACACTACAGAATAGACTCAGTGACTCCAGACGGGGTGCAAGCTTTGTGTCAAGGAGCAGAGCGCCGTGTCAAGGGAGGGATTGAAGCGGAGGCCATAGGAGTCATGGTTGCGGCTGTTCCTGAGTTCTACTGCAACCCTACGCAATTGAGGGATGAAAGTCTACCTACCTTTTCAAAACAGGACCTGAAAGCGGATCAGGCCAGAGACCCTTTAATTGCATTGACCATAAAGGCCCTAACTGCGAACCAGCGAAATGATCAGTACTGCTGATCATTTACAGCAGTTCATTTACAGCAGTTCTGCTGACCAATTCCCCGGATGGAGCCAGATTGGTCTACAAAGAGTGGGAACGGTTGAAGATGATGGATGGGGTGGTCTACCGAAGGGGCCCCTCAACCAATGCTGAAGAGACTCAACAGCTATTCCTTCCCACTAAGCATAGAGAGAGTGTGCTGCAATCGCTACATGATGAGCATGGACATTTGGGTGCTGAAAGAATTTTAAGCTGGTGCGAGACAGATTCTATTGGCCTTGCATGAGAGCTGAAGTGGAAAGTTATTGTCATTCATGTCTGAGGTGTATTCAGAGGAAGACTCTACCGACCCGAACCGCTCCAATGAGCCATCTGCAGAGTCAGGGACCCATGGATTTGGTGTGCATTGACTTCCTGTGCTTAGAGCCAGATGCTAGTGGGCAAGCGAATATTCTAATAGTGACTGATCATTTCACTCGTTACGCCCAAGTTTTTTCTACGAAAGATCAACGCGCTCCGACAGTAGCCAAGGTTCTGATGGAAAAGTTCTTTGTTCACTACGGCCTGCCAAGGAGAATACACTCTGATCAGGGTAGAGACTTTGAAAGCCGACTTGTTGGGCAATTGTTGGAACTGTTGGGAATCCAAAAGACCCGAACTACACCATATCACCCTCAAGGTGATGCTCAGCCTGAAAGGTTTAATCGCACGCTGCTGAACATGCTGGGGACTTTGTCAAATATAGAGAAGCAGAGTTGGAGTCGTCACATAGCTACTCTGGTGCATGCATATAACAGTACGGAGAGTGATGCAACTGGATAATCACCGTACCGTCTTATGTTCGGAAGAGAAGCCCGACTGCCGGTTGATCTGGCGTTTGGGTTATCTCTCGACCAGACGTCGGTAGCTTCCCATAGAAACTACGTGGATAGACTTCGGAAGAATCTGGCTTCTGCGTTTGAACAGGCCCGTTTGACCTCAGGAAACAGGGAGCAAAGGAATAAAAGGAATTATGACTTGAAAGTTCGGATACAAGATCTACAACCCGGTGATAGGGTTTTGTTGAAGAACTTGGGTGCTGCTGCGAGACACAAGTTGGCGGATAGATGGAGTTCTCAAGTCTACATTGTCTGCAAACAACTGCCGGGTCTGCCGGTGTATCAAATCCGGCCGGATGGAAAGACTGGGCCTCTTAAGTACTGGCACCGGAATCATTTGTTACCTTTGAGAGAGGCTGTGAGGATACCAGTTGGGGACGAACTTTCTCTGCCAAATCCGCCTGCTCCACGTTTGCCTCCTGTTACTCGGTCTCAGCAGACCCGGGTTGTCGAAGAGAGCGAAAGGGACAGTGAGGAAGAGAGTTTCTGTCTGGACTGGATGCGTTCACCGGAGCCTGAAGAGATTATCTCAGTTCCTGAACGATGGGAGAGTAATTTGAGGCCTGAAGCTCCGGAATTTCGGTTAGAAGTCCCCGAGACCGTTGACGTCCCCGAAGCTCTTGAATTTCAGTTGGAAGCCCCTGAGACTGTCGGAATCCCTGTAGCTCCTGAAGCTGAGTCTTATGATTATAGTTCTATGCCTTCACTGGAGGGATCATACTCCGAAGAAATGTCTGCTCCAGTGGTAGAAAGAAGGACTGAGCCAGCACCTATAGTACTTCCACCTGAAGAGGAATTGATTGAGCCAGCACCTATAGTACTTCCACCTGAAGAGGAACTGATTGAGCCAGAACCAAAACGCTCTGTTCGACCGCCCCAGCGACTCACCTACGACTCACCAGGACATAGCACTGAAGAGGCCATCACCACAGTGCAAAGGTTGCCCGAAGTGTCTGCTATGTTAGCTGAGGTAGTACAAAACATGAGTCAACTTGAAGAAGTGTATCTAACCCACTGTATGTTTGCTGCCGAACCTGTATATGTTATCTAAACTGTATTGAAATGTAAATGTAACTGTTGTACCTCCTTGGAGAGACCCAAGAGTTCTAGGAGGGGGAGAGTGTAGCGCTGTGTTTAAAAACCTTACTGTGGCAGTACCTATTTTTGGCCACCGGAGGGAGACGAGCGCGATCAGAGACACTGAACATTGGGACTACATTTCCTGGCATGCTCTGGGAATGGACACAGGAAGTGGGTGGGACACGCCGAGTTACATCCTGAGCCTCGTGGAGATAGCTGGCAGAGCCCGCCAGGGAGTGAATGAGAGAGGACACAGTGCTGCAGAGCGGAAGAGTGACTAGGCCGGAGCGCAGGTGCGGCCTACCGGGATTCCAGATTGGGTTATCCAGCCTCGTAAGAAGGAGACCCAGTGATCCACAGGCATTACCCAAGCTAAAGATTTGCATATTATTTTGTTTTCCGCTGCGCGTTTCTTGAATTACGAAGTATTGTATTCTCTTTCCGCTACGCGTTTCTCGAAATTACGAAGCATTGTATTCTTTTCTGTTCGGCTGCGCATTTTCCCGAAATACGAAGCCTTGAATTTCTTTTCCGCCGCGTGGTTTTACCGCGATACAAAATACTGTAAATATATCTACGAACACCGTGTCTCATTATATGCCTTTTACTCTAGTAAACTATATAATTTATAAAATCCACAACGGTGCTGGAGTATATTTATTCCCTAGTGCGGGGAGACTGACCCGTGGTTCATTTTCAGTGGCTCCTCCGGGAGTGAGCGCTACAGTAACATCAGGAAGCATTATTTTACTGAGAGGGTGGTGGATACATGGAACAGCCTTCCAGTTGAAGTGGTAGAGGCCAAAACAGTAATTGAATTTAAGCAAGCATGGGATAGGCATAAAGCTAAGTATCCATGTAATTGGGCAGACTAGATGGGCTGAAAGGTTCTTATCTGCCGACATTTTTCTATGTTTCTGTCATTTGAAATGTAATTTTTTTGTTTTTAAAAGTTTCTATATATCCTACAAATCCGCCACTTCACGGGCAGGTTATAGGGACCTCCTAGGCACAATATCACCCACTGCCACAGCGCTTGCGTTTGGACTCTGCATTTTAAAAGGACCTGAATCTAGTTCATATCACCCACTGCCACAGCGCTTGCGTTTGGACTCTGCATTTTAAAAAGACCTGAATCTAGTTCATATCACCCACTGCCACAGCGCTTGCGTTTGGACTCTGCATTTTAAAAAGACCTGAATCTAGTTCATATCACCCACTGCCACAGCGCTTGCGTTTGGACTCTGCATTTTAAAAAGACCTGAATCTAGTTCATATCACCCACTGCCACAGCGCTTGCGCTTGGACTCTGCATTTTAAAAAGACCTGAATCTAGTTCATATCACCCACTGCCACAGCGCTTGCGTTTGGACTCTGAATTTAAAAAGACCTGAATCTAGTTCATATCACCCACTGCCACAGCGCTTGCGTTTGGACTCTGCATTTTAAAAAGACCTGAATCTAGTTCATATCACCCACTGCCACAGCGCTTGCGTTTGGACTCTGCATTTTAAAAAGACCTGAATCTAGTTCATATCACCCACTGCCACAGCGCTTGCGTTTGGACTCTGCATTTTAAAAAGACCTGAATCTAGTTCATATCACCCACTGCCACAGCGCTTGCGTTTGGACTCTGCATTTTAAAAAGACCTGAATCTAGTTCATATCACCCACTGCCACAGCGCTTGCGTTGGACTCTGCATTTTAAAAAGACCTGAATCTAGTTCATATCACCCACTGCCACAGCGCTTGCGTTTGGACTCTGCATTTTAAAAAGACCTGAATCTAGTTCATATCACCCACTGCCACAGCGCTTGCGTTTGGACTCTGCATTTTAAAAAGACCTGAATCTAGTTCATATCACCCACTGCCACAGCGCTTGCGTTTGGACTCTGCATTTTAAAAAGGTACCAGCGATCAACATGTCATCTGCAATTCTAATCCACAATCTCAACTTTAATCCTACTGTTAATATTTTATGCTTGCATCTATCTATTAATATTTTGGCTGTTTGTTTTTTGTTTCTTTTCATGTTGAATGTATACTCTGCTTTTTTAAACAAATGCTCTCAAATGGTTGCCCCTCCCCCCCATGTCGTAAAATATGCTTTCCCTCAACAGACCACATGCCCTAACTCAATGACCTCTTTCTCCTACAGACCTGAATCTAGTTCATATCACCCACTGCCACAGCGCTTGGGTTTGGACTCTGCATTTTAAAACGACCTGAATCTATTTCATATCACCCACTGCCACAGCGCTTGCGTTTGGACTCTGCATTTTAAAAAGACCTGAATCTAGTTCATATCACCCACTGCCACAGCGCTTGCGTTTGGACTCTGCATTTTAAAAATACCTGAATCTAGTTCATATCACCCACTGCCACAGCGCTTGCGTTTGGACTCTGCATTTTAAAAAGGTACCAGCGATCAACATGTCATCTGCAATTCTAATCCACAATCTCAACTTTAATCCTACTGTTAATATTTTATGCTTGCATCTATCTATTAATATTTTGGCTGTTTGTTTTTTGTTTCTTTTCATGTTGAATGTATACTCTGCTTTTTTAAACAAATGCTCTCAAATGGTTGCCCCTCCCCCCATGTCGTAAAATATGCTTTCCCTCAACAGACCACATGCCCTAACTCAATGACCTCTTTCTCCTACAGACCTGAATCTAGTTCATATCACCCACTGCCACAGCGCTTG
This sequence comes from Leptobrachium leishanense, assembly GCA_009667805.1. Taxonomy (NCBI): domain Eukaryota; kingdom Metazoa; phylum Chordata; class Amphibia; order Anura; family Megophryidae; genus Leptobrachium; species Leptobrachium leishanense. The sequence continues at coordinate 100,208,179 of CM019071.1, forward strand.
CGTTTGGACTCTGCATTTTAAAAAGACCTGAATCGATTTCATATCACCCACTGCCACAGCGCTTGCGTTTGGACTCTGCATTTTAAAAAGACCTGAATCTAGTTCATATCACCCACTGCCACAGCGCTTGCGTTTGGACTCTGCATTTTAAAAAGGTACCAGCGATCAACATGTCATCTGCAATTCTAATCCACAATCTCAACTTTAATCCTACTGTTAATATTTTATGCTTGCATCTATCTATTAATATTTTGGCTGTTTGTTTTTTGTTTCTTTTCATGTTGAATGTATACTCTGCTTTTTTAAACAAATGCTCTCAAATGGTTGCCCCTCCCCCCCATGTCGTAAAATATGCTTTCCCTCAACAGACCACATGCCCTAACTCAATGACCTCTTTCTCCTACAGACCTGAATCTAGTTCATATCACCCACTGCCACAGCGCTTGCGTTTGGACTCTGCATTTTAAAAAGACCTGAATCTAGTTCATATCACCCACTGCCACAGCGCTTGCATTTGGACTCTGCATTTTAAAAAGGTACCAGCGATCAACATGTCATCTGCAATTCTAATCCACAATCTCAACTTTAATCCTACTGTTAATATTTTATGCTTGCATCTATCTATTAATATTTTGGCTGTTTGTTTTTTGTTTCTTTTCATGTTGAATGTATACTCTGCTTTTTTAAACAAATGCTCTCAAATGGTTGCCCCTCCCCCATGTCGTAAAATATGCTTTCCCTCAACAGACCACATGCCCTAACTCAATGACCTCTTTCTCCTACAGACCTGAATCTAGTTCATATCACCCACTGCCACAGCGCTTGCGTTTGGACTCTGCATTTTAAAAAGGTACCAGCGATCAACATGTCATCTGCAATTCTAATCCACAATCTCAACTTTAATCCTACTGTTAATATTTTATGCTTGCATCTATCTATTAATATTTTGGCTGTTTGTTTTTTGTTTCTTTTCATGTTGAATGTATACTCTGCTTTTTTAAACAAATGCTCTCAAATGGTTGCCCCTCCCCCCCATGTCGTAAAATATGCTTTCCCTCAACAGACCACATGCCCTAACTCAATGACCTCTTTCTCCTACAGACCTGAATCTAGTTCATATCACCCACTGCCACAGCGCTTGCGTTTGGACTCTGCATTTTAAAAAGACCTGAATCTAGTTCATATCACCCACTGCCACAGCGCTTGCGTTTGGACTCTGCTGTCCCTCCCTCCCTCCCCATCCACCCAGTGGTGGTCTGAAATTTGTAGCCTACTTTCCAGCTGCTTCCACTTTGCAATCACCCTAATTAACCCAAGGTTTTAGCCCTTCTCATGATATGTTAATCTGTATTTTTGTGTTTTGTTTTTAATTTCTTGCATTTTATTACTTTGTATTTCTGTAACTGTAACACTTCAATGTTCTTGAACCCAGGACATACTTGAAAACGAGAGAAATCTCAATGTATCCTTCCTGGTAAAATCCTTTGCAAATAAATAAAATCCTTTGCAAATAAATAAATAAATTAATATTTGAAGGAATTTTTCGTTTTTATTCTTAACCTTTATTTCATGGAAAACTCACTGTTTCTTTAAAAACTTTTTTTAAAAACTTTTTGTCCTTGTTTCCTGTCCCCCAGGGCACTAAGCGGACCCCCATACACCTTTTATGGCAAATATCTAGCATATATGCCCTCTTGGAGGGCACTCTAAAAATCGAACGTTCGGGTCCTATTGACTTACATTGAGTTCGGATTGTGTTCGAGTTTGAATTCGAACTTTTGAAGTTGTCCGAGTTCGAAGTCGAACCGAACACGGAGGCGTTCGGCTCATCCCTAGTGGCTGCCCGCAAATTCCTATATACTGATATTCCACAGCATTTTGTCTTTCAACGGAAAAATACCAAATGGGAAAGAAGATTGAGACAGAGAAAATAACACTATTGGGCGAATGTACTCTGTTAACATAAATTCAGATGTGGAGAGATTTTTCTTGAGATTACTTTTACTCCATGTTAAAGGAGCCACCTCATTTGAAAATATCCGAACAGTTGGTGGAGTGCAATTTCCAACATTCAAAGAAGCTGCTCAAAAACTCTGTCTTTTTCAGGATGAAGAATTATGGGACTTGATGCCTCAACTGCTTTGAGAGCTTTTTGCCAACATTTGTGCTCTCGCATCTCCACCAAACTCCACCAAATGCAAAACAACTATTTGAAAAATATAAACAACAACTCATTGAAGATTTATCAAGACACCCTGGCCACACACCAGACTGCCAAACATGTCTCAATAATGCTCTATTAGACATTCAAGACATTTTAATTATTAATGGGAAAAAATTTCAGGATTTCGGTTTAACAACTCCAACCAACTACTCAACCACCAAACCACAAGACATCTATGATGCAGTTTTTGAAAGTCAAATAGGAGTACAAATCAGTGGTGTATTTAGGTTTTGTGCTGCCCTAGGCCTGACTAAACTTGTGCACCCCTTAATTTAAATTTGTCAAGGGCACACCTCTTTCTGGTTAATCCCCACCCTTCCTCTTTAAGCTCCACCTTTTCCTCTTAGAGCTCTGCCTTTTCCTCTCTTTATATTTAAAGTGGATACCAAGTGCCTGCTTGTATATTTTGTATACCATTTCAAATGTACCTATTGCGATAAATAAAATTATGAAATGTTTAAATTAAAGCATTTTTACAAAGAACAGCAACGCATGTCAAGTATACTGGATCACAGCCGCTCTAATTGGTTGAACAATAAAATCCACAGAAACCTGCACTGCACATGAGTGTATCACAGAGCTGCACAGCAATAAACCCACAGAAATGGGCACTGTGTATGAGCATATCAGAACTGCACAGCAATAAAACTCACAGTAATGTGCAGTGTGTATGAGCGTATCCCAGAGCTCCAGGGCAATAAAACTCACAGTAATATGCAGTGTGTATCACAGAATCCACAGCAATAAAACTCCCAGCAATGCAATGTGCGGTATTTGTGTCAACGTATCAAAATCCACAGCAATAAAACTCCCAGCAATGCAATGTGCGGTGTGTATGAGTGCATCAGAATCCACTGCAATAAGACTCCCAGCAAACCGAGTGAATATGAGCACACACCAATTATTTATTCTATATTTACCGGCCTCCGTCTGCGATAGGGCTGTGTGCAGAGTCAGCAGGGACTGTGTACGGACTCAGGATCGCGGCTGTGTCTGTGCGTGGAGCCATCTTGTCAGCAATGGGGTGCCACTGCCAGGGGGTGCACCGTGGCTTTGATTCCCTTCCGGTGGGTGTTCAGTCCAGAATAGAGTGAGAGTCCGTGTTCATGAAAGGGCGGGCAGCTGCGTGCGTGTCACGTGGTTCAGGCAGTCAGGTGGTACAGAAAAAAATAAGTAGACTCAGTACCACCTGACTGGCCGGACCGCGTGACCTGCACGCACGATGCCTCACCAGGAGCCAGGCAGCTCAATGACAAATTTCTATCACTGCAGTGCTGGTTAAGGAAAGGTCCACTTTAAACAGCAGTAAGCAGACAGGGCTTCATATTCTGCTGATACCCCCCCTTACCTGCCGTTTGCTGTCATCTCTCTCTGCACACAAATCACATCCCCCTCCCCTCTCCTAGTGCTGCTGTGTGCAGGGGAGGAGCTTTGGAGGGAGGAGAGGGGGATTTTTATTCTATTCCGTATGCAAACGCCCTGCTCCGCTGCTCATTGTTTGAGAACAAGTACCCCCTAATGACACCCCAATAATCACTGGTACCTGGGTCGGCCTGCCCTCCACCACTCCTCTAAGTACAGCACTGCTCTGTGATATGCTCACACACAAGTTTGCGAACTGCCAGCAAGTACGGTTCTGTTTGAAGGCAGTGCAAATCCCCATAGAGAAGTAATGGTTAATCTATTCAGAGAACACCAAACAGCAGAGAAATGGCAGTGAAATGCCCTGATGTTCGGTGGTTTCAATCAGTAGGTTTATTCAGGCGAACCCCATAGGTTTCAATGTTAAAAATATTCCCGTTTTTATGCAATATCTAATAAACCATTTATTATTTTAATCTACAGTAAAAAGTCTTTTTTTTTTTTTTTTAGTACCTTTTAGTCATTTTTCAGATTTTTTTGGGCAAAATCCCTCCCTTTTTTGTAATAGTAGTTTTTCTTTTTTCTGTAACAGAACTTTTTATTATCAATTATAGGATCTTATATGTAAATTCCAGAGATTTTCGTTCAGTAGTTCTTTTGAAAACAGCAGGCCACGGGTTTGCGGTGGCAGCATTCAGCGGCCGACTCCATGCACTTTGGGGACCCTGCGGTGAATGGCGAATTCACTAAAGGGTGGGGAAATTTTATTCCCCGAAGTGCAGGGAACTACAGAACACCAAAATGTTGGCATCATTTCGGTGCTCTGTGAGTAACCCATTTAGTGGTGAGGTTTTTTGCTGCCCGCTGGAAAGTGAAAGCCTAGGTCTTGCCTACCCAGGACATACTTAAAAATTATGGAAATCTCAATGTATCCTTCCTGGTAAAATAATTTGCAACAAAATTTTTTAGGGGTGGGGCCACCCGGTGCGGGCCACCACCCCCTGGATAGTGACGCCCTAGGCCTAGGCCGACTACCACTGCATATACGCCCTCTTGGAGGGCACTCTAAAAACCGAATTTTCAGCCCCATTGATTTGTATTGATTTCGAGTTCGGGTTCGGATTCGAACATTTGGAAAGTTCGGGTTCGGTTCTGAACCGAACTCGGGGGGTGTTCGGCTCATCCCTAGTCACCAATATGCATTGCCACGATTGTGTAGACATGATGTATGAATTATTATCTATTATGTGGGAGCAGCAGACCCCCATTTTGTGCATCATTTGTGCCAGAGACATTTGTTATGAACATCATCTGTGTGTCTCGCACAAATCCACATGGATGGATCCTGGTGCTACCATTGCAAGAATGTGGATGAGACCACATGTGACACTCGGTAAAAATAAGCATCACACAATAGAGGATTCATGCGCACTATACAACATGTATCATGTGTGTATCATGTCACAGCACTATATATATTGTACGTCAGAGTGTGATGTGACATATTGCAGTATAGCACGTAATACAATATATTGTTATTGTCACCTTGGTCACATAACCTGTTGTATTGTTGTGACACAATCATTTGCAAGCGTTAATAGGGACACAGTTGTCAAAAAATAGGAGCTGTAAGGTAAACCTCAGGTGCAATATCCCAAAACCAGGATATTTAAAAAAATAAAAAAAAGAGGCATCGGAGGAAGTGTAGGACATGGAAAAGCAACATACATAGGTTTGTATTGAGAGCTACATAACTGCAAACGCCATCAACTGGTCATGACGATTAACTTAACATGAAACAAACTACATGAAACTATATGGACAGAAAAAAAAGGATTCATCACTTCCTCTTAGGTCTCTTAGATCCACACTGTGACTGCACTCTAGAGGAAGAAGCTGATGAGACAATGGGCTGACTGGACGCATGGCGGCTACTGCGTCTGAGGCCCGCTGTTGGTGGTGTCTGGTGCTGCGGTGCTGGTGGCTGTGCTGCAGTGCTGCTGGCTGGTGCTGTGGTGCTGGTGGCTGGACAGGTGGCTGGACAGGAAATGGTGGTTTTGTAGGCAACAGGTGATATTGGTGGACTTGACCGGTGCTGCTTCACGAGCGCCTCCAATATGTTACCCAGATGGTTGAGGCCTGTGGAGATGTCCCCCTAATGAGGCCCATCTCCACGATGCCCCTCTGTGTCTCCCGGCACATGCAATGCATCTCCCTCTGCAGGGCATACATCCTCTCACATAACAAATAGTGCATTGCATAAACGTTCGGCCTCCCTAGAGGTTTTTCCACATACAGTTGAAACCCTTAAACCCCGTGACGAGAAAAGTATAAGAACACCGTCTATTAGTACTTATCTCAATTCTGGTTCTTTTCACTACTTCTCATTAGGCTGGGTTCACACCTAAGCGTTTTACAGCGCGCTCCTGCGCGCTGTAAAACGCTCAAACAATGATATCCCATGATTCCCTATGTGGGCATGTCACACTTGGCTGTTTCTCAGCGCGCATGAACACGCTGATAAACGCCCTACGTCCAAAGAAGTGCGGGAGCTTCTTTGGGGCAGTTATCAGCGCGTTCAAGGCCATATCATAGCCGCGAACGCACTGCAACGCACGTTCGCGGGTTTTTTTGTATGCGCGAACGCACGTAAAAAAAACGCGCGCATTGCGCGACGCTGCGCGACGCCGTGGTGTGAACCCAGCCTTAGGGATGAGCCGAACACCCCCGTGTTCGGTTCGCATTCGAACTCGAACAATTTAAAAAGTTCGAGTTTGGACACAAACACGATCCGAACTCAATGCAAATGAATGGGACTCGAACGTTTGATTTTTAGAGTGCCCTGCAAGAGGGCATATGTGCAAGATATTTGTCATAAAAGGTGTATGGGGTCCGGGTAGTGCCCTGGGGGACAGGAAACAAGGAAAAAAGTTTAAAAAAATATGTTTTCAAAGGAACAGTTATTTTTCCATGAAATAAAGGTTAAGAATAAAAATGAAAAATTCCTTCAAATATCGTGCCTAGGAGGTCCCCATAATCTGCCCGTGAAGTGGCCGATTTCTCGGATGTATAGAAACATTTAAAAAGGAAAAAAATGACATTTCAAATGACGGTAAATGTTTTTCCTTTAATCTATTCATAAACAATTCATTCAAAATTCTATTCATAAACAACTGCTTGGGACGGCAGCCTGTATGAAAAGAGGAGACGTTTTAGAACACGCAGAACAAGTTTAGTGATTTTTTTGGGCTAAATTATGGTGAAACTTATGCAGGCTTTGGATGAAAGTAACAACAGGTGCATTAAAATTGGACCTTTGGTGCCAGCTAGTGCCTTCACACCGTAACCCCTCTGAGGTATTGTGGAAGAGTGCAGGGGTGGACTCTGCATTCAAATATTAAAATGATTGGAATCTGGTACACGCGTCAGTGCACCCAAATATTGGGCCTTTGGTGCCAGCTAGTGCCTTCACATTTTTAAAAATGTCAGCCGGTCTACAGAGTCGGTGAATAGACGCACTCTTTTGTCTGTGACAAAACCTCCAGCGGCACTGAACATCCTTTCAGAAAGCACGCTGGATGAAGTGCAACCTAGTAGCTCCATAGCATATTGGCTAAATTCTGGCCAGTGATCTAATCTCCACACCCTGTAAGCCAGTGGATCATCTGCTGTAAAGGTATCCAGGTCTGCCCTTGCCCCACTAAACTTCACCATACGGTGAAGACGCTGGCAATGGGTGCTGTGATGGACTGACCCAGCACCCTCAGCCAGAAACAGGGGATCAGGACACTGATATTCAATGAACTATGTGTTTGTGCCGTTGCACCAACGATCCTGCATGTTAGATGGCCGAAGGAGTACCTGTAAATAAAAGTGTTGATATTGTGTAATGGATGCCGTTTTAAATTTACCGCCATTTTCCGCCGCCTCGTGTTCGCATCGGGCGAAGCATCAAGGGAAAATGGCCGATTCGGGCCATCCGGTCCCGAATCGGCAACGCCCCGATGCGCGTGAGCCAATGATACCTGTGGGGGCGGGCAGGGGGTTTTTCCAGATGTGAAGCTCGTGGAGCAAGTTATAAATACTGATGTTGTTTTTGTGATGAACTAGCCCAACACCCTCAGCCAGAAACAGGGGATCAGGACACTGTTATTCCATGAACTATGTGTTGTGCCGTTGCACCAACGATCCTGCCTTCTAGCTGACCGAAAAATGACCTGTAAATAAAAGTGTTGATTATGTATAGATGCCGTTTCAAATTTGCCGCCAAATTTTGCCGCCTAAATTTGAATCAGACCATCTGGTCCCGAATCGGCAACGCCCCGATGCGCCTTAAAGCCAATGATACCTGTGGGGGCGGGCATGGGGTTTTCAAATGTGGAGCGCGGGGAAAGTATAAATACAGATGTGTCCTTAATAAAGGTTGTCTTTGGTTTGAGTTCATGCAGCTGCGTCTCGTGTCTCTGTTTGCCAAGCGTGCCTGACATCCCTCGTGGTTCAGCACCCCGGACGAAATACAATTCTATCGTGCGCCGCTGCTGCGCGATCCGAATACTCCTAGCCGACTGAACGTGTCCAGCTAACTACCGGGAGATCCGAGAATTCGTACCTTGTAACGTGTGGGCGTTTCGACCGCCGCACGATCCGACTCCTGCTGTCGAACGAATTAAGCTGTGTCTAGTGAGGGTGAGATCCGAACAGGTTGGTGCCATGCCGCGGATGTTTCTTCGACCGCTGGGCGATACGAATACCCAGACGATCGATCGTCAACTAACTCGCTAGTGGAAGATCCGAATCTTCACAGAATCAAGCCGTTCCGATCTACGACCGTAAAGGTCTGCGTACAGATCCGTGGCCAGCTGCTCGAGACGCTGAGTGACACTTCTCAGTAGTCGGGCTAGGTACACATCAAGGTCCCCTTGACTGCGTGGGTCATCCAGATCACAAAGACATACCCGGCCGCTCGAGACGCCGAGTGCCACAACCTTGGTAGTCGGGCCGGGGGAAGAATCAAAACGAAGGGGGAACACACCTGCAGATTAGAGCACACCCGCAGGCGGATGATAACATCAGGTTCCGTCACACTGGTGGCAGCGGTGGGATAGCTCTCTGCACCCCCCAAGAAGACCCGCAACATGTTGGTGTACGATCACTACACCAGGGACACCCTGCGTGTCATGATGGAGGACCGGGGAGGAACGCCGGGTAACAAAAAGAAGAAAACCATAATTAAAGAACTGACCAGGATGGATCAGAACAGGGCGACGACACCCGTGCTCACTCCTGTCCTCGCAGAGGAAGCGGAAAGTACCTTCAGCCGAAGGGCGCGGCAGCGGATCGCCCTGCTCGGAGCGGCCCCATCGGAGGCTGAGATAACAAAGGCGATCCAGGAGACCCAGCAGGAAGAAGAACAAGAAAAGGAGCGTCAGCACGAGCTGCGATTGGCAGCGCTCCGTGAGACAAAGATTGAACATTTTACCTCTGACCCTTATCCCGTAGACCCCTGGGATGAGGAGTACAGCTCGACTGGAGCTTCACCCTGGAATTCTGCACCCCCCAGCGATACCCCGTACGGGACTTACAGCTCGACTGGAGCCTGTATTGGGGAACCCGCACAGCCCAGCGGACCTTGGATAGAGACTTACAGCCCGCCTGGAGTTACGTCCGAGGACGCCACATTCCCCGTCGAGAACATGGAGGGCGAATTTCTGAGAAGACTGCAAGAGAGCCTGGATCAGTATTTCGGGTCCATGGTGGAGCCCACTGGACTTGAGTGGCGGGACGAGGTCCGCCAAGAACTTCAGGATGAGGCGCTGCCCCCTGCAAGAAATTGCGAGTTTTGGGAGCCCGAGATGTTCCCATGGGTCCCTATCGGGATCACAGTAGAGGAGCCGGCCCGGTCGGAAGAGGCACAGCAGGTGCCAAGTGTCCAGGATGGGCCGTGTGAGGGGCCCGAGGGATCCCGGGAGGAAATGGTCCTCCCAAGCCCGCCAGAAGACACGGTGGCCGTGTCCGCGGGTCCAGCAGAAGAGCTGGCCACGGGGCAGAGTGCCGGTAGCCTCTGCCCACTCCCCGTCTGCCCTGAGGAGCCGCAGGATTTCTCCGTGCTGGCGACCCCGCAGCCATCGTTCCCTGATCCCCTGGATGTCAGTGTTGCATCCCACCCCCAGCAGAAGAGCTGGCAACGGGGCAGAGCGCCGCTAGCCTCTGCCCACTGTCCGAATGCCCTGAGGAACAGCCAGGTTCACCCCAGCTGTTCGGCCCGCAGCCGTTGTTCTTCCCCGACCCCCCGCAAGTTGTGTCTGCATCCAACCCCCCAGTGGAAGAGCTGGCCACGGGGCAGAGCGCCGCTGGCCTCTGCCCACTCCCCGTCTGCCCTGAGGAGCCGCAGGATTTCTTCGTGCTGGCGACCCCGCAGCCGTTGTTCCCTGTTCTCCTGGATGTCAACGCTGCATCCAACCTCCCAGCGGAAGAGCTGGCAACAGGGCAGAGCGCCGCTGGCCTCTGCCCATTTCCCGACTGTCCTGAGGAACAACAGGGGTTTTCCGAGCCGGTGACCCCGCAGCTGTTGTCCTCACCCGACCCTCCGAAAGTTGTTTCAGAATCCACCCCCTCAGCAGCAGAGCTGCCAACGGGACAGAGCACCGCTGGCCTCTGCCCACTCGCTGCCGTATGCCTTGAGGAGCAGCCTGATTCACCCCGACGGCTTTGCTGGCCGCCATGGTACGTCCTTGGGATGGAGGAAACCATCCTCCCACCAGGGGACACACACCCAGCTGACGCGCTGGCCGCAGGGCAGAGCCTGCTTCCGCTCTGCCCATTTCCACAGCCATTTGGCCCAGAGGCCCCGCGCAGCCACGATTTCCCTCTGCGGCTGGCCCAGGTACTCGGGGCGCGTGCAGTTAGCACCCGTTTTCCCCGGGTGCGAGATAGTCCCGGAGGGGGCACAGGGGGTGCTCCTCCCCGGCCACAGGACCCTTTTGCCGGAGGGGGTAACCCCAAACCCGCGTGGCCTCCACCCACTTGGTACGGCCGCAGGGCCAAATGGAGAAGCCTGGTGGCTCGGCCTCTCCCAACTGACTATGGACCTGAGAGCACCGACTTCCCGGTACGACCCGTTGGGGTCCAACCGGGTTCGTCGGACTTTGGGGAGGGGGAGGAATGTGATGAACTAGCCCAACACCCTCAGCCAGAAACAGGGGATCAGGACACTGTTATTCCATGAACTATGTGTTGTGCCGTTGCACCAACGATCCTGCCTTCTAGCTGACCGAAAAATGACCTGTAAATAAAAGTGTTGATTATGTATAGATGCCGTTTCAAATTTGCCGCCAAATTTTGCCGCCTAAATTTGAATCAGACCATCTGGTCCCGAATCGGCAACGCCCCGATGCGCCTTAAAGCCAATGATACCTGTGGGGGCGGGCATGGGGTTTTCAAATGTGGAGCGCGGGGAAAGTATAAATACAGATGTGTCCTTAATAAAGGTTGTCTTTGGTTTGAGTTCATGCAGCTGCGTCTCGTGTCTCTGTTTGCCAAGCGTGCCTGACATCCCTCGTGGTTCAGCACCCCGGACGAAATACAATTCTATCGTGCGCCGCTGCTGCGCGATCCGAATACTCCTAGCCGACTGAACGTGTCCAGCTAACTACCGGGAGATCCGAGAATTCGTACCTTGTAACGTGTGGGCGTTTCGACCGCCGCACGATCCGACTCCTGCTGTCGAACGAATTAAGCTGTGTCTAGTGAGGGTGAGATCCGAACAGGTTGGTGCCGTGCCGCGGATGTTTCTTCGACCGCTGGGCGATACGAATACCCAGACGATCGATCGTCAACTAACTCGCTAGTGGAAGATCCGAATCTTCACAGAATCAAGCCGTTCCGATCTACGACCGTAAAGGTCTGCGTACAGATCCGTGGCCAGCTGCTCGAGACGCTGAGTGACACTTCTCAGTAGTCGGGCTAGGTACACATCAAGGTCCCCTTGACTGCGTGGGTCATCCAGATCACAAAGACATACCCGGCCGCTCGAGACGCCGAGTGCCACAACCTTGGTAGTCGGGCCGGGGGAAGAATCAAAACGAAGGGGGAACACACCTGCAGATTAGAGCACACCCGCAGGCGGATGATAACATCAGGTTCCGTCACAGTTTTAAATAAAATTGTCTTTGGTTTTGAGTTCATGCAGCTGCGTCTCGTGTCTCTGTTTGCCAACCCTGTCTGACACCCCTCGTGGTTCAGCACACCAGACGAAACGAAGACATACCGCGTGCCGCTGCCGCGCGATCCGAACACCTTCAACCAACTGAGCCTGTCCAGTTAACTGCCGGGAGATCCGAAGAATTCACACCTTGTAACGCGTGGGCGCTTCGACCGCCGCGCGATCCGAATATTGCTGCTGGACGGATCGGGCTGTCTCTAGCTAGCGAGAGATCCGAACAGGTCGGTGCCGTCCCGTGACTGTCACATCGACCGCTGGGCGATCCCCACGGCTCCAAACGATCGACCGTTGGCCAGCTCCATCACCGAGAGATCAGATTAGGTCAGTGCTGGGTAACTAGGTCCCCTCGACCACCGGGCGAAACGAATTCCCTGAACGATCGACCGTTGGTCAGCTCATTGCTGGAAGATCCGAATCTTCGCAGGAGGAAGCCGTTCTGACCTACGACCGTAAAGGTCTGTGTACAGGTCAGTGGCCAGCTGCTCGGGACGCTGAGCGACACCCCTCAGTGGTCGGGCTGGGTTCACACCAAGGTCCTCTTTTTCTGTGTCGGTCATCTAGATTACAAAGTCAGACCCGGTCGCTCGAGACGCCGAGTGTCCCCACCTTGGTAGTCGGGCCGGGAGAATAATACAAAAGGGGGAAGCAAGCATACGCAGATCGGAGCATACCCGCAGGCGGACAGTACCATCACGTTCCGTCACACTGGTGGCAGCGGTGGGATCGCTCTCTGCAATCAATACCAACGACTTCCCCGAAGAGCCCATCATGGCAGTGTATGCTGACTATAAACGAGACACTTTGCGGAACATGCTGGAAACCCGTGGTGGTACTCCGGGTTCCAAGAGTCGAGACACCCTAATAGAGGAGCTACAGCGGTTGGATCAAGGTACGGCGAGCACAGCGCTACCCGCCGACACCCCACCGGTCGTCGTCGCGACTGGAACCGACGAAAGCGAACTACAGAGGAAAGTACGGGAACGGGCCGCTTTATACGGAGCAGCCCCGACAGAGGCAGTGATGCAGCACCTGGTTCGAGAAATCTGCCAGGAGGAAGAGCGAAGGAGGGAACGCGAGCACGAGCTGCGGTTGGCAGAAGTGCGGAGTCAGCGAGACAACAACCTCCGGGTGGAGCGATCCCCGGGGAGAAAGGTGCCCTTTCAGGCTTTTAAAGACTTCCGCGAGACCGACGAAGAAATAGAGAGCTATCTCCAGGATTTTGAACGTTTGTGTCAAGTACATGAAGTTCACCCCACTGACTGGGTAAGAATCCTGGCGTGCAAATTGACCGGGCGGGCCGCGGAGGCCTACCGCACAGTGCCAGATGAGGAAGCCACCAACTATGGGCACGTGAAACAGGCGCTGTTGAGCCGGTTCGCCGTGACCCCAGAAGCCAGTCGGGCTAAATTCAGGAGCTCTCGCCGACCCAGCGGCGCTACCCATGTGGAGTGGGCTCACCGACTACAGCGGGATTTACGCACGTGGTTTTTGGGGAGCAAAGCCGAGACTGTACCCGAGATAACGCAACTCCTACTGCTGGAGCAGTTCTTCGAACATACGCCCACCGCCATCCGGGAGTGGGTACGGGACAAGAAACCCCGAACGGTACAGCAAGCAGCTATTTGGGCCGATGAATATGCTGACACGCGGAAAGTCCCGGGGGGGGAGCGGCCATTACCCCTCCGACCGGTGATCCCTGCCCCGCCACTCCCAGTGCCGACGGTCCGGCCGCTGGTTGCCCGCCCCCCCAGTCGACCCAACACCATGGCAAACATACGCTGCTATGGATGCAACCAAGACGGACATTATAAGCAGAATTGCCCCAACCGACCGGACCTAGCAAGATCATCTCCTAGACCACCACAGTCTACCCATTGCTACGACGCCGATCCTCCCTGGCCGGAAGCTCCGGAAGAGTGGGAGCGACTGCATGAGGCGGACCCAGTACAAGCTGCCGCGGCCGATAATCGCCATCACCATCGCCAGGCGGTGTGGATCAATGGGAAGGCGGCTGAAGGACTCCGAGACTCTGGGGCTACGATCACGTTAGTCCGGCCTCACTTAGTACAACAGAACGACCGGTTACGGAATACCGTTGCGGTACGGGTGGCTGGTGGAAAAGTTCTCCGGCTGGAGACGGCCCGGGTCCACCTGGACTGGGGATCCGGAGAGAAAGTAGTCAGAGTGGGGCTGCTGAACCAACTACCAGCCGAGGTGCTCCTCGGTAATGATCTGGGACGACTGATCTCTGCATACTCCATGGAGGCGGCCACGCCCGTCACCACTAGATTACAGAGCAAACGTTACAGCAATGGCACTCCGAGAGGGACCCAGGTGAGACGTTTCCCCACACCCCGCCCGACTCCCACACCCCGCCCGATTCCCACACCCCGTCCGATCCCTACGCCCCTACCTATATCGACTTGTCCCCGACTTCCTGACATCCCCTGCCCCTGGAGCTCCCCAGAGACGCTTCGCTATCAAACTCAGACGGACCCAACGTTGCAGGCCTACCGTGACCGGGCAGGCCAAGGGCTGGACCGAGACCGCAGTGACCGGATAGAGTGGGAGAATGGGCTGCTATATAGATATACCGAGAGAGAGGGGTCCAGGAAGAATCAGGTCCCCCAGAAACAAATGGTGGTTCCCCAGGGCCCAAGACAAGAGCTCCTGCGCTTAGCACATGATATACCTTTGGCGGGTCATCTAGGGCAGAAGAAGACCCGCCACCGGTTAGCGCGCGCCTTTTTCTGGCCCCGCCTTAGCGAGGACACCCGCGAGTTTTGCCGCACCTGCCCTGTCTGTCAGAAGGCGGGAAAGGCCGGGGATCACCCGAAGGTACCTCTACGCCCCATGCCCATCATCCAGGAACCTTTTAGTCGGGTGGCGGTCGACCTTATTGGGCCATTGCCCCGACCCAGTGCTACCGGGAAGAAGTATATACTTACTATTGTAGATTACGCGACCCGGTACCCTGAGGCCGTGGCTTTGGCCAACATACAGGCGGACACAGTAGCAGATGCTTTGCTGCGGGTGTTTACGAGGGTGGGATTTCCACGGGAGATATTATCCGACCAAGGGACTCAGTTTACTGCTGAGCTCACCCAGCAGCTCTGGCGTCTGTGTGGGGTCAAGGCGTTACACAGCGCCCCGTATCACCCGCAGACAAACGGACTGTGTGAGAGATTCAATGGAACCCTGAAACAACTCCTTCGGGCCTTTGTACACGAGAGGAAAGACTGGGAGCAGTACTTGCCACACTTGCTGTTCGCATACCGGGAGGTTCCGCAGGAATCTACCGGATACTCTCCATTCGAGCTGCTGTACGGACGTCAGGTGAGGGGGCCTCTGGATCTAGTTAGGTCTCAGTGGGAGGGGAAGCAGGAGGAAGATGGGGTCCCGGTGGTGAGTTATGTCCTGAAGCTCCGGGAGCGCTTGGCAGAACTGGCGGGGTTGGTCCGGGAAAACGTAGAGGCCGCTCAGACTCAACAGAAGACGTGGTACGACCGGGCTGCTTGCAGCCGCTCGTTCTGCGTAGGACAGCGGGTTCTGGTGTTGAAACCACAGCGGCAGAACAAGCTGCAGGCGGCCTGGCAAGGTCCCTACACGGTGGTAACCCGACTGGGGGATACCACCTATGTGGTGGCGAGTTGCGCGAACACCAGAATCCAACGGACGTACCACGTCAATATGTTGAAGACCTTTCACGAACGCCCGGAGACAGTGGAGGCCATATGTGCTCCAGCGGGCGAGGAGACGGACCCGTTTCCCCTGGTAGAGTTACCGGGGGTGACCAAACAACCCTCTGGGGTGGATCAGGTGCAGCTGGGGGAGGCGTTGGGGTCAGAAAAGCAGGCCCAAGTACGGCAACTGCTTCGGGGTTATTCCGAGGTCTTTTCGGCCCTGCCGGGTTACACCGACCAGGCCATTCACCCCGTGGACACCCCCGGTCAGCGGCCGCTGCGACAGCCGGCGTACCGCCTTCCGGAGGCAGTCCGGGAGACCATGCGGACTGAGATTCGGGAAATGCTGGAACTGGGGGTCATCGAGCCGTCCGCCAGCCCATGGGCATCACCCGTGGTTTTGGTACCCAAAAAGGACGGGACCACTCGGTTCTGTGTAGATTACCGACGGGTGAACGATTGCACCACGACGGACGCTTACCCGATGCCCCGGGTCGATGAGTTACTGGACCAGATCGCCAGGGGTCATTTTCTGACCACGGTGGATCTGTGCAAGGGGTATTGGCAAATTCCCCTTGCCGAGGAGGCGACCCCGAAGTCGGCCTTCATCACCCCGTTCGGCCTGTATCAGTTTAGAGTCATGCCGTTCGGGATGAAGAACGCCCCCGCTACATTCCAACGCTTAATAGATCGCCTCCTCGATGGCCTCCAGGGATTTGCGTGCGCGTACCTGGACGACATCGCCATTTACAGTCAGAGCTGGGAGGAGCATTTGGTTCACGTAGGGACGGTCCTGGGGCGCATCAGGGACGCCAATTTAACCCTTAAACCTGAGAAGTGTAAGGTGGGAATGGCAGAGGTACAGTACCTGGGTCACCGGGTGGGGTGCGGGGTACAGCGACCTGAGCCCGCTAAAATAGAGGCTATATTAGACTGGCCCACCCCCGTGACAAAAACCCAAGTCCTCGCCTTTCTGGGTACAGCAGGCTATTATAGAAAATTCGTACCCCGGTATAGTGATCTGGCCAAACCCCTGACGGACCTGACCAAGAAGTCCCTTCCCCGACAAGTCCTGTGGTCCCCGGAGTGTGAGCGGGCCTTCCAACAATTAAAGGCCGCCCTGACTCAAGCTCCCCTACTGGCGGCTCCCGATTATAACCGGCGTTTTATCATTCACACAGACGCGTCCATGTTCGGACTGGGAGCTGTCCTGAGCCAAGTGGGGGACGACGGGGGAGATCATCCAGTGGCCTTCATTAGCAGGAAACTGTTACCGCGGGAGGTGGGGTATGCTGCGGTGGAGAAGGAGTGTCTGGCTCTGGTCTGGGCCCTACGAAAGTTTCAACCATATGTGTATGGACGATCTTTTACTGTACTCACGGACCATAATCCCCTGGTGTGGTTAAACCGGGTGGCGGGAGAGAATGGTCGGCTGCTGCGTTGGAGTTTGGCGCTCCAGCCTTATAACTTCACCATTCAGTATCGACCAGGGGCACAAAATGGCAATGCTGACGGGTTGTCCCGACGGTCGGATCTGAACTTGGTGGAAGGTGGAGTACCGACTACCCCGGCACGACCCGTGGGAGTCCCACCGGGTGCGTCGGACTTTGGGGCGGGGGAGGAATGTGATGGACTGACCCAGCACCCTCAGCCAGAAACAGGGGATCAGGACACTGATATTCAATGAACTATGTGTTTGTGCCGTTGCACCAACGATCCTGCATGTTAGATGGCCGAAGGAGTACCTGTAAATAAAAGTGTTGATATTGTGTAATGGATGCCGTTTTAAATTTACCGCCATTTTCCGCCGCCTCGTGTTCGCATCGGGCGAAGCATCAAGGGAAAATGGCCGATTCGGGCCATCCGGTCCCGAATCGGCAACGCCCCGATGCGCGTGAGCCAATGATACCTGTGGGGGCGGGCAGGGGGTTTTTCCAGATGTGAAGCTCGTGGAGCAAGTTATAAATACTGATGTTGTTTTAAATAAAATTGTCTTTGGTTTTGAGTTCATGCAGCTGCGTCTCGTGTCTCTGTTTGCCAACCCTGTCTGACACCCCTCGTGGTTCAGCACACCAGACGAAACGAAGACATACCGCGTGCCGCTGCCGCGCGATCCGAACACCTTCAACCAACTGAGCCTGTCCAGTTAACTGCCGGGAGATCCGAAGAATTCACACCTTGTAACGCGTGGGCGCTTCGACCGCCGCGCGATCCGAATATTGCTGCTGGACGGATCGGGCTGTCTCTAGCTAGCGAGAGATCCGAACAGGTCGGTGCCGTCCCGTGACTGTCACATCGACCGCTGGGCGATCCCCACGGCTCCAAACGATCGACCGTTGGCCAGCTCCATCACCGAGAGATCAGATTAGGTCAGTGCTGGGTAACTAGGTCCCCTCGACCACCGGGCGAAACGAATTCCCTGAACGATCGACCGTTGGTCAGCTCATTGCTGGAAGATCCGAATCTTCGCAGGAGGAAGCCGTTCAGACCTACGACCGTAAAGGTCTGTGTACAGGTCAGTGGCCAGCTGCTCGGGACGCTGAGCGACACCCCTCAGTGGTCGGGCTGGGTTCACACCAAGGTCCTCTTTTTCTGTGTCGGTCATCTAGATTACAAAGTCAGACCCGGTCGCTCGAGACGCCGAGTGTCCCCACCTTGGTAGTCGGGCCGGGAGAATAATACAAAAGGGGGAAGCAAGCATACGCAGATCGGAGCATACCCGCAGGCGGACAGTACCATCACGTTCCGTCACAGGTGCCTACATTTGACGTCCCTGGGTGTCGTGGACTAAAAAAATTGGAAAAGGCATCAGTCAAGAGGTCCCCTTCACCGCTCTTCCTCTGATAAACAGCAGCCTCAGAAGCACCTGTGACATCAGTTGGTAACCTACCAGTGTCTGGAAAGGTGTTACACAAGTGTCGCTTTAGAGCGTCCTCAAGTTGTTTTATCCTGTGCTCCCTCTGTGAGGGCAGGATGAGCTCTGCAACCTTACCCTTGTATCGTGGATCAAGAAGGCTTGCCAACCAGTAATGATCCCTCTTCTTGATAGCACAAATCCTGGGGTCCTTTAGCAGGCTTTGCAGGATAAGGCAGCCCATGCAACGTAGGTTGGAGGTGGCATTAGCTTCAGAGTGTTCCTGGTTGCGGAGGATGACCGTATCATGCACTACCTCCTCCCAGCCACGTACTAGTCCTTGAGTTTCTGGGGACACAAAACCCTCCCTTGAGGAATCCCCACCTTCAATGCCCCCACAACTTAAATATTCTTCCTCATCCTCCTCATCTTCCTCCTGTCTGATCTGAGGACCTGCAGGAATGCTGTCTGTGGAAAGACTGGGGCCTTGAGAGCTAGGGAAGGCCTCCTCTTCCTCCCACTAAACTGCCTCTAGTGCTTTGCCTGACACATTGTGCTGATAATGAGACACTGTAACAAGCAGCCTATCTCAGCCCTCTGAGGAGCCACCACTATGATATTAATTGTATCCACTGGTTTTCGGATGAATGAAATTCGTTTTCATACTAAAGAACTGAAAATGAATTTCTTTAGCAACTAAATAAATTGCATTTTAGGACTAATCCATTCATCCAAAACGAAATTTTGGGCTGTGCACATGTCTAATAACATTGTCTTCCACGTGCTGGTATAGTGCTAGAATGGCCTTCCGTGAAAAGAACTGGCGTTTTGGAACCTGCCACTGTGGTACAGCACATTTGCAAATTCACAGAAGGAAGCAGAGTCCACCAGCTGGAAAGGCAGCAGCTGTAATGCGAGTAATTTTGCCAAGCTGGCATTTAGATGTTGTGCATGTGGATGGTTGGGACAATATTTTTTCTTCTGCTGCAGCAGCTGGGGCAACGAAATCTGACTGAATAAATCTGCAGCTGATGGGAAGCTGGCAGATTCAGAGGAAGGACATGGTACACCCATTACTGTAGTATCATCCCTGTCAGTGGAGGTTGTAGGCGATGACATGGCAGGATATATAGTGGGGTAAAGACAGATGAGGAGGTGGACCTATGCAAAGTGTTGTGCCAACGGGATGCGTGGCAGGTGGTCATAGTCGCCTCAAGCACGTGGTACCCAAGTGTCTGATGTCTTTCCCAAGCTTGATCCTTTTCCGACATTACAAATAGCAACGCTGCAGTCTGCTGCACATGTCGCAAAGAACTCCCAGACAGCATAGATTCTGGACGTGTGCTGCAAGACAACAGCGCTCTGCACCTGGGCAGCTCTGACATCTGATGCCTTGGACTGGCTACAGTTGCTCATAGAGGACGTTCTGCCTCGTTTTTGTTGTGCCTCCTCCTCTTCCTGACTTGACTCCTCTGTTCAATCAGGCACCCAGGTGGAGTCAGGGACCTCATCATCATCATCACCCCCTATCTCCTCGTCACTGGAGCCAACTTGGCAGTGGGCTGCAGCTGCTGGGGGAACATGAGTGCCAGTTCTTTGTGTGTCACTGGCACCCCCTCCCTATAGGCTGATTACACTCCCTTCCTCAACCTCAGAGTTTGAATCAGAGCACTGGAGTTGCTGCGCATCCTCAAGCAGCATGTCACTGTCACTGTAGACAAGCAATTCAGCTGACTCTTCCGTGTATGATAGTGAGGCTACGGCAGAAGTAGCTGTGGACATGGAGGCTGAATTAGATGTTTTGGCAGCTGAGGTGGACTGTAAACCACTACAAGCCTGGCTGGCAGAAGACTCGGAGGATGAGGATGGCCTGGTTAGCCAATCCTGCAAATCCTCTGTATGTTGCTGCTGCTTAAGACGGCCAGCACCAGTTAGAAATAAGGACAAGTTTGCCCCTGCAGAGGATGCACCACGTCCACGACGACCAGGGGCACAGCCCTCCGACACAGAGGCTGCTTGCCCTCTTATCTGTGTCTGGAAGCATCTGCCTGTCCTTTTTGGTCTTTCTGACATGGTGAGTGATATATAGATTAAAGATATACAGATTTTCCAGAACAATGCTATAAATCAGTGATACACCCTGATAGCTGGCAACACCCAGATTCTACTCTGAATAGATAAACAGATGAACTCTGAATAAACTGTGTTATTGTATGGTATCTAGAATTAGATTAAAGATACACAGATTTTCCAGAACAATGCTATAAATCAGTGATACAGCCTGATAGCCTGGCAGCAGCTGGCAGTGCCAACACACAGATTACAATTCCCAGATATCTGCTAGAAGTACGTGGGACCCCCTGATAGCTGGCAGTGAGAAGACACAGATTACAATTCCCAGATATCTGCTAGAAGTCTGTGAGACCCCAATAGCTGGCAGTGAGAAGACACAGATTACAATTCCCAGATATCTGCTAGAAGTATGTGGGACCCCCTGATAGCTGGCAGTGAGAAGACACAGATTACAATTCCCAGATATCTGCTAGAAGTCTGTGAGACCCCAATAGCTGGCAGTGAGAAGACACAGATTACAATTCCCAGATATCTGCTAGAAGTATGAGGGACCCCCTGATAGCTGGCAGTGAGAAGACACAGATTACAATATTACAATTCCCAGATATCTGCTAGAAGTATGTGGGACCCCCTGATAGCTGGCAGTGAGAAGACACAGATTACAATTCCCAGATATCTGCTAGAAGTATGTGGGACCCCTTGATAGCTGGCAGTGAGAAGACACAGATTACAATTCCCAGATATCTGCTAGAAGTATGTGGGACCCCCTGATAGCTGGCAGTGAGAACACACAGATTATAATTCCCAGATATCTGCTAGAAGAAAGTGAGACCCCAGTAGCTGGCAGTGAGAAGACACAGATTACAATTCACAGAAATCTGCCAGACGTCTGTGAGACACACTGAAAGAACAATCTCCTCTCACTCCTGCAAAAAAAATGTGCTGGGACTGCGGGGAAGCCTTATATTGTGTGTTGCAGGATTTAGCTCTGTGAGCCCATGATTGGGCAAATTTTGCCGAATCAGGACTCTGAGCCCTGATTGGCATAGTCTTGCACCTGTCTTGCATCTGACCTGTGGTCAGGTGCAAGACTGTAGCCAATTACAAGCTTCAGGCCAGTGGAAAAGTGCATTGGACCATTGTGTTGCTTTGGTCCATTGCAGTGCATTGTGGGCAAACACGCGGCGAACATGCGGAAATGTTCGATGTTCGCTGAACGGGCAATGCTTGAATCAAAATCATGTTCAGATCGATCCGCCAGCCCATCCCTACTTCTCATTCAAAAAAAGCCTTAAAGAAATAGGTATAAAACATTTCTCATTGTGCAGTATATTGTAATCAATTGTCCTTATATAAGTCCCCCCTTTGATTAAGAACTCACTCTCTTCAGAGCTCACTTATTTGAATAAGGAATAGCTCTGTGAATTTTTCGCCTTGCCCTCTTTTAATTCAGGATGGGGCCCTCCTTTTTCGATCTGGAACAGTTCCTCTGGATCATATATGTAAAGAAAACAGATCACAAAGTGCAGAGCATCCTTCCTTTTTGTATTCGCATTCAGGATATATTCAAAAGTATAACAACCAGAGTGAAGCGCCCACCAGAACAGTGCATATATCCTATTTTGCTGAACGTTATATATGGAGATTCCTCTAATAACCTTAGACAATAACTGAAAAGATTAATAACATAGCGCCGGTATACAAGATAGTTCCCGGTTAATAAGATAATGCACCATACATGTCCATAGACGTCTTGTTCTTTCTTGAGAAATACACCCTCTTCTTGAGTGCGTTGATATAATTTCAAAAAATACTAAAAAGAGAAAAAAAATTGCACGGTACATCAATCCAGCAACATAAATGAAAAAAGCCAATATCTAACTCACATTCTATAGAGCCTATATCCGGCTCTGGGGTGAATCTCTTTAAGGGATTTTAATATTTTTTAAGGTGCCCATCGACCCCTTGGTGGCTCCTTATGATCCGCAGATCTCCCCTGCAGTAAAATATAAATATATACCAGGCACTCCCCTGGTATAATACAGTACAAGACAATCAGAACAATGCAGGAGGCCAATTTTCAACTTACATATTTCTGAGCCCCTATTTGGCTCTGAGAATTGTCGGGTATTTTTATAGGAAAACTAAATGGATTCTGTCGCCATTTTGTGTATTTTCGTATAAAATCCATTCTTTCTTATAAAATATTTTTTCTTGTGTTACCTTTCACCTACTTTTCAAGAAGAAAAGTTCATAAAGAGTTTAAAATCATTAGAAAAGAATTAAAGATTTAGGTGTGTGTTTTTAAATGGCTACTATCGTCAGACATGAAGACGCTATAGGGTGTTTAAGTGCTAAGACATGTCAAAAGACAGATTTATATTTGTTCGTTCAATAAAAAGTCTTGGTGTAAAAATATTTTTTTAACGTTTAAAATATATCTATACACAAAGGGCCATATTACATTCTTCGCGCATCGGTTTTGCGTGCAAGCAAATGCGCATTTGCGCGAGGACAAAACCATTTGCGCAGAATGTCGGATTTCAACGTTCGCGCAAACGATGCGCGTTATCGTTTAACACGGATGGACTTACGTGAGCGTGATGAACTGTGCACATCCTATACTTAACATTGTGAACGCAAATTCGTTATGCGGATGGTATTTCAATTAGACATGTGCATTAGTTTTAGTACTAAAACGATTTAGTCCGAATTTTGGGATAATTTAGTTTTCGTATGACCAGTGGCGACTCTAGGAACAATATTTGGGGGGGGCAAAGAAGATACCGCAGTCAAAACTGGGGAAGCACTAATAATTTTCACCACTAAATCATATCACTGAATAAAACTAAGGGCCCTATCACCTGGTGTGAGCTAAAACACCATTGCTAAAGGAAAAGTTTAGCGCGAGTCGCTAAAACGTAGTGCCTGACGACCTACTAACAGATCACCTTGTCCACGGTAGTCCATGAACAAGGTCGTTTGGCGCTTTTTAGGAAAACTCTAAGACCCGAGCTGAGACCCAGCGCTAATGCAATTGTGTACAAAATAGAACTTTTTTTTTTCTCAGTGCAGAATGCCGGGCCATACCTACCCCTGCCCTCACAAGCTTGAATATGAACACATGCAGTAATTAACCTCACACCGCTGCATTATTAAAATTCTCCAAGGTGGCCGTATCATCCATGTTTTGATGCACACATATATTAAGGCTGATGGGCATTGCATGATAAATGCCACCCAACGCCATGTAGAATCATTACACTGCATTTAATAGATCCAAAAGGAAGGCCAGGTGAGCCACATTAACTTCCCTGCTGCAGCATATAAATAACACATGTCTCAGGGCAAGACTTACGTGTCCCTTTAAACTTGGTCCACACGGTCACCCTAATAATAACCCGCTTACATACTATGAATAACCCCCAGCATAAAATGTTTAAAATTAGGCCATATATTAGAATTAGGATAAATGTGGATAAAGGATACATTTATAATAGAGCCGACTGCAACAGGAACGACAATGTGAACCAGATCCATTGCTATGGTGTATGGGGCCAAGAGAACACCTGTGCTGCATTCCTTTCAATTGCCTGTTAATTTTGGACGAGGATCTGTTTTTTCTGTCTTTTTGGAGCTAGCACCAGGGTTGAGCAGTAGGTAAAATGTTGCAATTAGCGCCCCTCAAAAAATTAGCGTTGGCACCAAGTGATCTGTTAGCTACAAAAGCACTAGAGATCTCTTGCGCTAGCCATGTTAAGTAAAGGATGCAGAAAGTACAGTAAGTTTGCGGTACAAATCACTAATAGCAACGCGCTATGTGATTTTTCCCGTTTGTAGAAGGAAGCAAACGATCTGTTGGTCCGGTACTTGACTCGTTTAACCTGGCGCTAACGTAAAACCATGCCGACGCAAGGGTTAGCTCCCACCAGGTAATAGTGCCCTAAATAAGTATATATATATAAATAAGAATCCAAAACCCCTGATTAATGTGATGCAATGAAATCAGGTTAGTACAATAACAAGGTACTTAAATTCAATATTTTATTTGACGCAATTCGGCAGTTTTCGCTGAATGTCTGATAGCTGCTTCAGCGACTCCAAGTTTAGCAAATTACAGTGACCATTCGCTAAATAGGAATTCACTATTTTTGGCAAAATGAATTCCCCGAAATGTGACGAAAAGCAAAGCTGATTAGACCATTTAGATTCTAACTTCCATAGTAACCCCTAAAATGCCATAAACCCAGGGAAACACAATAAAAATAATAAACAGTGTGACATTTAGCCTACCCAATAACCCCTAAAATGCCATTAATCACGATAAAACATGAAATGAATACACTGTGAGGCATGATTAACCCCTACAATGCCATTAATCAAGGAAAAAATAAAATGTATACTGTTAGGGATGAAGCCTACCCATCAACCCTTTAATATACAACTAAACCAAGGCAAAAACTAACGTAATACACAATGTAATGTATAGTCTGAACATTAACCTCATCACTGCTGAGCCATTTCAACCCTGTGAAAATGTTTAAGTGCCTGTTATTATTTAATGTTTTATGACTTTTACTTCAAATTGAATATGGTCATGTTGGGTATCATTGGAAAGGCCAGAATCTGCCCTAACCAACGACACCTAGACCTTCCATATACGATGCACATATTCCATATACGATGGACGGAGATACAGCGGTCCGAATAAGTGGAGGAAGCTGGATGCTGATTTTTGGTGGGGGGGGGCACATGGGGGGGCAAGGAATAACCTAGGGGGGGAATTGCCCCCCTGTAGAGTCGCCTATGCGTATGACTCAAGAGATACGAAACTGCTCAGTACAAAAAATGAAAGAAACTAAAAAAAATGCACTGCAATTTAGTTTCAGTCCTTTTTGTGATATTACATTGATGAGTGAAGGAGACCAGCAATGAAGAGCGCAACATCGCAAAGCTACAGAAAAGGTTTGTATGCATAATCCTTCCCGAACCCCTACCAGAAAATCTGACAGTGATAGAGCTCCAGAATACTCACTCGCAGCACAGACAGACAGCACAGGAGAGGAAACCTTTACTTAACCCTTGCATGTCTATGAGGCAGACAAGATGATAAAAGCAGCTGGAGAAGGAAAACATTCAAATAAATCACACTGAAAGCTAATGACAGAGGCGGGCTGGATAGTAAAAAACCCTTTATAACAAGCAGCGCTGGGAGAAGAGAGGGACTTTATAAAATATGTGTTATCTCCCCTCCCGCTCTGCATAATAGGGGCTTAGGTCTGATACATTTTATATTATCCAGGAGCACTATCCCCCTTTCCTCATCTATAATACACGTGTAGGGCTCACTCCCGGAGGAGCCGCTGAATTTAACCTCGGGTTAGTCTCACCGCACTAGGGAATAAATATACACCAGCACTGTTGTGGATTTTATAGATTATATAATTTACTGATCCCAATAAAGTGGCATATAAAAATGTAAACATGGTATATGGAAGACAGGACTTTGTAATGCGGGAAAAGCGCAGCGGTAAAAGAAAAGTTTAACCCCTTTGTTTCTGGAGTGTAAGTCCCGTGAAGGTAATGTCCCAAAAAGGTGTGTGTGTGTGATCTCAGGTACCCGGGTACTATATTCAACTGGCCAGTGAATGGATTTAGCAATCTTCAACTAGTCACGTTGGGGCCCTGTAGATTTAAACAATACTGCAGCGTGCTTCGTTAAACTTGGACTGTGGCCTGGAAGGCCTCTCACCCATCCACCAGACAATCTGTTCCGCTGCCCGATCAAGGATGTCTCTCCGCTTGATTTTACTGGAACACTGTGCCACCGGATCCGCTTCTCCTGCTTGTCCGATTTCTGCAACGAGATCTACGGCCTACCGCCTGCACTCCCAGTGGATCATCGCAGTCTCCTTACTAGGGGTCCAAACCGGAACTTTGTGTCTTGTACAAAACCTCTCAGTGATATATATATAGGTCTTCGCCAGCACTGTCTCTGATTCCCAGCACCCGCAAGGCAGCGCCTGCTCTCTGGCCTGGTCTCAATCTCTGGCAGTCTCACGTGCGTCTTTCACCTTTCGTCGCCTGGCTCACACTGGCTCTCTTTCACACGAGGCTGCGGATGTCCTTCTCTCTCTCCCCACCCACTTCCTGTATCTGCCGCAAGGCATGATGGAAAACGTAGTCCCATTGTGTCCAGTATACTTTACATTGCGTTTGTCTCTCTCTGGTGGCCATAATAATTAAACGCAGCAGAACACAGTCTTTTTAAAGCAGTGCTACACACGTTTTATATAAAGTCCCTCTCCTTTCCCAGTGCTTCTTGTTATAAAGTGTTTTATTACATCTGATACATTTAGTATCCAGCTCTCACAGTTACTCTGTCATTATGAGCCTTCAGTGTGATTTATTTGAATGTTTTCCATGCATTTAAAGTGCTTTATTTTATTCTAAAAATAAATTTGCACCAGTCATCTCTTCTCTGAGCTTTCAGACCGATTTACGTTAATAGTTTCCCTCTCCCCTGCTTTTATATTCCTGTGTCTCCCCCACAGAGATACGAAGTTTAAATAAAAGTTCCCTCTCCTGTGCTGGATAAGCATTGCATTCCGAAGTTCTGCACCCTCCACATGCCAATGCAGTAGGATGTTATATACAGAGAGGGGCATTAATAATTTTAACGACTTTGAAAACCTGGTGTTAACTGCAAATCTGAACATTCTGGCCGAAGAAAAATACACCAGCACGAAAAAAAAATACAGCACAGTATAGTTACACATTCTACACATACCCAAACAAAAAAATTGTGAATTTGTGCATTTTTTTATTGCTGCAGCATGTATACTCAGATTTATTTTGACAGCCGCAAAAACTTAAGTAAGTCAATTAAGGTAAATTGATGTCAATTAAGGTTCTTCATTCTGATTGGCTGAATCCGGCAAAAAAAACCAGTCCGCTCACTGATTTACATGCGCAACGTTACTGTGCGCGTATTACACTTCGTTTTGCGCGGGTTTTTTACTAACGTTATTTTTTGACAGATGAGAAAATGCATTCGGATCCGAATAATAATTGTTTTACCTCCAAAAGGTTTGTTGTTTTTCATGAGCTCTTGCAGCAGTTTGTCGACGCATCTGAGAGCATCACTTGGAGCCATGGTTGCTTCATCCCAAATTATAATTCTTGTTTTTCTAAGGATTGTGGCATCATTAGATGTTTGCCTCATGGAAGATGTTGAAGTGTCCAACAAAGGAACAGGCAGTTTAAATTGTGAGTGATATGTGCGTCAACCCTCTAGCAAATTAGCAGCAATTCCAGTAGAAGTAACTGCTAATGCTTCCTCTTTTTTCCATCTAAATGAGTGCACTAAAGTTTGGTATAGGTATGTTTTGCCACTACCTCCAGGACCATCGAGAAAGTAACACCTTTGGGGTAATGTATAGTTTTGGGAGGCATCAAGAATGTCTTCAAAAGTTTCTCTTTGTAGATCATTTAAAGCTGTCTGCATATGTACCAGTGGGGTATTTTGGCCTAGGCCAACAAGGCCTAGGGCGGCACTTTCCAGGGGGCGGCGGCCCGCACTGGTGGCCCCACCCCTAAAAAAAATTATTAAAAAAAAATAAAATTTTTTTTTTTACTTTTGCAAAGTATTTTGCCAGGAAGGATACATTGAGATTTCACTAATTTTCAAGTATGTCCTGGGTAGGCAAGGCCTAGGCTTTCACTTTCCAGGGGGCAGCAAAAAACCTCACCACTAAGGCTAGGGTCAGACTAGCGCACTTTAAACGTGCGTTCTGGCGCACTTAATTACGGCCGCACTAGCAGCAAATGACGGGCAATGATGGCCAATATACGAAGTACGGTCGCACGAAAGTCCGGCTGCGCAACGCAAGTGGCAAACGAACGCATTTTGTCGAGAACGTGAAACCGCTAGTACTGACGTACAGAGTGCGCTGCGTCCGCTAGCGGCGTGTGTGTGTGATTAGGAGAGGTCAGACACTGCTAATGTCCGGCCAACATAACGTCCAGATGCAAAAGTGTTTTATTGATGATCCGTACAAAATCACGAACGCAAATGCGCATCGTATGACCGCTATCGCGTACTCCGTGAAAAAATGCATCCATTCGTTCGAACGCACTTTTTCACAGACAACGCGAAAATGCGTTCGTCTGACCCTAGCCTAAATGGGTTACTCACAGAGCACCGAAATGACGCCAACATGTTGGTGTTCTGTAGTTCCCTGCACTTCGGGGAATAAAATTTCCCCACCCTGCAGTGAATTCACCATTCACCACAGGGTCCCCAAAGTGCATGGAGTCGGCCGCTGAATGATGCCACCGCAAACCCGTGGCCTGCTGTTTTCAAAAGAACTACTGAACGAAAATCTCTGGAATTTACATATAAGATCCTATGACTGATAATAAAAAGTTCTGTTACAGGAAAAAGAAAAACTGCTATTAAAAAAAAGGGGGGGGATTTTGCTGAAAAATTACTAAAGGGTACTAAAAAAAATCAAAGACTTTTTACTGCAGATTAACATAATAAATGGTTTATTAGATATTGCATATAAACGGGAATATTTTTAACCCTTTCGCTGCTGAGGCTTTTCCCGCCCCTGTGCTGAGGTCATTTTTACCGGTTTTGCTCATCATGTTTAAACGTGTTTTGAAGGCTTATTTTAGTATATGACCCAGACATATTATATATCGTTCTTTCCGTCAGACTCGGTAGATTCATAATATGTCATTATTATATGTATACGTTATGTCATGTCTGTATATTATAACAAAAAATGCAATAAAATATGTATTTTCAATAATTTACAATGTGTAAAGTGTTTTTTTTTCACATTTTAACATGCGAGCAATTGCGGTTATATTTTGTATGGGGTGCGCTTGTTAAAAAAATTAGAGATGGGGTCTCGTTACATTTTTTTTTGGGGAAAATTACACTATTTTTAACAAACGCACCGCATACAAAAATCATTAGTGCAGCATCATTGTTCACATTATAATTGAAATGGGAACAGTATTGCTGCATTAACAAACAAAAAAAAAAAAGAGTTTATTTTTTTTTTTATAATTTTTTTTTTTTTTAATTTTTTTTTTTGACAAAATTTTTCACAGTAGTGTTTGGTATCGTTGGAACGGCCATGCTCTGGCCGATCCAACCATACCAAACTTTAACCCCTAACTGCCACGGATCGGGAGATAGGGAGTTCATTGGAACTCCCTATCTCCACCGTTGGTGGCAGTTAGGGGTTAAGTCCAGGACTGGCGTCATCGTGCTACGCCATGTCCGATGTACGATGACGCCAGTCCTCAGGGGGAGTTCCCGGAGGCTTGGCCGACATCCAAGATGTCGGCCAGCTCCGGGAAAGGATCGCGAATCGGCGCTTTTCATCGCCGATTCGCGATCCAGCTCCCCAGGGGTTAATGCCAGGCACCATTTGGAAGGGCAGGCTGTGCCCTTCCAAATGATGCCTGGGTTAACCCCCGCAGAGCCGCCAATCTGGAGGGAGAGAGGTCCGAAGGACCTCCCCC
The DNA here is from genome assembly GCA_009667805.1 of Leptobrachium leishanense. NCBI lineage: Eukaryota > Metazoa > Chordata > Amphibia > Anura > Megophryidae > Leptobrachium > Leptobrachium leishanense. The sequence goes on from CM019071.1 coordinate 100,238,139, forward strand.
CCTCGCTTTCAGGCGCCTCCTCCGCACATGCGGGAGGGCGCCTGAATTAGGTGTCATCGCGCAGCCGAGATGACACCTAATTCCGGCGGCTGCGGTCCCGGATGCCGGGCTGACATCGAGGATGTCAGCCCGCACCGGGGGGGCCAGCGATCGGCCGGAACCCGGCCGAACGCTGACCCCAATGGGAGGACGCGCTCAGCGCGTCCTCAGCACAGCAGCAGGAACCATTGAAGTGGTTAACATTGAAACTATGGGGTTCGCCTGAATAAACCTGCTGATTGAAACCACCGAACATCAGGGCATTTCACTGCCATTTCTCTGCTGTTTGGTGTTCTCTGAATAGATTAACCATTACTTCTCTATGGGGATTTGCAATGCCTTCAAACAGCACCGTACTTGCTGGCAGTTCACCAAACTTGTGTGTGAGCATATCACAGAGCAGTGGTGTACTTAGGGGAGTGGCGGAGGGCAGGCCGCCCCAGGTACCAGTGATTATTTGAGTGTCATTAGGGAGTACTAGGAGGTGCCACTGTCACTGTGTGTCAGCTTTGAGCTGTGTTCTCAAACAACGAGCAGCGGAGCAGGGCGTTTGCATACGGAATAAAATCGAATAGAATAAAAATCCCCCTCTCCTCCCTCCATAGCTCCTCCCCTGCCCCGCAGCAGCTCTAGGAGAGGGGAGGGGGACGTGATTTGTGTGCAGAGAGAGAAGATGACAGTAAATGGCAGGTAAAGGGGGGAGTGTCAGCAGAATATGAAGCCCTGTCTGCTTACTGCTGTTTAAAGTGGACCTTTCCTTAACCAGCACTGCAGTGATAGAAATTTGTCATTGAGCTGCCTGGCTCCTGGTGAGGCAGCGTGCGTGCAGGTCACGCGGTCCGGCCAGTTAGGTGGTACTGAGTTTACTTATTTTTTTCTGTACCACCTGACTGCCTGAACCACGTGACACGCACGCAGCTGCCCGCCCTTTCATGAACACGGACTCTCACTCTATTCTGGACTGAACACCCACCGGAAGGGAATCAAAGCCACGGTGCACCCCCTGGCAGTGGCACCCCATTGCTGACAAGATGGCTCCACGCACAGACACAGCCGCGATCCTGAGTCCGTACACAGTCCCTGCTGACTCTGCACACAGCCCTATCGCAGACGGAGGCCGGTAAATATAGAATAAATAATTGCTGTGTGCTCATATTCACTCGGTTTGCTGGGAGTCTTATTGCAGTGGATTCTGATGCACTCATGCACACCGCACATTGCATTGCTGGGAGTTTTATTGCTGTGGATTTTGATACGTTGACACACATACCGCACATTGCATTGCTGGGAGTTTTATTGCTGTGGATTCTGTGATACACACTGCATATTACTGTGAGTTTTATTGCCCTGGAGCTCTGGGATACGCTCATACACACTGCACATTACTGTGAGTTTTATTGCTGTGCAGTTCTGATATGCTCATACACAGTGCCCATTTCTGTGGGTTTATTGCTGTGCAGCTCTGTGATACACTCATGTGCAGTGCAGGTTTCTGTGGATTTTATTGTTCAACCAATTAGAGCGGCTGTGATCCAGTATACTTGACATGCGTTGCTGTTCTTTGTAAAAATGCTTGAATTTAAACATTTCATAATTTTATTTATCGCAATAGGTACATTTGAAATGGTATACAAAATATACAAGCAGGCACTTGGTATCCACTTTAAATATAAAGAGAGGAAAAGGCGGAGCTCTAAGAGGAAAAGGTAGAGCTTAAAGAGGAAGGGTGGGGATTAACCAGGAAGAGGTGTGCCCTTGACAAATTTAAATTAAGGGGTGCACGAGTTTAGTCAGGCCTAGGGCAGCACAAAACCTAAATACACCACTGATTTGTACTCCTATTTGACTTTCAAAAACTGCATCATAGATGTCTTGTGGTTTGGTGGTTGAGTAGTTGGTTGGAGTTGTTAAACCGAAATCCTGAAATTTTTTCCCGTTAATAATTAAAATGTCTTGAATGTCTAATAGAGCATTATTGAGACATGTTTGGCAGTCTGGTGTGTGGCCAGGGTGTCTTGATAAGTCTTCAATGAGTTGTTGTTTATATTTTTCAAATAGTTGTTTTGCATTTGGTGGAGTTTGGTGGAGATGCGAGAGCACAAATGTTGGCAAAAAGCTCTCGAAGCAGTTGAGGCATCAAGTCCCATAATTCTTCATCCTAAAAAAGACAGAGTTTTTGAGCAGCTTCTTTGAATGTTGGAAATTGCACACCACCAACTGTTCGGATATTTTCAAATGAGGTGGCTCCTTTAACATGGAGTAAAAGTAATCTCAAGAAAAATCTCTCCACATCTGAATTTATGTTAACAGAGTACATTCGCCCAATAGTGTTATTTTCTCTGTCTCAATCTTCTTTCCCATTTGGTATTTTTCCGTTGAAAGACAAAATGCTGTGGAATATCAGTATATAGGAATTTGCGGGCAGCCACTAGGGATGAGCCGAATGCCTCCGTGTTCGGTTTGACTTCGAACTCGAACAACTTCAAAAGTTCGAATTCAAACTCGAACACGATCCGAACTCAATGTAAGTCAATAGGACCCGAACGTTCGATTTTTAGAGTGCCCTCCAAGAGGGCATATATGCTAGATATTTGCCATAAAAGGTGTATGGGGGTCCGCTTAGTGCCCTGGGGGACAGGAAACAAGGACAAAAAGTTTTTAAAAAAAGTTTTTAAAGAAACAGTGAGTTTTCCATGAAATAAAGGTTAAGAATAAAAACGAAAAATTCCTTCAAATATTGTGCCTAGGAGGTCCCTATAACCTGCCCGTGAAGTGGCGGATTTGTAGGATATATAGAAACTTTTAAAAACGAAAAAATGACAATTCAAATGACAGAAACATAGAAAAATGTCGGCAGATAAGAACCTTTCGGCCCATCTAGTCTGCCCAATTACATGGATACTTAACCTGGATTTAGCTTTTGTTTAGGATAGCCTTATGCCTATCCCATGCTTGCTTAAATTCAATTACTGTTTTGGCCTCTACCACTTCAACTGGAAGGCTGTTCCATGTATCCACCACCCTCTCAGTAAAATAATGCTTCCTGATGTTACTTTGAAACCTTTGCCCCTCTAATCTAAGACTATGTCCTCTTGTTTTGCTACTTTGTTTCCTTTTAAATATACTCCCTTCCTCTACCTTGTGGATTCCCTTTACGTATTTAAATGTTTCTATCATATCTCCTCTGTCTCGTCTTTTTTCCAAGCTGTACATCTTAAGATCATTAAGCCTTTCCTGGTAACTTTTCTCCTTCAAGCTGTACACCATTTTAGTAGCCCTTCTCTGAACTCTCTCTAAGATGTCTAAAATGACGGTAAATGGTTTTTCTTTAATCTATTCATAAACAACTGCTTGGGGCGGCAGCCTGTATGAAAAGAAGGGACATTTTAGGACACGCAGAACAAGTTTAGTGATTTTTTGGGCTAAATTATGGTGAAACTTATGCAGGCTTTGGATGAAAGTAACAATAGGTGCTTTAAAATTGGGCCTTTAGTGTCGGCAACAGTGCCGTCACACTGTAATCCCTAAGTGGTATTGTGGAAGAATGCAGGATTGGACCCTGCGGTCAAATATTAAAATTATATGAATCTGGTACAGGCGTCAGTGCACCCAAATATTTTTTGGTGGCAGCAAGTGCCTTCACACCGTAACCCCTCTGTGGTATTGTGGAAGAGTGCAGTGGTGGACCCTGCGGTCCAATATTAAAATTATATGAATCTAGTATAGGCGACAGTGGCAGTGCACCCAAATATTGTGCCTTTGGTGGCAGCAGTGCCTTCACACTGTAACCCTTCTGTGGTATTGAGGAAGAGTGCAGTGGTGGACCCTGCGGTCAAATATTAACCCTCCTAGATTGTGAGTTCCTACGGGAATAGGGCCCTCATCTCCTCCTGTACTGTTTGTCAAATGTTGTTCATTGTATTGTAACCCTGTCTATACTGTGCTTATTGTACAGCGCTGCGGAATATGCTGGCGCTTTATAAATAATGAATAATAATAATAAAATAATAATATGAATCTGGTACAGGCGTCAGTGCTCCCAAATATTTTGCCTTTGGTGGCAGCAAGTGCCTTTACACCGTAACCCCTCTGAGGTATTGTAAGAGTGCAGTGGTGGAGGTTTTGGTAATGCAGAAGAGATCCCCGATCTATTCAGTTACATCAGCAGCTATAACAAAACCGGGTCAGCAATGTTTAGGCACGTGTACTGCGCTACTGCATGTGGTGAGAATCGGCGCACACCAGTAGCAACAGGAAGCAAACAGAACAGGCAGAGAATACACAGAGAGAATAGTCAAATGGCAGGCAAATTCGGCAACAGATCTGGTCCTCAGAACAAGCAGGGTCAGTAACAAGTATACAAACTGATTCGATAAGCTAGCGATGCGGGAATAAAGGCTGAGACACACTGAGCGTGTAGCGACGCACAGCGTAGCGAAACGAAGAGAAGCAAACATTTTGCAGGCTTGACTCACTCCGTCCGCCTCGCAGCGTGTCTGCACTGCATTACGTTTGCTTCTCACCGCACTGGACAGGAATCCACTAACTAAATTAAAATGTACACACAAAACAGTTTTATTTTCACAAAGCACATGTTATATAGGAAAAGGAAGGGGGGCGAAGCGCCCAACGGAATGGTGTCTATCCCACTTGCTGAATGCTGTGTATGGGGGTTTCTCTAAATACCCGAATATCAATTATGCAAACAGAAAAACAACACAGCGCTTTAAAAGACCTGAGTCCAAAAAAGACAGTGGGGTAGACACTCAATATGTCCATAAACTGAAATCTTTGTCTTTAGGAGTAGATCTTCTCAAAAAATGCAGATGAAATATACACTGTAGGGCTGTAGGGAGGAAACACAAAGACAAGGGACCAAAATTGCGCAGTAGGACAATATCCAAGATGAGCGTAGTGTATATTGATTATTAACTCACATTCTGTGGAGCCTACAGCCGGCTCTTAGGAATAAGGCGAGCAGGGACTTTATATTTAGGTGCCCATAAGACCTTAAGTGACTTCTCCGGAATTCACCAAAATAGGAATGCTGTAGGAAAATTGACAGAAACCAAAAAGGCACCTCCTAGTGCAATAAATCACAAACAACTTTGTATTTTAGAAGAGGGTAGCCAAATTAAAACTCACACACAGTTGAGCCTCTATTGGCTCCGTCACAATACGCATAGGGAATCATAAGGTGTTCCCCAGACCTTCTTTGCAGGAGTAATGGAGGCAGACAGCAATTAGAGTTTTTAAAAAAAAATAAAAACATTTATTCACTTTAAAATAGATAGATCATATCTACCAAACCAAAGACCAGGAGGCGTTTCGCCAATAAAGGCTTCCTCAGCTGGTTATCATATGTCTATTCTTACTGCTGCCTTTATATACAATACACATTATGTTAACAATTAAAAAATCAATCACTTAAAAATCATTGTACTTTTATTAATCTTGACCGTTTACCCTGTTTTTTTATTAATGAAGCTCTCATTATATCGCTTCTTATTCCCTGTAGACCTACAGGCCAGACACTGGCCGCAACCATAGTAGCCTTCTTTTACATGGAAATGATTGACTGTTTTTTTGTCAACAAATTTGCTCTTAACCAATCTCTTTTTTATATTTTTTGCTCCTCGGAAAATAATTCTGGGTTTATCCCCTATGATCGAGTGAAGATCCTTATCTTTCTTTAAAAAATGCCAATATTTTCTAAAAGAATGTGAGTTAATAATCAATATAAACATAGAAACATAGAAAAATGTCGGCAGATAAGAACCTTTCGGCCCATCTAGTCTGCCCAATTACATGGATACTTTACCTGGATTTATCTTTTCTTTAGGATAGCCTTATGCCTATCCCATGCTTGCTTAAATTCAATTACTGTTTTGGCCTCTACCACTTCTACTGGAAGACTGTTCCATGTATCCACCACCCGCTCAGTAAAATAATGCTTCCTGATGTTACTTTTAAACCTTTGCCCCTCTAATCTAAGACTATGTCCTCTTGTTTTGCTATTTTGTTTCCTTTTAAATATACTCCCTTCCTCTACCTTGTGGATTCCCTTTACGTATTTAAATGTTTCTATCATATCTCCTCTGTCTCGTCTTTTTTCCAAGCTGTACATGTTAAGATCATTAAGCCTTTCCTGGTAACTTTTCTCCTTCAAGCCGTACACCATTTTAGTAGCCCTTCTCTGAACTCTCTCCAAGATGTCTATATCCTTCTGGAGATACGGTCTCCAGTACTGCACACAGTACTCCAAGTGAGGTCTCACCAGTGCTCTGTACAGTGGCATGAGCACTTCCCTTTTCCTACTGCTAATACCTCTCCCTACACAACCAAGCATTCTGCTAGCATTTCCTGCTGCTCTATTACATTGACTACTTACCCTTAGATCCTCTGAAATAATAACCCCTAAATCCTTTCCTCAGATGTTGAGGTTAGGACTGTATCAAATATTCTATATTCAGCCCTTGGGTTTTTACGTCCCAGGTGCATTATCTTGCACTTATCCACATTAAAACTCAATTGCCACAACTCCGACCATTTTTTTAGGTTACCTAAATCATTTGTCATTTGGCTGATCCCTCCAGGAACGTCAACCCTGTTGCAAATCTTTGTGTCATCAGCAAAAAGACATACTTTTCCATTAATACCTTCTGCAATATCACTAATAAAAATATTAAAGAGAATGGGTCCAAGTACTGACCCCTGAGGTACCCCACTGGTAACAAGACCTTGCGCCGAATAAACTCCATTTACCACAACCCTCTGTTGTCTGTCACTCAGCCACTGCCTAATCCATTCAACAATATTGGAATCCAAGCTCAAAGATTGCAATTTATTGATAAGCCTTCTATGCGGAACAGTATCAAAAGCCTTACTGAAATCTAAATAAGCAATGTCTACTGCACCACCTGTGTCTATTATTTTTGTTACCCAATCAAAAAAATCAATAAGATTAGTTTGGCATGATCTCCCTGAGGTAAACCCATGTTGTTTCTGATCCTGTAATCTATGTGTTTTTAGGTGTTCAACAATCCTTTCCTTTAACATGGTTTCCATTAATTTCCCTACTACTGACGTAAGACTAACTGGCCTATAGTTCCCCGATTCCTCCCTACTACCCTTCTTGTAAATAGGCACAACATTTGCTAATTTCCAGTCTTCTGGGACGACTCCTGTTAACAAGGATTGGTTAAATAAATCTGTTAACGGTTTTGCTATTACATCACTGAGCTCTTTTAATAATTTAGGGTGGATCCCATCAGGCCCCATTGACTTATTTGTCTTTACTTTAGACAGCTGCTTTAGAACCTCCTCCTCTGTAAACTCATATGTAAATGTCTCTTTAGTGTTCTCTCCTAACTGAGGTCCCTTTCCTTCCTTTTCTTCTGCAAAGACTGAACAAAAATATTTATTGAGGCAGTCAGCGAGACTTTTATCCTCTTCTACATACCTTCCTTCCTTTGTTCTTAATCTAACTAATCCTTGTTTTACTTTTCTTTACTCGTTTATGTATCTAAAAAATGTTTTGTCCCCCTTTTTTACTGACTGAGCTATTTTCTCTTCTGCGTGTGCTTTGGAAGCTCTTATAAATTGCTTTGCCTCTTTCTGCCTAATCTTATAGGTTTGCCTATCTTCTTCACGCTGAGTTTTTTTATAATTATTGAATGCTATCTTCTTGTTCTTCACTATTTTGGCCACTTCTGCAGAGTACCACAGTGGTTTCTTCCCTTTTTTGTTTTTGCTAACAAGCCGAATGCAATTTCCTGTGGCCTTCAATAATGCTTCCTTTAAATAATCCCATTTCTCTTGGACTCCCTTTAAATTCCTCCAGTCTGATAATGACTCCTTCACACAAAATCTCATTTTAGAAAAATCTGTTTTTTTAAAGTCTAAAACTTTTGTTTTTGTGTGGTGGAGCTCCATCCCTGTTCTTATATTAAACCATACTGACTGGTGATCACTAGATCCCAAATTTTCACCTACAACAACGTCCGATACCAAACCTCCATTTGTGAGTATTAAATCCAATATGGCCTCTTTACGGGTCGGCTCCTCAACTACTTGTGTTAGAGATAATCCCAGTAAGGAGTTTAGAATATTTGTACTCCTGGTGCACCCAGCTGTTTTGGTTTTCCAGTTCACATCAGGAAGATTAAAGTCCCCATGATAATAACTTCCCCCTTCATTGCCATTTTGGCTATTTCCTCAACCAGCAGATTATCTAGCTCTTCTACTTGTCCAGGGGGTCTATAGATCACACCTACACGAGCTACTGTATGATTGCCAATGTTAGTGTAACCCAAACTGACTCTATGTTCACCTCGCTCACTTTTATTTGGTTCATTTTTATGTTGTTTTTCACATACAGGGCCACTCCTCCTCCTTTCCTACCTTCTCTGTCTTTTCTATATAAAGAGTACCCCGGTATTGTTATGTCCCAGTTATTTTTCTCACTGAACCATGTCTCAGTAACCGCCACTAAATCTACTTTTTCAGCTGCCATCATTGCCTCCAGTTCATTGATTTTATTGACTAAACTGCGAGCATTTATAGACACGACTCTGAGCTTGTCATTTTTTACCTCGCATGTTGCTTGCACCCTCCGATTTAGTTTTGGGGGACAATCGGGCAGATTGTTTACCCTTTTGTCCCCCCCTCCTAGTTTAAATATTTCTTTGTGAAACCTTTGAACTTCTCACTGAGAACATATGTTCCCCTATGAGTAAGATGCAAACCATCTTTTTTATACAGTTCCTTTCTGCTCCAATTAGAGCTATCATGGGACACAAAGCCAAATCCTTGCTCCCGACACCATTCCCGAAGCCACAAATTGAATTCCTTATTGCGCATCTTTCTATCTTGAATGTTATGCACAGGCAAAACTTCAGAGAATGACACAGTGGACGCAATCTGCTGTATTTCACCTCCAAGAACACAAAAATCTTCCTTAATCTCAGAAACCTCATTGCTAGCCAAGTCATTTGTCCCTAGATGGACTAGAACATCTACTTCCCCTTGCTGCTTTGCTTCTTTGACAATATTGAGAATACGTCTCCTGTCTCTACGAGCAGTAGCCCCAGGAAGACATCTCACCAAACCACTACTCTCCAGCTCAACACCTCTTATGATAGAATCACCCAGCAACAATTGCCTTCTATCAAGTCCCACCTTTTCATTTTTGCCCTTGGTTGCAGTGCTGCATACCTTAGGCATAGTGGATGGTGGTTCCTCAACTATGGTGTCTGAGCCTGCATCCGTCTTACCACTACACTCTGAAAGTGCCTCAAAAGAATTAAGAAGAGCCACAGATTGTGGGACATGCTTTCTATCCACAACGCTAAGTCTACCAGATCCTACAGTAGTCCATCTGCCGCTCCTAGGAGGCCTCTGTGGCAGTGGCTTTGTAACAGTCATAGCCTGAGTTTGTCTAATAGATAATTTACAAATCTCAGACTTCAAACAGGCAATTTCCTGCTGCAATAAAGAGAACTGCCTACATATCAGGCACACTCCAAACCTCCAAAAATTGGATCTAAAAACAAACGCATGACAGCTCTTACACTGGACCAAGCCTGCCATTATAAAAGAATGGATTTAAAACCAGCAAATCTTACCTTTTTGTAGGTTTTCTACCTCCTGTCAAACCTCAGACTACCTCCAGAGTATCTCCACTACGCTCATCTTGGATATTAGAAAACATAGAAACATAGAAAAAATGTCGGCAGATAAGAACCTTTCGGCCCATCTAGTCTGCCCAATTACATGGATACTTTACCTGGATTTATCTTTTGTTTAGGATAGCCTTATGCCTATCCCATGCTTGCTTAAATTCAATTACTGTTTTGGCCTCTACCACTTCTACTGGAAGACTGTTCCATGTATCCACCACCCGCTCAGTAAAATAATGCTTCCTGATGTTACTTTTAAACCTTTGCCCCTCTAATCTAAGACTATGTCCTCTTGTTTTGCTATTTTGTTTCCTTTTAAATATACTCCCTTCCTCTACCTTGTGGATTCCCTTTACGTATTTAAATGTTTCTATCATATCTCCTCTGTCTCGTCTTTTTTCCAAGCTGTACATGTTAAGATCATTAAGCCTTTCTTGGTAACTTTTCTCCTTCAAGCCGTACACCATTTTAGTAGCCCTTCTCTGAACTCTCTCCAAGATGTCTATATCCTTCTGGAGATACGGTCTCCAGTACTGCACACAGTACTCCAAGTGAGGTCTCACCAGTGCTCTGTACAGTGGCATGAGCACTTCCCTTTTCCTACTGCTAATACCTCTCCCTACACAACCAAGCATTCTACTAGCATTTCCTGCTGCTCTATTACATTGACTACTTACCCTTAGATCCTCTGAAATAATAACCCCTAAATCCCTTTCCTCAGATGTTGAGGTTAGGACTGTATCAAATATTCTATATTCAGCCCTTGGGTTTTTACGTCCCAGGTGCATTATCTTGCACTTATCCACATTAAAACTCAATTGCCACAACTCCGACCATTTTTTTAGCTTACCTAAATCATTTGTCATTTGGCTGATCCCTCCAGGAACGTCAACCCTGTTGCAAATCTTTGTGTCATCAGCAAAAAGACATACTTTTCCATTAATACCTTCTGCAATATCACTAATAAAAATATTAAAGAGAATGGGTCCAAGTACTGACCCCTGAGGTACCCCACTGGTAACAAGACCTTGCGCCGAATAAACTCCATTTACCACAACCCTCTGTTGTCTGTCACTCAGCCACTGCCTAATCCATTCAACAATATTGGAATCCAAGCTCAAAGATTGCAATTTATTGATAAGCCTTCTATGCGGAACAGTATCAAAAGCCTTACTGAAATCTAAATAAGCAATGTCTACTGCACCACCTGTGTCTATTATTTTTGTTACCCAATCAAAAAAATCAATAAGATTAGTTTGGCATGATCTCCCTGAGGTAAACCCATGTTGTTTCTGATCCTGTAATCTATGTGTTTTTAGATGTTCAACAATCCTTTCCTTTAACATATTGTCCTACTGCGCAATTTTGGTCCCTTGTCTTTGTGTTTCCTCCCTACAGTGTATATTTCATCTGCATTTTTTGAGAAGATCTACTCCTAAAGACAAAGATTTCAGTTTATGGACATATTGAGTGTCTACCCCACTGTCTTTTTTGGACTCAGGTCTTTTAAAGCGCTGTGTTGCTTTTCTGTTTACATGTTATATAGGCAAAAAAGTTTCTACTGAATAAAATACATCAAAAATTACTGTTAATTTAATAGGAATAGTATAAAAATATAGAAAAAAGGTAACCCCTGATCATATATATTATAGGGACATATATATATATATATACGCTGTGTATAGAGTTAGGAATGCATTGATACCACACACAGACATATACGTATATATAAACACGCAGACCTATATATATGTATATATCAACACGCAGATATATATACACCCACCCACAGACCTCAGACCATATATACACATACGCACATGGGGGGTGGCATGTGGACAATCACAGCTAAATGCGCCCCCCCCCCCATTTGACTGATCCCTCCAGAAGAAATGTTGAACCCGACAGTGCACAAAGCACATGTTATATAGGCAAAAAAAGTTTCTACTGAATAATATACATAAAAAATTACTGTTAATTTAATAGAAATAGCATAAAAATATAAAAAAGGTAACCCCTGATCATATATATTATAGGGACACGGAGCGCTGTGTATAGAGTAGGGATGCATTGATACCACACAGAGACATGTACGTATATATCACGCAGACCTATATATACGTACTGTATATATCAACACACAGATATATATATATATACACCCACCCACAGGCCTCAGACCTCAGACCATATATACACATACACTCCCTTAACATTGCGCTCCCTTAACAAACAATGCGCTCCCTTAACAAACAAAGTTTGTACTCTTTCATTTAATTTGGGTGAAGGACACACCGGTGGTGAGCTGCATGATTGTATAAATTCCACTGGATAAATTGTCACATCAATACAATTTGTTTAGCGCCAAACACACTTAACATTGAGAGGTGTTAATACTATCTATATATACACATACGCACATGAGGGGATGGCATGTGGACAATCTCAACTAAATGCCCCCCCCCCATTTGGCTTATCCCTCCAGAAGAAATGTTGAACCCGACAGAGCAGAGACTATATATATTATTCTCTGCTCTATCGGGTTCAACATTTCTTCTGGAGGGATCAGTCAAATGGCCGAGGGGGCAATTAGTTGCCAAAATGTGTGTGTAATACAAGTCTGGATATATATATATTTATAAGAATATAGATATATATCTTATCTATATATATATATATATATATATATCATACCTGCCCTTACCTTCCCCTATAAATTTGCTAAAGATGTACACACAAAAAAAACAAACCACTGCCTGAGACCCTGCGCAGCCCACATGCCACCCCCGTCTACCTGGCTGAATGTATCTAATATATATAGTTAAATACATTCAGCCAGGTATAGAAAGAAAAGTCAGTGGGGGCTCCCTGGATCCTGGTTGTGGGGGGGTCTGCCATGGCCGCAGGTGCAGTGGTTCCCTCCCTGCGCCGCCTGTCTCTGCCACATGCACCCGGGTGGCTAGCCTGCACAGTCGCAGCTCTGTCATCTGGCGGCTGCATGCTCTTCAAGGGGATCCTTGGGAGGCCCCGGCAGGCTGCCCTCTACAGTGCCTGATTAGAGGGCCGTGTCTGCCTGATGTTTTAGTAACAAGAATGTTTTATCCCATAGGCTTCAATGTTAAAAATATTCCCGTTTTAATTCAATATCTAATAAAGCGTTGCTTAGAATATTCTGCAGTAAAGAGTCTCTTTATTTCTAGACTTTTTTGTATTTTTTAAGCATTTTTTATATTTTTTTCAAAATTATTTTTTTTTAGAACTTTTGGCAAACGTCCCAAAAAAGTTCGAAGATCGCGAACTTTCGAACGGTCGATGTTCGATTCGAACTCCGAAAAGATCCGAACCGAATGCTCATCCCTAGCAGCCACATTTTCTCTGTTTAAGTTAAACAAGGCTGTCAATGTTGTGTCTCTTGATTGGGCTCTTTCTATAGCATTCCTGATGTTATCTTCATTAAAGTATGCCGACTGTTCGCCAGGAAGGTGGATTTGTAATCGCACAATGGTATATCTTTGATGGTGCATTTTGAAACCAAGAAGGCGCCATGCTGCCTCTGGAGCTGTTACATATCGTGAATCCATGAATGAGGTGATCTCGTCGTGATGAAGCGTTGCATGTTCTTTGATGGCAATGTTAGCACAGTCATGTCCACAGTCATGTATTTGAATAAGTACTTTACATTTTTTATGGAAGCGCAGCTCTCAACGTTTATATGGCAGTTGTATTTTAAAGCTAATAATGGGTTGTATGGCACAAAACAAGAGTAACTGATTAATTTTCCGTTTACTTCAATTGAAGCAGCTGTTTGTGTTCTCCGGTACAGTGGATAGCCGTCCATGTTTGTCAAAGTTTGTTCTTGGTATGGTTTTGGGAAGTTTTTTGAGCAAACACCATCAACCATACATGGCGAATTAATATTATGAGGCCCACATGGTCCATGTATCATGTGTCTGATGACTATTGCATGTAATCGGGGTTGTGCGTGAATGTCAGGGATTTCTGCAGAAATAAACCTATCAATAGCGTCAGCATCTTTAAGCTTATCTTGAGGTGATAATATGAGTAAAATATGTGCATGAGGTAACCCATGTTTTTGAAACTCTATTACATGAATTTTAGCGACAGGTTTACCTAACACATGTTTGTTTGTGATGTCGTGTAGTAGTTCTTTTAGCTTTAAGTTGAAAACTTTGGCAACCAAATCAGGGCGGTATTCCACTGCTTGACCTTCTGTAATATTTTCTAAAATTTCTGGCCATTTTAGGTTGCATGTCATTGTTATGAAGAAGTCAGGTTTCCCATATTTTCGCACAATAGCCATGGCATCTTGGTAGTGTAGCGCTCACTCCCGGAGGAGCCGCTGAAAATGAACCACGGGTCAGTCTCCCCGCACTAGGGAATAAATATACTCCAGCACCGTTGTGGATTTTATAAATTATATTGTTTACTAAAGTAAAAGGCATATAATGAGACACGGTGTTCGTAGATATATTTACAGTATTTCGTATCGCGGTAAACGCGCAGCGGAAAAAGAAATGCGAGACTTCGTATTTCTGAAAAATGCGCGACTGAACAGAAAAATACAATGCTTCGTAATTCGGGAAACACGCAGCGGAAAACAAAATAAGATGCAAATCTTTTCTCCTTCTTTAGATACTAGGGAGTGAGTCCCGAACAGGTTAAGTCCCGAACTGTGAGTGTATGTGTGTGTTATGGTACCCGGGTACTATTCAACTGGCCAGTGAATCTTTTAAACGATGTCTTCAACTAGTCAAGTTGGGGCCCTGTGGGTTTCAGAAACAAACAACAGCGCACTTTCTTGACTTTGTAAAACCGGCCTTGGAGGCCTCTCACCCATCCGCTGGATCACCAAGGTTCCGCTGACCCAGGACGTCCCTCCGCTCGATGCCTTACTAGGATACTGGCTACTGGATCTGTTGTCGGGTTCTCTTTGCTCCGACCGTGGCTTGTCCAGCTACCGCCTGCTCTCCCATCCAATGGACCCGCGGTACTCCTAACTCAGGGGTCCTCCGCTTCCTTGACAGCAGCTTGGGGAATGCCTGTGGATCACTGGGTCTCCTTCTTACAAGGCTGGGTAACCCCTCTTGGAATCCTGGTAGGCCGCACCTGCGCTCCGGCCTAGTCACTGTTCCACTCTGCAACACTGCATCCTCTCTCATGCACTCCCTGGCGCGCTCTGACAGCTATCTCCACGAGGCTCAGGATGTACAGCGTCTGTGTCCCACCCACTTCCTGTGTCCGTTTGCAAAGCATGCCAGGAAACGTAGTCCCAATATCTTCTGTGTTGGTCCAGCATGCTTACCATGGTCTCTGTCTCCCTCTGGTGGCCATTTCAAATAAATGCAGCAGAACAGTCTTTTTAACACAGCGCTACACTCTCCCCCCCCTAAACTCTTGGGTCCTCCCAAGGGCGTGTAACGGGTGCATGTAACGGTCATACATAACACAACATAACATAACAACAGTTGCATTACATTTCTAACTTTAGCCTATATAGTCAGGGTTGAAAACAGGCAGCAAATATCCTCAATCTCACCCAAACCCCTAGACACCTCTGTAAGTAGGGCGACACTCCAGGAAACCTCCGCACAGTTGTTACAGCTTCCTCTGTGCTATGTCCTGGTGAATCATACGTGAGTCTCTGAGGGGGTCGTATTGGCCGTTTAGGTTCAAATTTTTCAGGAACCTCTTCAGTCGGGAGAGCTGACTCTACAGGCTCAATTCTCTCATCAACAATCGGAGCAAACATTTCCTCAGAATATGAGCCCTCCAGTGAAGGCATAGAACTGTAATCTATGGATATTTCCTCTAAAACTTCAGAAACTTCCGGTGCTTGAGTCATCACTTCAGAAATATCAGGTTCTAAAGCACTCCCACTCCAGTCAGAGACTGGCTTGACGCCCTGAGACTCAGGTGTCCACCCAGCTCAGACTGCAGCCTTCCTCTTCACTGTCTTCTTCACTCTCTCCGACGGGACGTAACTGCCGAGACCGAGTAATAGAAGTCGGACGAGATATAGGCAGACCAGGCACAGAGAATTTGTCTCCAATCGGTACTTGTACAGTCTCTCCTGAACGTAGGACCTTCTCTGTCCCTTCCGTTCTCCTCAGCCTTCTTACTTCTGTAGTGGCTCTTTGTTCTTTGACCCTCCGTGGACAGGCCCGTCGTGACATCGAGTGTGCCTTCTTAGGAGCAGGACTCTCCTCCGTGACCAGTGGGGTTAAGAGGTGTCTCAACACATCAGCGTTCATCCCCACTATCATAGAACTTCGATTAGCTCCCGAGGGACGAGGACACACAATTGCCAACGTGTCACATACTCCCGGTTGTCCAGTAATTTCCGAACTGAATTCTAGCTTCACCTGTATATATCCATCGTAGGGAAACTTCTCCATTCCCATACCCCAGATTTCGAGATCCTTCAATTTCTTCAGGGGTATATGCTTCAAATATTTCTGATAGAAGTCTCGGTAAATCAGCGTTACTTGAGCACCCGAATCTAGAAGAGCCTTAGTATAGACTCCTTCCACTTGAACCGGGATGATGGGCGAAGGACCTATCAACTTGTCAGGGAACTTTTTCGTAGTAGCAGGAGAGGTAGACCCAGTCTGTTGTACTCTAACCCTTGTCCTCACACGTGGTGACTGCGGGCGTACATTGTCTTCCAGCGACGTAGGACCAGACCTCCAGGGAGAGGATCTCCTAGGTCTAGCAGGCACATATAGAGGCCCTCCCTGTCTCCTTTCTGGGCACTGAGCCTTGAAATGACCGAATTCTCTACAGGCGAAACATCTTCCCCACGAGGATGAGGGCACACTTTCTTCCTGTGGCTCATTTGAAAATCCTCTGTCGGAGGCCACAGCAACCGCTGCTGTTCATATATCTGAGAGAGACTTCTGTATTTCAGTCTGCACTTCTACTACTTTCAAGATTGCCCGGCATAGGTCCATGTGTGTCTGTTCCATCTTGACTTGGGCTTCTTGTACGCTCGCGAGAGTCTTTTGTATCTCACCATACACCTGGTTTGATGACTTTGGAGTTGTCTCCGGCTCATATGTCTCTTCCAGATCTTCTTCATCTGATGAACACTCGTTATACTCTATGGGTTGCGCATAGACCTTTTCTCCCCTTCTTCCAAGCTTCTCTTCCAGAAGGGCTTCTTCCTCCCGAACAACTCGAATCAGTTCTAGGTAATTTAACTCTTTATTACCTTCTCGAGTCCTCAGCTGCAACATCACAGGATCTAAAGGTAAGGCACCCTTCAATATCTGACGCATTCTAACCTGATCTACTGTAATGGGGTCTGTTCCTTTCTTCAACAGTACTTGGTACAGTATCTTATCCAGGCGCCTCATGTATTCTGTCATCTTCTCACCCCTTTTCTGGTAAGTATGCTCATATTGGTACATTAGCTCAGCAGCCTTTTCCGTTCGCCCGAAGACTTCCTGTAATATGTTCAGGTAATCTAGAGCAGTACAGTCTCTCTTACTCAGCTTCAGATTCCTGACAGCCTCTGACGCAGATCCCTTTAAGCTCTCAGTAATCCTTTGCTTCTTCTGCACTTCAGAGACGTCCCACTCATCCAGAGCCTGCATCGCTTGTTCTACCCATTCTTCGAAGGTTTCTTCTCCCGCCGGAGTTGGCAAGTTTCCTGAAAATTTTTCCAACTTCTGATATCCGAAGCTGATGTAAGAAGGGTGAGCCCTCTGACACTTATCCACTAGGTCTCCAATAGCAGCAATGAACTCCGGCCCGATCATGGCCAGCGGGCTGGATGCAGGAATGTTTGCTGAATCACCTCGTGGCTTACTTGGCTGGATCAGACGAACTTCCACATCGTCGGTTAGCTGTATACCCAGGCCCTGAAAACACACAGGAACACCCTTTCTCAACTCGAAAAGAACATACGTGTGAGAAGTCTCTGGGTTCACTTTGATGTCCGCTAGAAACCCCCGCTGGTCAGGTGCCAACGCTGCCACGGCCAAGCGGATCTGCTCTTCTGCCCAGGTGTCTAGAGGAATATCCATTACTACACTCAACTCTAACTGGCCACCCTGTGCTTTACACCACTCTGCTGCTTCGTCTGGGTCCATATTTAACCCTTTAAATGCGTTTTTTCCAGAGACTGAGATCCCGGAAACGAGCCCCCACGTGTAGCGCTCACTCCCGGAGGAGCCGCTGAAAATGAACCACGGGTCAGTCTCCCCGCACTAGGGAATAAATATACTCCAGCACCGTTGTGGATTTTATAAATTATATTGTTTACTAAAGTAAAAGGCATATAATGAGACACGGTGTTCGTAGATATATTTACAATATTTCGTATCGCGGTAAACGCGCAGCGGAAAAAGAAATGCGAGACTTCGTATTTCTGAAAAATGCACGACCGAACAGAAAAATACAATGCTTCGTAATTCGGGAAACACGCAGCGGAAAACAAAATAAGATGCAAATCTTTTCTCCTTCTAGGGAGTGAGTCCCGAACAGGTTAAGTCCCGAACTGTGAGTGTATGTGTGTGTTATGGTACCCGGGTACTATTCAACTGGCCAGTGAATCTTTTAAACGATGTCTTCGACTAGTCAAGTTGGGGCCCTGTGGGTTTCAGAAACAAACAACAGCGCACTTTCTTGACTTTGTAAAACCGGCCTTGGAGGCCTCTCACCCATCCGCTGGATCACCAAGGTTCCGCTGACCCAGGACGTCCCTCCGCTCGATGCCTTGCTAGGATACTGGCTACTGGATCTGTTGTCGGGTTCTCTTTGCTCCGACCGTGGCTTGTCCAGCTACCGCCTGCTCTCCCATCCAATGGACCCGCGGTACTCCTAACTCAGGGGTCCTCCGCTTCCTTGACAGCAGCTTGGGGAATGCCTGTGGATCACTGGGTCTCCTTCTTACAAGGCTGGGTAACCCCTCTTGGAATCCTGGTAGGCCGCACCTGCGCTCCGGCCTAGTCACTGTTCCACTCTGCAACACTGCATCCTCTCTCATGCACTCCCTGGCGCGCTCTGACAGCTATCTCCACGAGGCTCAGGATGTACAGCGTCTGTGTCCCACCCACTTCCTGTGTCCGTTTGCAAAGCATGCCAGGAAACGTAGTCCCAATATCTTCTGTGTTGGTCCAGCATGCTTACCATGGTCTCTGTCTCCCTCTGGTGGCCATTTCAAATAAATGCAGCAGAACAGTCTTTTTAAACACAGCGCTACAGTAGTTTTGCAGCATGTTTTTGGGACTGCCCTAGAATGTTGAGGGAAGTATTACTGCTTTTCCTGGTATCAAGCCCTGTTCTTCGGCAGTGTTTTGTAGATGATCCATGAGACCTGTGTATTTTTCAACTCGTAATTTGGACTGATTTTGTCATACATAGTTTAGACAGTTACCTTCGGTCTTAACATATGCGTCTTGCAAAGTACTGTTGAGTTAATTTGCCTGCATTTAAAAATGGGTTGAAATCCTTTCGGATGGAAAGCATGTAGCCATAAAATTGCATTGGAGTGACCCTTTCTCTTGGCTTAGCAGAGGAATGACTGCGTATGGTTTTTACTGTAGTAGGGGTGTAGTTAAGTTTAATGTGAGGTGACAAATTTTGGTCTCCAAATGGAAATAGAAGTGGATAGAGCATTGGCTCTAAGTTTGGAACTAAAATGCTTATCCTTTCGGTTTTTCTTTCTGTGTTTTGAGTTCGGCAATGAATGATAAGATCTCCTTCGAGAGGAGGTTCTCCATCATCATTTTGAAAAATAATAGCTACTTCATTACTGCGAGGTGCATTGTATCTGCGTTGATCGTTCGTGCGATATTGTACTATCGCCATGGTGACAGTTGGTGGTATAGTGCCATTTTGTATAGCCCCTTGTAAGGATTCTTGTTCTACTTCATATAACATTTTGCAGGCTTCTGCAAATGGATTATTTTTATCCATAAAAGAACTTAACTCTGTCATGAGTTCAGGGTTGCATTTGGAATTTTCATTAATCATGAGACGTTGTTTAGCGGCCTCATCGGGATCAATGATATATAGTTGTGCAAACTTTCGGTTATCCTCATTGTGCGGATGAAGAGATGCAGTTCGGTGGTAAATCTGGCCATTAATTCTAAAGCAGTAAGGTCCATAACCGGGAGGAGGAGTAATGTTTGCCCCATGGAAGCAAATGCTAATGAACTGTTGATAGATCGAATGTTTTGTTTGAAAATTTTGGAATGCTTAGGAGTGCCTGTCATTAGACTTTCTATCAAAGGAGCAACTTTAATGGGCTCCATGTATACTTTTCCTTTGCCGCAGCATTGATTGAATAGTCTATCTGATGGCTGCTGTGTATTAAAATGTAGAGCATTGCAGTTGGTGCACAGAACATCGAGTTTTCCACAATAATGTTCTTGCATTTGTTCATCACTTTCTTCATTGTAAATTTTTTTCTTTTAGGTTTTTTGTGCACGTTGCATCTTGTGTGCTAAAGTGTTTTTTATTCTTTCATGACACCTTGCATTTTCATCCATGTTAGCTCTCCTTTCTTTTTAGTATTTTTCTTTGTTTTTCTGAATTTTTTTGGCGTCTGGCATGTCGTGTGTGCTACTTTCTGTGTCATCTCGTCTCCTTTTAGCGACAGATTGTAATTGTAAATTTATATATATTTTTTAATTTTTTTATTTTAGTGTGATTTTTTTTGTGTGTGATTATGTCCGATGGGACTTCTGATTGTTCGGACGCTCTGTGGTGGGCTCAGAGCTGGTGGTGCTGATTGGTGGTGCATTGGTGGGCCAAGTCTTGATGGGTTTTTTTTGTAGTTCTTTAAGGCTGGGGGCAGACTAGCGCAATTTTAACCTGCATTTAGGCGCACTTAATCACGACCGCAGTAGCAGCAAATGACGCGCAATGACGGCCAATATACGAAGTACGGCCGCTCGAAAGTCCGGCCACGCAGCGCAAGTGGAAAATGAACGCATTTTTTTGAGAACGCAGAACCGCTAGTACGGACGTACAGAGTGTGATGCGTCCGCTAGCAGAATGTGTGCATGATTAGGAGATGTCAGACGCTGCTCAAAGATTGCAATTTATTGATAAGCCTTCTATGCGGAACAGTATCAAAAGCCTTACTGAAATCTAAATAAGCATTGTCTACTGCACCATCTTTGTCTATTATTTTTGTTACCCAATCGAAAAAATCAATAAGATTAGTTTGGCATGATCTCCCTGAGGTAAACCCATGTTGTTTCTGATCCTGTAATCTATGTGTTTTTAGATGTGCAACAAACCTTTCCTTTAACATGGTTTCCATTAATTTCCCCACTACTGACGTAAGACTAACTCGCCTATAGTTCCCCGATTCCTCCCTACTACCCTTCTTGTAAATGGGCACAACATTTGCTAATTTCCAGTCTTCTGGGACGACTCCCGTTAACAAGGATTGGTTAAATAAATCTGTTAATGGTTTTGCTATTACACCATTGAGATCTTTTAATAACTTAGGGTGGATCCCATCAGGCCCCATTGACTTATTTGTCTCTACTTTAGACAGTTGCTGTAGAACCTCCTCCTCTGTAAACTCATATGTAAATGTCTTTTTAGTGTTTCCTCCTAACTGAGGTCCCTTTCCTTCCTTTTCTTCTGCAAAAGACTGAACAAAAATATTCATTGAGGCAGTCAGCGAGACTTTTATCCTCTTCTACATACCTTCCTTCCTTTGTTTTTAATCGAACCATTCCTTGTTTTACTTTTCTTTTCTCGTTTATGTATCTAAAAAATGCTTTGTCCCCCTTTTTTACTGACTGAGCTATTTTCTCTTCTGCGTGTGCTTTGGAAGCTCTTATAAATTGCTTTGCCTCTTTCTGCTTATAGGTTTGGCTATCTTCTTCACGCTGAGTTTTTTGATAATTATTGAATGCTATCTTTTTGTTCTTCACTATTTTGGCCACTTCTGTAGAGTACCACAGTGGTTTCTTCCCTTTTTTGTTTTTGCTAACAAGCCAAATGCAATTGCCTGTGGCCTTCAATAATGCCTCCTTTAAATAATCCCAATTATTGTTTATATCTTGTATAAATTTCTTATTTGAATAAACTCTCCCGCAGAATAGTGCACAGGAATTATAAGGAAATTCCTATAACCTTCTTTAACCAGGATAGCAGGAAACAGCAATAATTAAAACCGTTTATTATAAACAAATCATTAAAACATTTCAAGCATAGCTACCAGAACGCGTTTCGCCTAAAAGGCTTCTTCAGCTGATTTCATAGAAAACAGAGATACACTATGTATCTCTCCACTTCAGAGAGTTTCATCAAAAGAATCCTAAAGGGTTAAAATGTATGGGGATCAGAAGGGTGAAAGGACATTGGAGAGGAGGGGATATTAGATAGACAGCTAGCCCGGGAAGAGATGAAGTGGATTTTCCAATTAGAATCATTGACTCCGCAGGGTCTAAATGAGGTGTTTGAAATAGTACATTTTCTATGAAACCTGACTCTCTAGACACCCCCTCTTTGCGGGCAGCCCGGCTACTGGGAGCGCCATCCTCAGCGCCTCGAGCAGCTTGACCCGCCTGCTTCTAATTCTCTGCCCTGGAGCCATTATGAATTTCCAGAGGGCCGCTCTGTGCCTTCTGATGTGGAGTGTAGTGTAGGTAGCGTAGCTGAATGACACACCAGACAAGCTGTATGTTCAAACAGGATTCTCTCTTTATGGAAGGTTCACAGGGATATTTATACAAAATACAGCAATGCACAGTCAAACTTCCCACCCCCCAAAAATTCTGATTGGTTGGTGCCAAGACCACTGCAGGCTTCCTTCAGGTCCTCTTTAGGCTTCACGTAGGTCCACTGGCTTTATGCAGATGAAGTCTTGACCACACAGTGACCACACACAGTGATTTACATAACCCATTGTAAAGGAAACCAGATGGTAGGTGGCTGAGACAATGGTGACTCTCAGCCTTTCAGACATGTAAACAGATAAACAAAGAGAAAGGTCTTTTGCATAATCATAAGTTATTCAAACTTGTTTACATTCTATAAGAAAGAACCTTCAACCTTCATCTTAGTTCACATTTCCATAAAGAAATAAAAGTATATTTAAAACTAAAACCAAGCAATGTACAATACATTTAAAACCACACAATATAAATGAACATAAAGGCCCCTATTACACGCTTCGCGCAAGAAAAAAAAGTTAGCACGCGCAAATTAACGCGGTAGTACCCTCCAAGCGCAGTTTTTCAGCCTTCAACTTTTTTACAAGCGCAAATCTGACACGCAAAGCCGGAGGAAATGAACGTTGTGTGCATGAATCGGTGGGCAGACTGTTTTTTTCACGGGATTCAGCCAATCAGAATTAAGAACAACCATTTTCTAACGTTAGGTTGTTGCGCCTGTCAAAGTCATTCTGCGTATATGTGCTGGAGCAAAAAAGTTTTTTGGACAATTAATAAATTTTATTGTTTGGGTATGTGTAGAATGTGTAACTGTACTGTGCTGTATTTTTTTTTGTGCTGGTGTATTTAGTTTCGGCCAGGACGATCAAAGTTACAGTTACTACCTGCTTTTCAAAGACGTTATGAAAATGCGCGCAAACGTTCGTTGTGCAAAGATTGTAATACCAGCCGCGTACCAGCGCACGAGCGCATTTGCACTGTCAATGTTAAGTATAGGATGCGCGCAGGAACTTGCGCTGGGTTCGCGCAGGGTCACTTGCGTTGGACGTTAACGCACATCGTTTGCGCGAACGTCGTACTACGACGTTCCGCGCAAATGGTCTTGTCCTCGTGCAAAAGCGCATTTGCGCGCACGCAAATGCGCTGCACTAAGCGTGTAATAGGGGCCAAAGTCTTTGCACAGCAAATGTATGTACACTTTTGGGGTTTTCGCCATGGGAATAAACATCTTGGGATTTGATGCTGGGAGCGCAATGTCACTTCTATGACAAGAAGTGAAATAGTTGTATGCAGCTTTAGGGACTCATTAACATTTTCTCTTAGTGTAGGAAATTGTTGTCGGGTGAAACCGAAAGTAAAAAGAATAATGCCCTCACACGCATGCGTTGCTGCCAAAGAGAATCGAAAGTGAAAGGAGCGGCGACTCCACATATGCATATCGAAACCGGAACAGTGGGTGAATGGAAATGACGTATGGAGAATACCAGAAGAGGAAACATACGGAAGTGAAACATATGCGAACATGGAGGAGTGATGAACAACCAGCGGTTACCAATTAATTTGTGATGGACTGACTATATAAAGAGACAATGAGAAGGGAGTAATTATTCTGAACCAGCCAACTGAGGAAGTCGGATGTGTTACCAACGAAATGAGTCTTGGCGGATATGGTTGTAAGATCTTCTTTATATTTGATTTTATTAATGTTTTAAATAAATTTGTTTCTGAATTTATGGTAATGCGGTTGGAGGAATTTATCTGTTCACAATACTTCAACCTGGCGGCATCCGCTGTCTGACCAGAAGCAAGTATAAGAAGGGATTTAGGGAACCCATTATAAAAAAATCCCCCTAGCGTTTAAACAGGAGAGCCACTGAAATCACGGGCTCAAAACCAAGTGAGTAAGCCACTTTTGAATATATCCTGCATGCGAATACAAAAAGGAAGGATGCTCTGCACTATGTGCTCTGTTTTCTTTACATATATGATCCGGAGGAACTGTTCCAGTTCGAAAAAGGAGGGCCCTATCCTGAATGAAAAGAGGGCAAGGCGAAAATTCACAGAACTATTCCTTATTCATATAAGGGAGCTCTGAAGAGAGTGAGTTCTTAAACAAAGGGGGGGGGGACTTATATAAGAACAATTGATTACAATATACTGCGCAATGAGAAATGTTTTATTACTATTTCTTTAAGGCTTTTTTTGAATGAGAAGTAGTGAAAAGAACCAGAATTGAGATAAGTACTAATAGACGGTGTTCTTATACCGTTCTCGTCACAGGGTTTAAGGTGAAGCACTGCATGTTAAAAAACCTCTAGGGAGCCACTAAGTGGGCCGAAAGTTTATGCGCTGCACTATTTGTTATGTGTTGGATTTTGTAAGGAAGGTGTTGTATATCATCTTTTATGAGTGAGAGCGGCATTGGAGGTAGAATAGTTACATAGTTACATAGTTATATAGGCTGAAAAAAGACATGCGTCCATCGGGTTCAGCCTCTCCCACATAACCTACTGCTTTTGATCCAAAAGAAGGCAAAAAACCCAGTCTGAAGCGCTCGCCAATATGCAACATACTGGGAAAAAATTCCTTCTTGACCCCAGAATGGCAGTCAGATTTCTCCTTGGATCAAGAAGCTTTTACCCACATATTAAATATTATAACCCTTAATATTCTGTGTCTGCAGGAAGTCATCCAGTCGTTTTTTAAAAGTCTGTACAGACTCTGACCCAACCACCTTAACAGGCAGAGAATTCCACAGCTTTATTGTTCTCACCGTAAAATAACCCTTCCTATGCTTTAAGCTAAATTTTCTTTCTTCCAGTCTAAATGGATGACCCCTTGTCCTATGTATAGTCCTGTTAATGAATAGGTTATCAGACAATGGTTGATAATGGCCCCGTATACAATACATTGTTAAAAAACAAGCGCCAGACCACATCTATTTTCTAGCATACATCCTCTCCCCCAGGATTACAGTTGCCTGGTCCCCAACCTCCTGTCTGTGCAGTAGTTCCGCCACGTTGCCGAGTAACTGGTGGAGACCAGTGATGAGCCGAACACCCCCGAGTTCGGTTCGCATTTGAACTCGAACTTTCCAAATGTTTGAATTCAAACTCGAACTCAATACAAGTCAATGGGGCTGAAAATTCGATTTTTAGAGTGTCCTCCAAGAGGGCATTTATGCTAGATATTTGCCATAAAAGGTGTATGGGGGTCCGGGTATTGCCCTGGGGACAGGAAACAAGGACAGAAAGTTGAGAAAAAAACGTTTTTAAAGGGACAGTGAGTTTTCCATGAAATAAGGTTTAAAGATAAAAACGAAAAATTCCTTCAAATATCGTGCCTAGGAGGTCCCCATAACCTGCCCGTGAAGTGGCAGATTTCTAGGATGTATAGAAATATGTAAAAACCAAAAAATTACATTTCAAATTACGGTAAACGCTTTTCCTTTAATCTATCCATAAACAACTGCTTGGGGCGGCAGTCTGTATGAAAAGAGGAGACATTTTCAGACACGCAGAAAAAGTTTAGTGATTTTTTGGCTAAATTATTGTGAAACTTATGCAGGCTTTGGATGAAACTAACAATAGGTGCTTTAAAATTGGGCCTTTAGCGTCGGCAACAGTGCCGTCACACAGTAACCCCTCTGAGGATATGAATCTGATACAGGCGTCAGTGGCAGTGCACCCAAATATTGTGCCTTTGGTGCCAGGCCAGCAAGTGCCATCATACAGTAACCCCTCTGTGGTATTGTGGTAGAGTGCAGGGGTGGACCATGCGGTCAGGGCCGGTGCAAGACTATTTTGCACCCTAGGCAAGACCAGCTACTTGCACCCCCCCAAAAAAAAAAAGAACGACACAACATGAAACTGCTAAATTTCTTTTTATTTAAGAATAAAGTTTGGAAAGCACCAATAGTAAAGGTAAAATAATTATAAATAAACTGTATTAAACCATTTTAAATTAACTCTATTAAACAAATTAAAATTAACGAAAAAAAAAAATAAGAGTTGTCACGTAAATTTCAATTTCAGACACATCAAAATTTCACTTTGCGTGCCTTATCCTTTGCAAATTTTCATCATGTGTATATATATATTGCCCAGGCCAGCTCACATCATGCGTATATATATATTGCCCAGGCCAGCTCACATCATGCTCACAGACAGTCACAGATGCGCCATCATGCGTATATATATTGCCCAGGCCAGCTCACATCATGCGTATATATATTGTCCAGGCCAGCTCACATCATGCTCACAGTCACAGATGCGCCATCATCATAGGCGTGCGCAAGAGTGTGCACCCAAAAGCTCAAACACATGAAAAAAATGATGTTTTATATATATATATTTATATATATATACACACACACACACACAGCCTTATGCATACATACACATGCACACACTCTCACACATTCAGCCTAAATATATCATTACAATCAGGGTAATTCAAGGAGAATCGAAAAGTCACCGCAGTTCGGCGACCCTGCGGTGTACAGCAAGCATCACAGGGTCCCCGAATTGCAGGGAAAGGTTGCCGCAAACCCACCGATAACTAACCGCAAAACCCGGCGAATGCACGCCGAAAACCCGCAAAAACATCTAGGTTAACCCGCCGGAAAAAGCCGAGCAGGAGACGATCACACACAGCGAAGCCGCCAGAAAAAGCCAAAACCGCAGACGAATGGAGTGAATAAATTAGCAAAACAGTTTGCTTGAATGTTTGAAAAGTGAAACGCTGTTTGCAAAGAAACTACTGAGCGAAAATGTCTGAAATTTACATATGATCCAATGAATGATAATAAAAAGGGCTGTTACAGAAAAAATATGTTAAAAAAAAATCCAGGAAAATGCTTAAAATATCCTAAACAAATCTATAAATAAAGAGACTTTTTAGTGCAGAATTTTATAATGAACGGTTTATTAGATATTGAATTAAAACGGGAATATTTTTAACATTAAAGCCTATGGGATTCGCCTGAATAAACTTGCCGAATTAAACCACCGAATGGCAGGGCATTTCTGGAACTTTTCACTGCTGGTTTGTGTTCTCTGAATAGCCGAAGCATTGCTTTTTTATGGGGATTCACTGCCCTCGAACAGGCACCGAACAGGCACCGTATGTGCAGGCAATTCGACAGGATTTGGTGAATCGCCTGCTCTCTGCATAGCCGAATGGCCAGGAAAGGTAACTGAACGCTGATTTTCAGCGTTCGGTTACCTTTCTCCAGCCATTCGGATCTCTTTGGATAACCCTGTATGTTTATAATTCAGAGGTGCAGCAACCTTGGCCATCCAGTTGTTTTTGAACTACATTTCCCATGAGTCTCGACTAACCCAATTAGTGGCTGAGTATTGTGGCCGATTGTGTTTTATGAGTATCAGGGTTATTCAGAGAGAGATGCAACTCAGGAGAATGACTGGAGAAGTGAAAATTCTAGGTCAAAATAGCCAAACAAGAAAAATTCTCCCATTTATCTCACTTTCCAAATCGGCTATTTGGTCCATATTGTTCTCTTTTCCTGACATTCTCCTGGTTTTCACCTTTCTCTGAACAACCCTGAGAGAGAGGTGAAAGCCAGGAGAACTGGCAGGAGAAGAGAACAATCTAGACTAAATAGCCGATTTGGAAAGTGAGATAAATGGGAGAATTTTTCTGCTTTGGCTATTTTGACCTAGAATTTTCTCTTCTCCAGTCATTCTCCTGAGTTTCACCTTTCTCTGAATAACCCTGTCAGGGTTATTCAGAGAGCGGTGAAAAGAAGGAGAATGACTGGAGAATGGAAAATTTTAGGTCAAAATAGCTGATTTAGAAAGTGAGATAAATGGGAAAAGAATGTAAGAAGTTTTAGGAGAGAAATTAACACCTCTCACTCAGACACCACCCCTCATTCTACATACAATGTATCAAATTCATTAGACCAGACTAAACACACCTGTTGTTTACCAGGTCATTTAGAGGTGAGAATCTTTGCATGTACATATTAGTTTTTAATTCAATATCTAATAAACTGTTGCTTATAATATTCTGCAGTAAAGAGTCTCTTTATTTCTAGATTTAGTATTGTTTAAGCATTTTTTATACTTTTTTCAAAATTTCCTTTTTTTTGCGAACTCGAACCGAACACACCCAAAAAGTTCGAAGTTCGCAAACTTTCGAACGACCAAAGTTTGAATCGAACTCCGAACTGATCGAACTGAACAGCTCATCCATAGTGGAGACCTTCATCGTACACAGTCAGTGTGCTAGAGGCTGTGGTCCAGCCTTTAGCTGAGGCTGCTGCTGTCGCTGAGGCTGCTGCTGGGGTTGAGGCTGCTGCTGGGGATGAGGCTGATCCGCAGCATGGAGGACATGGTGGCCTCGGGCCGTGTTCCGCTCTGATATATTAGGGGTGATGGGGGTCTGGTGAGCGGGGTTCTGGTGTGGGTGCAGCTTCTGGTGGTGCCTGTGAAGATGCTGGAGGTGAGATGTCCAGTAATCTAAACATGTCTTCCTCCTCCAGGAAGTCGGACAGCGAATGTTCACTTAGGTAGTGATGTTGAACGGGGGGGGAGCAGATGATGAGGTTCGTGGGGGAGACTGGGCATCAGGTGTTGTATCTGTGAAGAGAGGACAGTTTGACATGAGTGCAATGCTCGATGTATTGGATGTATGTCCAATAAATAGCAAAACATTAAAGTGTTAGACACAGGTGCCAGCATGGTTTCAGATGCAAATAAATGTGAATCCGTTTCTACTTGCAGGCCTTTTCTTTTACACATGTCAAGCACAGGTATAGGAGATCTGTAGATTGACACCTGCATGTAGTGTTACTATATCAGCCATGTTGAACTGGGACACATATTTGTAGTGCTCACTCCCGGAGGAGCCGCTGAATTTAAACCTCGGGTCAGTCTCCCCGCACTAGGGAATAAATATACACCAGCACTGTTGTGGATTTTACAAGTTATATAGTTTACTGATCTCAAATAAACTGGCATATATATAGCAGCACGGTATACATATATATTTACAGTAGTTCGTAATGCGAGAAACACGCAGTGGAAAAGAAAAAGGAATTTTAACCCCTTCGTTGTTGTAATGTGAGTCCCGTTCAGGTTGTGTCCCAAGAAGGTGTATGTGTATGCGTGTATTGGTACCCGGGTACAAGATTCAACTGGCCAGTGAATGATTTCAATGTGTCTTCGACTAGTCACATTGGGGCCCTGTAGGTTTGGACAAAACTGCAGCGTGCTTTATTATTTTACTGTGGCCGGGAAGGCCTCTCACCCATCCGCCAGATACTCTGCGCTCTGCTCGACCCTGGATGTCTCTCCGCTCGACTTGACTGGGACTCTGTGCCACCGGATCCGCTTGTCTTGCTTGTCTGTTTCTGCCACAAGATGCTCAGCTCACCGCCTGCACTCCCATTAGATCATCGCGGTCTCCTAACTCGGGGTCCTTCAGCAACTCTGTATCTGTGTAAACTTCTCAGCGGTGGATCACTAGGTCTCTGGCAAGTAATGTGAACCGATCTCCAGCTCCGCAAGGGCGCACCTGTGCTCCGGCCTGGTCACGATCGTTGTCTGTCTCACGTGCGTCTTGCTCTCTTCACTCCTCGGCGCGCTCTGGCTTTCCTCTGCAAGAGGCTGCGGATGTAAGTCCTTTCTTCCCACCCACTTCCTGTTCCCACGCAAAGCATGCTGGAAAACGTAGTCCCATTGTCCAGTGTCTTACATTGCGCTTGTCTCCCTCCGGTGGCCAAAAATAAGTACTACAGCAACAGTGTTTTAAACCAGCGCTACACTCTCCCCCTCCTAGAACTCTTGGGTCTCTCCAAGGAGGTATAACAGTTGCATTACATTTCAACATAACATTAGGCAACATATACAGGCTCAGCAGCAAGCATACAATGGGTCAGATACACGTCTTCAAGTTGACTCATGCTTTTGACTACCTCAGCTAACATAGCAGACACTTTGGGCAACCTTCGCACTGCGGTGACAGCCTCTTCAGTGCTATGTCCTGGTGAGTCGTAGGTGAGTCTCTGGGGCGGTCGAATAGAGCGTTTTGGTTCTGGCTCAATCAGTTCCTCTTCAGGTGGAAGTACTACAGGTGCGGGTTCAGTTCTTCCTTCCACAACTGGAACAGACATCTCTTTGGAGTATGATCCTTCCAGTGAAGGCATAGAACTGTAATCATAAGATGCGGCTTCAGGAACTACAGGGATTTCAGAAGTCTCGGGAACTTCCAATTGGAATTGAGGAGCCTCAGGTCTCAGGTTATTTTCCCAAAGTTCAGGAACTGGAATGACCTCTTCAGGTTCTAGTGAGTGCATCTCGCATCAGGTCAGCGGTGCATTGTTCGGACATCGACCATCAGAATATTCGGCCACTCTTCGATTCTTACCTCCGATCCGAAGGCGCGGCCCGTCCACCGCGCTTCGGGATAGCGAGCGGCATGTGAGTAAGATACGAATAATTACTCGACGGAGATCACCATAAGATCCGAATATTCACTCGACGGAGATCACCATAAGATCCGAATATTCACTCGACGGAGATCACCATAAGATCCGAATATTCACCCGGGGGAGATCCGATCCCCATATCCGTACGGCCGCTCCGCAGACGTCACATACATCAGCAAGGTCAGTGAGCCAGCTGCTCGGGACGCTGAGTGCCGTGTGGCTCAGTGGTCGGGCTGGTTCTACGCAGGGGTCCCCTCCACAGCCCGCTAACCCTTCCCCAGGGTCACTCCAGGCCGCATGAGACGCCGAGTGCCGTGACACTCGGTAGTCGGGCCAGCGGTAAGCGCAGTGGGGGTACGCAGATAGGAGCACACCCGCAGGCGGACAACACTCATTCCGCCACACTGGTGGCAGCGGTGGGATAAGCTCTCTGCAGGGACCCCAAGGAGATCCTCACGATGGCCGAGTACGGCGCCTACAAGCGGGACGTTCTGCGGGGCATGTTAGAGAATCGGGGAGGCACCCCGGGCTCCAAAAGCCGGGACGCGATGATTGAGGAGCTACGGAGATTAGACCAAGGGGCGGCGTTCGCAGTGTTACCCGCTGACACCGCACCTGCACCTGTCCCTGCCGAGTCCGACGAAAGCGATCTCCAACGGAAGGTGCGGCAGCGGGCCGCCCTCTACGGGTCGGCCCCATCGGAGGCTGTCATGCAGAATTTGATTCGGGAGATTAGTCAGGAAGAGGAGCGGGAAAAAGAGCGTGCACACGAGCTACGGCTGGCTGAAGTGCGGGGCCGACGGGACAGCAGCCCTCGTTCGGACCGTTCCACTGGCCGTAAAGTGCCTGTCCAGGCGTTTAAGGAGTTCCGGGAGACGGAAGAAGAGATAGAGACCTACCTCCAGGACTTCGAACGCCTGTGCCAAGTGCACGAAGTACACCGTGCCGACTGGGTGAGAATCCTGGCGTGCAAGTTGACCGGTCGGGCCGCCGAGGCCTACCGCACGGTGCCGGACGAGGAGGCCACCAATTACGCGCACGTGAAGCAAGCGTTGCTGAGCCGGTTCGCTGTGACCCCGGAAGCCAGCCGGGCGAAGTTCAGGAACTCTAGCCGGCCCAATGGTGCTACCCACGTTGAGTGGGCTCACCGATTGCAACGGGACTTACGCACCTGGTTCCTGGGTAGCAAAGCGGAGACGGTGACCGAGATTACCCAGCTACTGCTGCTCGAGCAGTTCTTCAAGCACACCCCCTCCGCCATCCGGGAGTGGGTGCGAGATAAAAAGCCTCAAACAGTACAGAAAGCGGCTATTTGGGCCGACGAGTATACTGACACTGTGAAGGTTACCGGGGGGAGCGATCCCCACCTGTCCGCCCCGCTCTACCTGCTCCTCCACCTCCAACACCGGCAGCTCGGACGCCGGCGGCGCGACCCACCAGTCGGCCCAACAACTTGGCCAACGTCCGTTGCTACGGGTGTAACCAAGATGGGCACTACAAACAAAATTGCCCCAACCGACCGGACTTGACACGACTTCCCGCCAGACCTTCACCGGCCGCCCACTGCTACGACGCCGAAACCCCGTGGCCGGAGGTCCCGGAAGAATGGGAGCGGCTACACGAGGCAGACCCGGTGCAAGCCGCCTCGGCCGACAACCGCCATCATCACCGTCAGGCGGTGTGGATAAACGGGCGAGCTGCTGAGGGGCTCCGGGACTCCGGGGCTACTATCACCCTGGTACGACCCCATTTGGTCCAGCAGAACGACCGCCTGCACAACACCATCGCAGTACGGGTAGCCAGAGGGAAGGTTCTCCGGCTTTAGACGGCACACGTCCACCTGGACTGGGGGTCCGGGGAGAAGGTGGTGAGGGTGGGGTTGTTGAACCAACTGCCAGCCGAGGTGCTCCTCAGTAACGATTTGGGACGGCTGGTCTCTTCTTATTCCACAGATGCGGCCGCCCCAGTAACCACCCGGCAACAGAGCCAACGCCACGACAGGGGCACTCCGATTGGGACCCAGGTGAGATCCCAACCGAAACCTCCCCGACCCCCTACTCCCAGACGAATCCCGACTTCCCCCTTCCCACCTGACCCCCCTTCCCCGTGGAGCTCCCCGGAGACGCTTCGCCACCAGACCCAGACCGACCCCACGCTACAGTGCTACCGGGATCGGGCCGGTCAGGGCCTGGACGACAAAAGAAAGGACAGCATAGAGTGGGAGGATGGCTTTCTCTATAGGTACACCGCGAGGGAGGGGTCCAAGAAGAAGCAGGTTCCACAGAAGCAGATGGTAGTACCCAGGGCCCTAGACAGGAACTTCTGCGCCTGGCTCATGATATCCCCCTTGCAGGACACCTGGGGCAGAAGAAAACTTGGCACCGGTTGGCGCGCGCGTTCTTCTGGCCCCGCCTCAGCGAAGACACCCGCGAGTATTGCCGCACCTGCCCGGTTTGCCAAAAGACGGGGAAGGTCGGGAATCACCCGAAAGCGCCCATGCACCCCATGCCCATCATCCAGGAGCCCTTTAGCCGGGTGGCGGTCGACATCATTGGGCCGTTACCACGGCCCAGTGCCACCGGTAAAAGGTACATACTCACCGTAGTGGACTATGCCACCCGGTACCCTGAGGCCGTGGCCTTGGCCAACATCCAGGCGGACACCGTAGCGGACGCTCTCCTACGGGTGTTCACGAGGGTGGGGTTTCCCCGGGAAATCCTGTCTGATCAGGGTACCCAGTTCACCGCTGAGCTCACCCAGCAGCTCTGGCGTCTCTGCAGTGTTAAGGCGCTGCACAGCGCCCCGTATCACCCCCAGACAAACGGGCTGTGCGAGCGGTTTAACGGGACCATGAAACAGCTCATCCGGGCCTTCGCGCACGAAAGCAAGGATTGGGAGAAGTATTTACCCCACCTACTGTTCGCCTACCGGGAAGTTCCTCAGGAATCCACCGGATACTCTCCCTTCGAGCTGTTATATGGGCGCCAGGTGAGGGGGCCTCTGGATTTGGTTAGGGCTCAGTGGGAGGAGGAGCAGGAGGAAGATGGGGTTCCTGTACTAAGTTATGTCTTGAAGCTCCGGGAGCGCTTGGCAGAACTCACGGGGTTTGTACAAGAGAACATGGAAACGGCCCAGGCTCAGCAGAAGACGTGGTACGATCGTGCTGCTTGCAGTCGCTCGTTCCTTGTGGGGCAGAAGGTTCTGGTGTTGAAGCCACAGCGGCAGAACAAGCTGCAGGCGGCCTGGCAAGGCCCCTACAGGGTGGTAACCCAACTGGGGGATACCACCTATGTGGTTGTTAGTTGCGCAGACACCAGAATCCAGCGGACGTTCCACGTCAACATGCTGAAGGCCTACCATGAACGACCGGAAACGGTGGACGCCATATGCGCGCCGGCCACCGAGGAGACGGAACTATTTCCTTTGGTGGAACTCCCTGGGATAGCCAAGAAGCCTTCCGGGGTGGATCAGGTGCAGCTGGGGGAGGAGTTAGGGCCTGAAAAGCAGGCGCGGCAGTTGCTCCACAACTACCGGGGGGTTTTCTCGGCTCTCCCGGGATACACTGACCAGGCCGTCCATCAGGTTGACACCCCCGGTCAGAGACCCCTTCGGCAGCCCGCATACCGACTCCCGGAAGCGGTCCGCGAATCCATGCGGGCCGAGATCCGGGAGATGTTGGAGCTGGGGGTCATTGAACCGTCAGCCAGTCCATGGGCGTCGCCCGTGGTCCTGGTGCCCAAGAAAGACGGTACCACCAGGTTCTGTGTCGACTATCGGCGGATAAACGACTGTACCATTACAGACGCTTATCCCATGCCCCGAGTCGACGAGTTGCTAGATCAGATCTCCCGGGGTCATTTTCTGACCACGGTCGATCTGTGCAAGGGGTACTGGCAGATTCCCCTTGCCGAGGAGGCGACCCCGAAGTCGGCCTTCATCACCCCATTCGGCTTGTACCAATTTCGAGTCATGCCGTTCGGGATGAAGAACGCCCCTGCTACCTTCCAGCGGTTAATCGATGGCCTCCTCGATGGCCTCCAGGGGTTCGCTTGCGCATACCTGGATGACATAGCCATCTATAGCCAGACCTGGGAGGAACACCTGGACCACGTAGGGACAGTCTTGGACCGGATTAGGGACGCCAACCTGACCCTTAAGCCCGAGAAATGCAAGGTGGGGATTGCCGAAGTGCAGTACCTCGGCCACCGGGTGGGGTGCGGGATACAACGGCCAGAGCCTGCCAAGGTAGAAGCCATCCTAGACTGGCCCACCCCTGTGACCAAGACCCAGGTCCTCGCCTTCCTGGGCACCGCGGGGTACTACCGGAAGTTTGTACCCCATTACAGTGACCTGGCCAAACCCCTGACTGACCTGACGAAGAAATCCCTGCCCCGTCAAGTCCTGTGGTCCCCGGAGTGCGAGCAGGCCTTCCAGCAATTGAAGGCCGCCCTGACCCAAGCTCCCCTGCTAGCAGCTCCCAACTATAACAAACGTTTTGTTGTCCATACAGACGCTTCAATGTTCGGACTGGGAGCTGTCCTAAGTCAAGTGGGGGACGACGGGGGGGATCACCCGGTGGCGTTCATCATCCGGAAGCTGTTACCACGGGAGGTGGGGTATGCTGCGGTGGAGAAGGAGTGCCTGGCCTTGGTCTGGGCCCTACGGAAGCTCCAACCCTATGTCTACGGTCGGTCCTTCACCGTGATGACCGACCATAACCCCCTGGTGTGGTTCAACCGAGTGGCGGGGGAAAATGGCCGCCTGTTGCGGTGGAGCCTGGCTCTCCAACCCTTTAACTTTACCATTCAATACCGGCCCGGGTCGCAAAACGGTAACGCAGATGGGTTATCGCGGCAGTCGGCCCGGGAACCGGGGGATTGGGGAGCACCGACTACCCCGGTACGACCCGTTGGGGTCCAACCGGGTGCGTCGGACCTTGGGAAGGGGGAGGAGTGTCACGGAATGGCCCAACACCCCCAGCCAGGGGCGGTTCAGGGCGACGTGGGTTTGTGCATAGACCTTTAGGTGCCGTTGCACCCGCGGAGTTCCGCAAGTTAGTTTATTTAGATGTGGTTTTGTGTGTGGTGTAATAAAAGTGTCCCCAAGTGTATTGCGAAATGTATGTGAATCCCTTTGTGTGCCTTGCCCGCCGCCATTTTCCCAGCGCCTCGTGGATCCGGTCGGAATGATCGGATCGGAAAATGGCCGATTCGGACCATCCGGTCGAATCGCAAAATGGTCGATTCGGACCATCCGGTCCGAATCGGCAACTCCCCGATTCGTAACCGCCAATGCGAATCGGGTCCCGGGTGCCTCCTGCCAGCGATGGCCAATGGGACTTGTGTGGGCGGGCAGGGATTCCCATTGTTCTGACTTTCTGGTAATGTTTATAAATATATGTGATGTGTAAAAAATAAACAGATTATCTAGTGCATTCAGCTCCGCCTGGTGACTTTTATTTTCGGCCGTATTTCTGAGATCCCGCGCGGTCTTCAGAGTACGGCAGCTTAAGATACGACACCGAACACCCTGTGCCTGCATCTCGCATCAGGTCAGCGGTGCATTGTTCGGACATCGACCATCAGAATATTCGGCCACTCTTCGATTCTTACCTCCGATCCGAAGGCGCGGCCTGTCCACCGCGCTTCGGGATAGCGAGCGGCATGTGAGTAAGATACGAATAATTACTCGACGGAGATCACCATAAGATCCGAATATTCACTCGACGGAGATCACCATAAGATCCGAATATTCACTCGACGGAGATCACCATAAGATCCGAATATTCACCCGGGGGAGATCCGATCCCCATATCCGTACGGCCGCTCCGCAGACGTCACATACATCAGCAAGGTCAGTGAGCCAGCTGCTCGGGACGCTGAGTGCCGTGTGGCTCAGTGGTCGGGCTGGTTCTACGCAGGGGTCCCCTCCACAGCCCGCTAACCCTTCCCCAGGGTCACTCCAGGCCGCACGAGACGCCGAGTGCCGTGACACTCGGTAGTCGGGCCAGCGGTAAGCGCAGTGGGGGTACGCAGATAGGAGCACACCCGCAGGCGGACAACACTCATTCCGCCACACCGGGTTGTAGATCCTGTATCCGAACTTTCAAGTCATAGTTCCGCTTATTCATCTGTTCCCTGTTTCCTGAGGTCAAACGGGCCTGTTAAAACGCAGAGACCAAGTTCTTCCGAAGTCTATCCACATAATTTCTATGAGAAGCTACCGATGTCTGGTCCAGAGATAGCTCAAACGCCAAATCAACTGGCAGTCAAGCTTCCCTTCCGAACATAAGACGGTACGGTGAGTATCCAGTAGCGTCACTCTCCGTACTGTTGTATGCATGTACTAGCGTAGCTATGTGACGACTCCAGCTCTGCTTCTCTCTGTTTGACAGTGTCCCCAACATATTTAGCAGCGTGCGATTGAACCTTTCGGGTTGAGCATCACCTTGAGGGTGATATGGTGTAGTTCGGGTCTTCTGAATTCCCAGCAACTCCAGTAATTGCCCAACAAGCCGGCTCTCAAAGTCTCTACTCTGATCAGAGTGTATTCTCCTTGGTAGGCCATAGTGAACAAAGAACTTTTCCATTAAAACCTTCGCCACCGTAGGAGCACGTTGGTCTTTCGTGGAAAAAGTTTGGGCATAACGTGTGAAATGATCAGTCACTACTAGAATATTTCCCTGCCCACTAGCATCCGGCTCTAAGCACAGAAAATCAATGCACACCAAATCCATGGGTCCTTGACTTTGTAGGTGGCTCATTGGAGCGGTTCGGGTCCGTAGGGTCATCCTTTGGATACACCTCAGACATGAATGGCAGTAACTTTCCACTTCAGCTCTCATGCAGGGCCAATAGAATCTGTCTCGCACCAGCTTAAAAGTTCTCTCTGCACCTAAATGTCCATGTTCATCGTGTAACGACCGCAGCACATCCTCTCTGTGCTTAGTGGGAAGGAACAACTGTTGGGTCTCTTCAGCATTGTTCGAGGGGCCCCTTCGGTAGACCACCCCATCCAACATCTTCAACCGTTCCCACTCTTTGTATACCAATCTGGCCCCTTCTGGGGAATTTGTCAGAAGAATCTCCCGTTGGTTCACGTTCATGGTCAATGCAATCAAAGGGTCTTCAGCCTGATCAGTTCTCAGGTCCTGTTTCGAGAAAGTAGGCAAACTTTCATCCCTCAGCTGCGTAGGATTACAATAGAACTCTGGAACAGCCGCAGCCATAACTCCTATGGCTTCCGCTTCAATCCCTCCCTTGACCCGGCGCTCTGCTCCTTGACATAAAGCTTGCACCCCATCTGGAGTTAACTGAGTCCATTCTATTAGTGTAGGGTCTTCTCGACAAAGCATCGGCATCTCGATTATTCACCCCAGGGCGATACTTCAGGCTGAACCGAAACCCTGACAGAGCGGCCAACCATCCAGCTTCGAAGTAGCAAGGACGTAGGTAAGGGGATTGTTATCCATCTTTATCACAAATTCGGCTGCATACAGATAGTCTTTTAGCTTATCTACCACCGCCCACTTCAAGGCTAGAAACTCCAACTTGTGGGTAGGATAGTTCTTTTCTGAAGGCGTAAGGCTCCGGCTCACATACGCTACAGGCCTTAGCTAT
This sequence comes from Leptobrachium leishanense, assembly GCA_009667805.1. Taxonomy (NCBI): domain Eukaryota; kingdom Metazoa; phylum Chordata; class Amphibia; order Anura; family Megophryidae; genus Leptobrachium; species Leptobrachium leishanense. The sequence continues at coordinate 100,276,597 of CM019071.1, forward strand.
CCACCATACTCTTGGTACAGGACTCCCCCTAGACCTTCTCTGCTGGCATCCACATGCAGTTCGTATGGCTTGTGAGGATCCGCGTAAGCCAAAACAGGAGATCGAGTTAGACTCTCTTTCAGCTTCGCGAAAGCACCTTCGCATTGACTAGTCCATTCTCCCTGGATAGATTCTCGAGCCTTCCTTGGCCCTGGAGCCGACGGATTTCGGTCAGAGGCCTTGTGGCCTTCTTCTGTGTCTTCTTTCTGTAGGAGCTTGTTCAGTGGTTGAGCTATCTTGGCAAATCCTCCTACAAATCTTCGGTAATAGTAGCATAATTCCAAGAAAGATCTGAGTTCAGTAACATTTCGTGGTCTAGGCCAAGAAGCTACGGCTTCCAATTTTCGAGGATCTGTCGAAACACCTTCTGCTGAAACAACATGTCCCAGATACGTAACGGAAGGTAAACAGAATTGACATTTCTCCAGAGACAGTTTCAACCCTCTTCATGGAGCCTCTTCAAGACCTTCTCCAACTGCTGTTCATGTTCTTCCAGAGTCTTCCTGAACACAATAATATCATCCAGATACACTAATACTTTGATCAGGTTCATGTCCCCAACGGTCTTCTCCATTAACCGTTGGAACGTGGCTGGAGCTCCCGTAAGGCCTTGAGGCATTCTGTTGAACTCAAAGAACCCCAGTGGGCAGATGAACGCAGTCTTCTCTTTGTCTTCAGGATGCATTGATATCTGGTGATGTACACTAAACCATTTTGCTCCAGACAGACACTGTAAGGCATCTTCTATCCGGGGAGTAGCATATTGATCTGGGATGGTTCTCCGATTTAGCGTGCGATAGTCTATACATAGACGGATAGAACCATTCTTCTTCCGGACCATTACTATTGGAGATGCATATGGGCTCCTGGACTCTTGGATTACCTTAGTTCTTTGCAGTTCATTCAGCTGTTCTCATAGATCGTCCAAGTCTCCCAATGGAACTCGTCTTGACCTTTCTCGAAACGGCTTATCTTCCTGTAGACGAATGCGATGCTCAGTACTCTTAGCTAGGCCCATGTCGAACTCATCCTTTGAGAACAAGTCCCTCCACTTTAGGACCTGGGACTGAAGACGTTTCTTCCATTCAGGTGAGATGGGAGCATCCTTGGGATAGAACCTTTCATCTGGAATCTTTTTATCCACTCCCTCTCCTAAATCGGTAGGAGAGAGAGGCGTAGCGGACGCTACTTGCCCGATAGGCATTCGTGCTTTCAGGACCACTGGAGAATCAGACACATTACACACACTGACTGAGACTTTTCCTCGTGTTCGTTTCAAAGCTCTTGTGGAGATTATTTCAGGGATTACTTCTACTCCGGCTTCACTCCCATGATTGAAATCGGTTTCCAGTACCACATAGGGACCTGGTTGCGATCCGTTCAACTTGACTGAAGCCCGGAAACTCGCTACTTCTCCTGATTGCAGAACCTTCTCTGTTCCTTCCAATCTCCATTAGGCGCCCCACTTCAGCAGGTGCCTTCTGTTCTTCGACCATTCTCTGATAGACTGGACATAACATCGGGTGTACTCCCTTGGTAGAACCTTCTTCCAGTACTATAGGAGTCAGGAGACGTCGCACCAGATCAGTATTTGTCCTTACTATCATAGAACTTCTGTTTGCCCCTGAAGGCCGAGGACACACAATGGCCAATGCATCACAACCTCCAGACTGTCCGATGACTTCGGATCTGATCTCTAACTTCACCTGTAGATATCCGTCATAGAGAAGTTTCTCAGTTCCGATACCCCAGATTTCCAGGTCCTTCAATTTCTGTAGAGGTATGTGCTTCAAGTGCTTCTCATAGTAGTCTCGGTAGATCAATGTCACTTGAGCCCCTGAGTCCAACAGAGCTTTAGTGTAGACTCCCTCTACTTGGATTGGCACAATGGGAGAAGGACCTATCAGCTGGTCAGGAAACTTTGTTGTAGTAACAGGAATTTTAGACCCCGTTTGTTGTACCCTGGCCTTTTTCTTGGCCCGTGTAGGTTTTGGGTGTGCATTGCTTCCCCATGATGTAGGACCAGATGCTAAGGGAGTGACTCTTTCAGTCCTGGCAGGCTCAGCAGTTGGCCAGACTCTGGGCCCTCTCGGCCTCTCAGTCCTGGCTTGATTTTTGGAGCGGGTTTTGACCATTGGGCACCTAGTTTGCTCCTTCACTTGTGCCCTCTGGCGTTTCCCGCCAGTGAGGTAGATAGTTGCCCCTCCAAGGCTTTTAGGAGCTCTTCTACCATATTTCTTTCAGGCTTTTGGCTTTTGCATTGTGCGTGGAAATGACCCATTTCCCCACAACTGAAACATCTCTTCTTTGAAGACGGAGACGCACTTACTTGCTGTGATTCGGTTGAAGGACCCTGGCCAGACACCACAGCAACTCCAGTTGTCCGCATATCAGTAAGGAACTTCTGCATATCAGTCTGTGTCTCTGCCACCTTCAACAGTGCTCGGCACAGGTCCGCGTGTGCCTGTTGCAATTCCGCTTGAGTTTCTTGTACCTTCTTAATGGTTTTGTGCAACTCACTATGTGCAGAAAGGGTTAGTTCTTTTGCAGCATTCTCTGTGGATTTAGGAACAACCAAACGCTCTTGTTCGTCCACTTCAGATCCATAGGTGTCTAACGAATCATCTTCAGGTTGCAAACATTCGTTATGCCTCAAGGGTTGTGCATAAGCTCTTTCTCCTCTCCTAAAGGATTTTTCTTCCAGTAGAGCCTCTTCCTCTCTGACAGCTCGGATCAGTTCCAGGTATTTCAATTCTCGATTACCTTCCCTGCTTCTCAGCTGTAGCATCACCGGATCTAGAGGTTGAGTGCCCCTCAGGATCTGCTGCATTCGGATTCCATCTATTTTGGCCGGTTCGGCCCTCTTAAGAAGTATCTGGTGAAGAATCTTATCTAGGCGCCTCATATATTCAATCATTTTCTCACCTCTTCATTGGTAGGTGTGTTCGTACTGGTACACGAGCTCAGCAGCCTTTTCCGTTCGCCCAAAGACTTCCTGTAACACATTTAGATAATCTAAAGCAGTGCAGTCTTGTTTATTCAATTTTAGGTTTCTGACAGCCTCTGATGCAGTCCCTTTAAGCTCTCAGTAATCCTTTGCTTCTTCTGTGCTTCAGGGACGTCCCACTCATCCAGAGCCTACATCGCCTGTTCTACCCATTCTTCGAAGGTTTCTTCTCCCGCCGGAGTTGGTACGTTTCCTGTAAAATTTCTCAACTGTCGATAACCAAAGTTAGTGTGCAGAGGGCTTGTTCTTTGACATTTAGCCAGCAAATCTCCAATAGCCACTATAAATTCAGGCCCGATCATGGCCAGCGGACTGGGCGCGGGAACACTCGCGGGATCGCCACGTGGCGCACTTGGCTGAACCAGTTGAATTTCCAGCTCATCGGTCAGCTTCACGCTCGCGCCCTGAAAACACACTGGAACACCCTTTCTCCACTCAAAAAGAACATACGTGTGAGAGGTATCTGGGTTCTCTTTAATGTCCAGGATTAACCCCCCGATGATCTGGTGTCAGCGTGGCCACGGCCTGGTGAATCTGATCTTCGGCCCAAGTGTCTGCAGGAATATCCATGACTATACATAATTCTATCTGACTACTGTGCTCCTCACACCATTTGGCAGCAGTGTCTGGATCCATATTCAACCCTTTAAATGCGGTTTTTCCAGAGACTGGATCCCGGAAACGAGCCCCCACGTGTAGCGCTCACTCCCGGAGGAGCCACTGAATTTAAACCTCGGGTCAGTCTCCCCGCACTAGGGAATAAATATACACCAGCACTGTTGTGGATTTTATAAGTTATATAGTTTACTGATCTCAAATAAACTGGCACATATATAGTGGCACGGTATACATATATATTTACAGTAGTTCGTAATGCGAGAAACGCGCAGCGGAAAAAAAAAGGAATTTTAACCCCTTCGTTGTTGGAATGTGAGTCCCGTTCAGGTTGTGTCCCAAGAAGGTGTACGTGTATGCGTGTATTGGTACCCGGGTACAAGATTCAACTGGCCAGTGAATGATTTCAATGTGTCTTCGACTAGTCACGTTGGGGCCCTGTAGGTTTGGACAAAACTGCAGTGTGCTTTATTATTTTACTGTGGCCGGGAAGGCCTCTCACCCATCCGCCAGATACTCTGCGCTCTGCTCGACCCTAGACGTCTCTCCGCTCGACTTGACTGGGACTCTGTGCCACCGGATCCGCTTGTCTTGCTTGTCTGTTTCTGCCACAAGATGCTCAGCTCACCGCCTGCACTCCCATTAGATCATCGCGGTCTCCTAACTCGGGGTCCTTCAGCAACTCTGTATCTGTATAAACTTCTCAGCGGTGGATCACTAGGTCTCTGGCAAGTAATGTGAACCGATCTCCAGCTCTGCAAGGCTGTGTCACGGTGGCAGTACCACCAGGCACGCACCACCCTATACTTGCCCTCCGATCCTTGGAAGTGGTCGGTCTGTATATATATCCCTATGAATATAACTCGCAGGAAGGTGAGGTCAAGGTTCCTGATGAGAAGCCCTTATATGCAGAGATGCAGGGTAAACTGCAGGACAGGTGAAAACAACAAAGGGTTAACAAAAGACCTCTGTACGGCAATACCAAAGATTCCCTGCACTGAAAGACCGGTCTTTAGGATAGCCGGATCTAATCTAAAGGAAAGCATTACCTTGAAGCCGTACAGAGTCTTTTGTTATATGCAGATGACAGGGTTACCTGGAAACGGTACAGGCAAGGAATATAGCATAGAATAGTCATAGAGGAAAGCCAAAGGTCATAACCAGAGAGAGTACGTCATACAGGATACAGGAATCAGAACCAGAAGGGAAGTCAGCCAAGCCAAAATCAGTAACCGGAGAATCTGAATGGAACATAAACAGCAAAACAAAATACAGCAATAGACAGAACAAAATACACAGAAGGAACTGACATAAACTGGAACAGAAATAAGAGGCAATAACTGAACCAGGATTAACAAACGGAGGATATCAGGAACACAGCAAGGAGCTTTCAGGACACAGGATGCAAGGAGACCAGGCAAAGGAAAATGACCCAGCAATGTCTTATGGGTACATAGCTCTAATATAGGCAGGGGAATCAGGGCAAGGATCAACAGGTGATCAGCACACAGAACACCAATTAACCCCTGGGAGGCCACCCAGGAATTGGCAGCAACAGAAACACAAGGGAAAAAACATATATACAAATACAGAGGGCAGGAAGACAGATTTTCCAGCACAGAACGTGACAGGCTGCAGCTGTGCTCCGGCCTGGTCACGATCGTTGTCTGTCTCACGTGCCTCTTGCTCTCTTCACTCCTCGGCGCGCTCTGCACAAGGCTGCGGATGTAAGTCCTTTCTTCCCACCCACTTCCTGTTCCCACCGCAAAGCATGCTGGAAAACGTAGTCCCATTGTCCAGTGTCTTACATTGTGCTTGTCTCCCTCCGGTGGCCAAAAATAAGTACTACAGCAACAGTGTTTTAAACCAGCGCTACATATTATTGAATCATGCTGATGTGAAGTGCATCGTACATGACACCCTGCAGCGTGTCACACCAATGCACTGCATTTTAGTATGCAAGGGTGTCCTCATGTGACGCAGCCTTATGTCACTGATGCTGTACAATAAGGGAAGTTCACCGCTATTTGCTTTCGGATTTTGCACTTGCTGTGTTTGGATTATACATGTTGCAGGACCTGTGCACTGTGCATCAGCATGAATGAATAAATGTTGTCCCTTTAGAAATTGGCACATGTCCCCCTAAAAATGCCCCCCCTGCTTATTAAAGCTATAATCTGTGCTGTATACAATATTGATTGTGCACTTTGCTATTCTTGTTGAAGCCCACATGCAATTACGTTCAACACACATGACAATGAATTCAAAACACACCATTATGAATTACAATTCCTTTTCTCTTTTTCTTTGGAATCTACATGCTGTTTGTAATCCTTTCCACTGATGAGGAACCTGACTCAGTTTCATATTTCAAAACATTGTATGCATCACTATTGTTGACCTGTCAGATATGAAGTTATTGGGAAGTCTCACTGACTTTGACACTGTGACCATCAGGGAGATGTGTGCTATTGGCACAGATATGGTGCACTGCCACGGACAGGCCATGCCATCAACTCTATCAAGGATCAACAACAATGAGTGGGCCGTGCACACAGCTGTCCATTAGACCAGGGGTCAGCAAACGTGGCTCCCTGATGTTTTGGGAACTACAATTCCCATTTGGCTCTGTCAGCCTAACGGGTGACTGAGCATCATGGGATATGACGTTTTCTGATCCCTGCATTAGACCATTGTATAAGGACCTACTGATATCTACAAAGAATGAGGCACATCCCCCCATTAACCAAATACACATTTAACCATGTCTTGCCACAACATCTTTGACCTTGTTTTAAATCACAGTTATAGCCACTCTGTTCTTGCATTTCCCCCAAATCACTGAGAAACAGGAATACATCTTCACAAATTATTGTCTCATTCTAATTCTAATAGTTTTACAGTCACTACAAGTCACATCATGCACTGTGTAGCAGTTGGGTGACAGGGCATCATGGGATATGTAGTCCAAACATCAGCATACACTATTTGGCGGTACAAAAAAACCTGAATCACAATTGACATATGAAATAGTCAGGATGTAAGCTATACTCACGCTCTGTGGATGTGTCCCCTGGCTGAGTTTGGACGCCTGAGAATCCTGCCACGCTGGTTGCACTGAGCTTTTCCTTCAACTGCTCCTCCCACTGCGAATACACATATACGTGTGGCAGTCCACCACCAGTTTGCCTTGCTCCACGTAGCTCCCTGGCCAGCTTTGCCTTCAACTCCCGCTTACAATCCTGGTACCGGTGCTTTATGGATTCAGTGGATCGGTTCCTCCCCAGCACACACACATAGTTACATAGTTATATAGGCTGAAAAAAGACATGCGTCCATCGGGTTCAGCCTCTCCCACATAACCTACTGCTGTTGATCCAAAAGAAGGCAAAAAACCCAGTCTGAAATATGCAACATACTGGGAAAAAATTCCTTCTTGACCCCAGAATGGCAGTCAGATTTCTCCTTGGATCAAGAAGCTTTTACCCACATATTAAATATTACAACCCTTTTTTAAAGGGTTACATATTAAATATTATAACACACAGCTTCTCGGATCTCCCTCCACAGCCTTTGACGGTGGTGTCCAGTAATTGACATGTCATCCAGCCGCTGTGCCCTTGCCATATATTCCTGTATGAGGTCATTTTTTTCCTCTAGGGTGTAGTGCTCCTCGCGGATACGCTGACTTGAGGCCCCTTCAGACACCTGTGTCCTGGAGTGTGTCTGCCCTCTGACTCCCTGTCCTGTCCCTTGCACCACACTTGTCCCTTGGCTAGATGGGCCTGGCCTAGCATCTTCACTCCCCTCGCTCTCAGTGCTACGTCTCTCCCCCTCTCCACCGGTGACCCTCTCAGGACTCAAGGCCTTGGCACCACTGCTATGCTCTCCACTCCTACCACTGCTATGCTCTCCACTCCTAACACTGCTACGCTCTCCACTCCTAACACTGATATGCTCCCCACTCCTACCACTGCTACGCTCTCCACTCCTAACACTGCTACGCTCTCCACTCCTAACACTGCTACGCTCTCCACTCCTACCACTACTGCGCTTTCCACTCCTTTGTTGACCCTCTGCAGGCCTTCTGCTATCTCCACGCGTGCTACCTCTATCTCCACGCCTACTGACACCCTGCACATGTGTCCTTTCGCTCTGACTCCCACGCCCTGACACCTCTCTACCTCTCCTCACCTCCTGCTGCTCCTCAACACCCGTCCTCCCTCCATCTCCTCTCCCTGCACCCTCCATGACAAACAGTGACACACAGGTACATTGGGGAATACACTGGGTTAGGGTGAGAAAATGGATACAACAGGGGGTTGGATAGGGGTTGTGACAAGTATGTATGTGCTATTTGGTGGTGTATGGGTGTATATGTGTAATGTGTATTAACGTGTAGTGATGTGTGTGGCCTTGTAATGTATAGGTGTGCGTGTGATTATGTGTAATGTGGATCTATGTGATGTAGGTGTGATGACACACAACTGAACCTGCTCCTGCACTAATATCTCCTCTCTCTCTCACGATACTCACTGAAACCACCAACCGCCCGGGACGCTGTATCTGCCTAAAAATAGAACAGACACAGTCACAGATTGACTGTAGCAGACGCAATTTATTAACGTGACATAGGTGTGGTTCTTAATTCTGATTGGCTGAATCACGAAAAACAACTGCACATGCAAAGATTTTTGCGTTAGACGGTAAACGTTCCCTGCTAAAATCTCTAAACCAATAAAAAAGCACCTTTTTTTTCAAAGTTCCCACTCCAATCAGTTTTTTGAAAAAAAAGGAATTTTTTTATTGGCTTAGAGATTTTAGCAGTGAAAGTTTACCATATATGGAGAAAGCCGGGTAATGAACGTAATTGCTCCAACCAATTAGAGATCATTGGAGGAGTATTTAAACAGTCAAATATATAAATGTATTTTATTATCTGCTTTTCATTTGATTGATACACTGCCCCTGAGGAAGTCTGGCCCGCCAGACGAAACACGCTGGGCTCATATGCATTTTAATTCATATACAAAATAAATTTCATTTTTATTTTTGACATTGTGTGGCGATTTTCCTGTCATGGGATATATATAGGGACCACTATTCATTGCTTCTGGAGAGTCCCTATATTCACATCGACTCTGAAAGGAGTGCTCCATCTATTCCAAAGACGTTCATCTTTCTGAAAAATTTGTGAGTTAATCAAACAACTCCAAACCCCTATTGCAAATTTTGCATGATATACTGACTCTAAGGACACAATATCTTCTGTGTAATCTTCTATTATACATTCGTCCTCACCTGTTGTAAACCTTTTTTCTTTCAGAATCCTCTCAGACCGTTGGGATTTTAGGGCACTCATATGTGTATTGGGCTGCTCGGCATGCAGAGCAGAGGGTTATTGGTAGGAATTTGGGGTTACCGTTGGGGGTAACGAAGGTTAGGTGGTTTACGATGGAAACAATTTTTAGAAATGTTGTCTCAAAGGGCTCGGAATTCAGTTATTCTTGTTGTTCATGCAGGGGGGAATGACATTGGTCGGGTCCGATCGTTTGCCCTGAGGCAAAACATTAAACAGGACCTGGCTCACTGCTTTGCTCTATTCCGTAATGTTTCCCTGGTATGGTCATGTAGCCATTCTGGAACCCCCCCCTGGTGGTACACTTCATGTTCTGATCCTGCCCTGCAACCAGCATTGTAAGAGTTAACACCAAACACACGTGACTCACAAAATAAAGGGCTCTGCCCCACACTCACACATTGCTGGTTCATTATGGCTCATGCTCACGAAGAGTGAACATCGTTGCTTTGCTGCTACTCTGCTACCTGATCCTGATTCCCCATTTCTGGTTCCTGCAATTACAACCATCATCCCCTGCAATCAACCTGGTTAGTCTTTATTTCCATCCACCCTCTACTATCCATATCCTCTGTTTATCAGTACAGACCACTGCATCCTGGGCTCATACCCCTGCCATCCAGATGCCACCCAGTTACCATCCCCACGTTCCTGACAGGTCATAGATAGTGTCCAGGCCTGCTTGGTCAGGTTTGGCTGTGCCTAAGGCATTGGAGTGAGCTAGGAGGAAGCCGAATAGAGAAGTTTCTCGCTTTATGGCTACGCTTGGAGGTTTTTCTATTTGGCATGCGGAATTGGAGGGGGACAATCGGGCACTAATGTGGCCTGATGGAGTGTACTTGCGGACATTGGTGCTCGGATAGACTAAGTTCTGGAGCATTGGCGTGCACAGCCGATTTCATTAGGGTGTGCACCATGGAATATTTATTAATTACACATTTATGCAAAGATCATTTAGAACAGAACAGTTATTTTTAGTTGGGAATAACCAATGTTTGTGCAATAATACATAAAACCTTTGTACTATTTATCATGAACCAGATAAGGAACATCCATAACATCAATCTTGGGGGTCAAATATGAAGCTCTCATCCAAAATTAGGGTGTGCCTGGGTACACCAGGCACACCCTGTGCGCACCCCTATGTTCTGGAGTTAACCCCTAGTTGCCACCAATGGTGGAGATAGGGGTTCCAATGAACCCCCTATCTCCCGATCAGTGGGAGCTAGGGGTTAAGGTTTGGTATCGTTGGATCGGCCAGAGCATGGTCTTTACAACCATACCAAACATGACCATGTTAAGAGTTAAGAAAAAGTATAACAAATTTAATAAAAAATAAATAAATTTAAAAAAAAGTGTTTTTTTTAATTTTGTTTTGCTAATGCAGCAATATTGTTCCCATTTCAATTATAATGTGAACAATGATGCTGCACTAACAATTTTTGTATGGGTTGCGTGTTACAAAATCGTGTAATTTTCCCCCCAACAAAATGTACGTAACAAGTCCCCCATCTCTAATTTTTATAACAAGTGCAACTCATAGAAAATATAACCGTAAACGCTTGCATGTTAAAATGTGAAAAAACAAAACACTTTACACCTTGTAAATTATTGAAAATTCTAATTTTATTGCATTTTAAGTTATAATATACAGACAGGGTGTTAGGCAGTGTGTGCCTGCTTTTAGATACTTTTACTCGGGTCCCTGCTAACTAAACTGCAGTCTCAATTGGTGGTTGCCACGACCCCTACAATTATATTTTTAATAAAATCATTGGTTTAGTGGAGGGAGGGTTCTCCTTCGGCGATCTAGAAAGCTCACTAGTCCATAGGAAAGCATGGATTCGTAATTCACGAATAATGGCGATAATTTATAATGGCAAATTTCTCACACCTTGAGGGGGCAGGCTTAAAGTTTAGTGAATAGCCGTGGACTAACAAAGCGTGAGCTACACGATTTTCAGGCTGAATATGTGAGCCAAGAACTTGCACTTTAATACAAACTACCATGAAACACAGATCCCCAGCTAGTTCAGCACAAAGTCCCAGCTGCAGTAACCCTTTTTGGTCAGCAGATGGTGACATCTACCTGTACAATTATGGGCTTATACATTAAAAAAAAAACAGGGAATTTTCCAAATGATCTTTTACTGTATTATTAATGTAAAGTGATTTTCTGATTAAAAAAAGAACTATGGAAAATCACTTGGTAGTGAAAGTGTTCAATTTGACTGGTTTTCCTTCTTTCTTAAAATATATAATATAAGAGGTTAATATGCTTTTAAACGCCCTGGACAATTTCTTTTTTCCAGTTCAGCCCTGATTCTCAAAACGTTTTTATACTTTGAAAACTTTATGGCTTTTTATTTTGTATGTACGTTATCATTTTCATTAGATATGAAATGCACATATCATCAAAATTTTGTTTTCATCTGAGATTTTCGTTAGTCTTTTCGTTTTTGAAAAATGTAATATCGGTCGCCTGTTATTACAAATCGGCCAAAATTACGAATTTAACATTGCAACTTTCTGCCTATAGGTTTCAATGTTAAAAATCCCTGTTTTTATTAAATATTTCTTAAACCGTTATTTTTTCACTTAAAGGAAAAAAGCCCTTTTACGTATTTCTTAGGATTTTTTGGGTGAAATTTTATGGTTTCTAATTTATTACTTCAGCACCATTATTATTATTATTATTATTATTCTGTATTTATTAAGCGCCAGCATATTCCGCAGCGCTGTACAATGGGGAGTACAGACATGAGACATACTAAAACACATAAGGAACAGATGGCCCTGCCCATAGGATAATTGTCCTACTGATACATCACTTTACACAAGTGCTCAGCTAGACATCCCATGAGCTTACAATCTAAAGGACAGGGGGAAGTGAAACAGAAGGGGAGCTGGGGAGTGTGGATTTGGTGGCTAGAGAGAGAATAGCAAGCCACAGGTTGATTAGAATAAAGTGGCTACAGGTGGAGGGGAATGAATATGTTTGGACCAAGGACTGGATGCGAGGGTGGGTGGCACTGCAGGGTGCAGAATCTGGAGTGGTGGCTGTGAGTGTTGAGCTGTGGTGAAGGAAGAGGCAGGGAGTTAGCAGAGGGCTCTGTATGCAAGCAGGTAATGAGATGCAAGGGGGAGGAAGTGGGGGAGGGGAGCAGAAGCATGGTGGAACAGCAAGTTTTTTTTGTAATATGAAATTCTATCGAAATTGGAGGGGAGGCATTAAAGGGAAAAGTTATCAGGCAGACTATGAAAACGACAGAAATTTAAGCAGAGGAGTGACTTGAATGACGTCGTCACGGCTGAACCATGGTGAGTTCCATAGCCCTGTGCAAGGTCCTGATACATTTTTAATGAAAGAACACTATCAGGGTAATTCAAAGAGAATCGAAAAGTCACCGCACGTTCGGTGACTTTTCGTTCTCTTCAATTCGGTTCCTTTTGCCGATCCCATTTCGGTGACCCTGCGTTGTATTCAGCAAACACCACAGGGTCCCCGAATTGCAGGGAAAAGCTACCGGAAACCCGACGAAAACGAACCGCAAAACCCAGCGAATGCACGCCGAAAACCCACAAAAACATCTGGATTAACCTGCCGAAAACCACGGAAAAACCCGAGCAGGAGCCGATCACACGCAGCGAAGCCGCCGGAAAAAGCCGACACCGCAGACGAGGGAGGTGAATAAATTAGCAAAACAGTTTGCATGAATGATTGAAAAGTGAAACACTGTTTGCAAGGAAACTACTGAGCGAAAATGTCTGAAATTTACATATGAGGTCCAGGGAATGATAATAAAAAGGGCTGTTACAGAAAAAATAAGTAAACTTAAAAAAAATAAAAAATCTGACTTTTAAAAAAAAAATCAGAAAAATGCTTAAAATATCCTAAAAAAATCTAGAAATAAAGAGACTCTTTACTGCAGAATTTTATAATGAATGGTTTATTAGATATTGATGTAAAGCCGGAATATTTTTAACATTGAAGCCTATGGGATTCTCCTGAATAAACTTGCCGAATTAAACCACTGAATGGCAGGGCATTAGGGGAACCTTTCACTGCTGGTTTTTGTTCTCTGAATAGCCGAAGCAGTGCTTTTTCATGGGGTTTTCACTGCCATCGAACAGGGACCGAACAGGCACCGTATGTTCAGGCAATTCGCCAGGATTTGGCGAATTGCCTGCTCTCTGGATAGCCAAATGGCCAAGAAAGGTAACCGAACGCTGATTTTCAGCGTTCGGTTACCTTTCTCAAGCAATTCGGATCTCTTTGAATTACCCTGTAAGTATCAGACCAGCAGTTCAGCACTATGGACAGCAGCTTTTGAGTAGCTAACCATGGTGATGAAACATCAATGTTAAAGAACTATAAAAAAAATACAAATAAAAAAAAAATACAATTCAACCCAAAAACGGAATAAAACAAAAACGTACGTCTAATGAAGTGATCCGAAAAAGAAAATATCGGCCGTCCGAAATTACGAATCGGCCGAAATCATGTAATTAAGCATAAAAACGAAAAACAGTGTGATCCAAAAAACAAAATAACCAATTAAAACAGAAAACTTACAGGGTTATTCAAAGAGATTCGAAAAGTCACCGCACGTTCGGTGACTTTCGTTCTCTTCAATTCGGTTCCTTTTGCCGATCCCATTTCGGTGACCCTGCGGTGTATTCAGCAAGCACCACAGGTTCCCCGAATTGCAGGGAAAAGTCACCGCAAACCTGACGAAAACTAACCGCAAAACCCACCGAATGCACGCTGAAAAGAAGCAAAAACATCTGGATTAACCTTCGAAAAACCCAAGCAGGAGCCGATCACACGCAGCGAAGCAGCCGAACAGGAGCCGAATCAGAGGAGGCAGTGAATAAATTAGCAAAACCGTTTGTATGAATCTGTGAAAATGAAACGCTGTTTGCAAAGGAACTACTGAGCGAAAATGTCTGAAATTTGCATATGAGGTCCAGGGAATGATAATAAAAAGGGCTGTTACAGAAAAAATAAGTAAACTTAAAAAAAAAAAAATTCAGAAGAATGCGTAAAGTAGATTTTTTAATCTATAAATAAAGAGACTTTTTGCTGCAGAATTTTATAATGAATGGTTTATTAGATATTGAATTAAAACGGGAATATTTTTAACATTGAAGTCTATGGGATTCTCCTGAATAAATTTGCCGAATTAAACCACCGAATGGCAGGACATTAGGGGAACCTTTCACTGCTGGTTTGTGTTCTCTGAATAGCCGAAGCAGTGCTTTTTTATAGGGATTTCACTGCCCTCGAACAGGCACCGTATGTGCAGGCAATTCGCCAGGATTTGGCGAATTGCCTGCTCTCTGGATAGCCGAATGGCCAGGAAATGCAACCGAACGCTGATTTTCAGCGTTCGGTTACCTTTCTCAAGCAATTCGGATCTCTTTGGATAACCCTGTAAGTGATCTGAAAAGGATATCGGATGATCCGCTATTTCGGCTTGGCCAGAAATTACGAATCGTGGTAAAATAACGTACGTCCCGAAACGAAAAAAAAATGCAAACATTTAAAATGATCCGAAACGAAAAATTGGGACAAAAAATTCTGAAACAAAAAAACCAAAAGTCCACAAGTCTAATTTTAAACCATTCTATGTTACTGCATTTCCTATACATTTTAACTTTAGAGAACTCCAAACTTGCAACAAACTTCTTTTTACAAAATATATTTATACTCTCTTACCCACAAAACATGTATATAGCACTCTCGCTTGGTTCTTCTGGAAGGGGAATCATTTGTTGTAAGCAAAGCTGTTCACAGCCACCATTGGATCCATCGGAACAGTCAATTCCTTTCGAATAATCATAGCAACCACTTCCATCTTTCATTTGTCTAAGTCCTTTAGGGCACTATAAGAAAACAGGAAACATTCACTTTTTACAATTTGATAAAAAAGAAAAATTATAACCTCTAAACAATAAATGACAGGAAAGTACTGAATAATAATTGGGAAAGGGGGTTTGTGAGAGTCCTGAGAACGAGCAACGGCACTAGTGGCCTGCTCTATTGTGGGGTCCGCTCAGGTCTCACAAGGCTTTAGTTTGATTGTGCCATTACAGGGACAACTGCTTCATATGAAAATCAGACTGCAATCACCCAGAAAGGGTGGCCAGTACTGAATGCCAAGGATGTCATCCCTGCATGAGAGATGCATCAACCCCCGACAATCATTTTGGCCTTGTTAGGCCTTGTCAGGAGGGTATAGCCGACTCCGCTCTAGGCACCTCATGCAAGGGGTCCACGTCTGGATTACCCTGTAAACTTATAGTGAAAAAAAGAGGTTTGAGACAGTCTTGAGAATGAGTAACAGTACTAGTGGCCTGCTCTACAGTGTGGCCTGCTTAGGTCTCACAAAGCATGGGTGAAGGCAGTCTGATTTGCATATGAAGCAGTTGTCCATGTAATGGCACAATAGAGCTAAAACCTTGTGAGACCTGAGCGGACACTCACCGTAGAGCAGGCCACTTGTGCCGCAGCTCATTCTCAGGACCCTCACAAACCTCTCTCTTTTCTACTGAATAATAATTCCCTGTGTTAGCACTGTTTAATATTGATACAACACACTGCACATAGTTACCACAAAAACAGAATTTGTATAAAAATATAATAAAATTATCAAATGAATACATATAAAAGTGGAATAAAACCATAAAGTACTTACAAGTTTGTCAATAAAACAAGTAAAAAAGCAAATAGAGGGTGATCCTAGAACAAAGTTAAAATTACTTAGAAGTACATGTTTAGTGAACGAATAGTAACTGAAATCAATTCACGCACATTAAGAATTAAAATCTTTTTCACCGTTCCATGGGTGCCTGGGACCTGGGATACAATCTCCTCCACATCCGACGCACTTTAGGATCAGTCAGCCAAGACCAGAGATTTCAGCATAAAAAATGTATTGTTTAAAAAGACTGCTTACGCTCAACGCGATTCGTCAAAAAGACTTCATCAGGAGCTTTTGCATGGGCAGTCACAAGTACAGTACATAATAAAAAATAAAAGTGTATAAACCTCAATCTCAAACATCGCCGTTTTATAACCACATTAACATACAGAATCAATTAAGCCCCAATCAGCCTGCCCCCTTCTTCCTCATTTGCGGCCATTCCATTCCCGCGATATTTCCCCCTCCACCGAAAACATGGCGCTTTGGTTCCTCCTTCTTCCAAAGCGTCCACCCGCAGATCTTCTCAGATCTTCACCCGCGCAAGCGCAAAAGAAGTGTGAAGACAATAGACGCGCAGTCATCAGGAGAATGAGAGCCGCGATCTGGAAGTGTTATCATCTGAAGCGATTTTTTTGGATTTGACTCTTGAAATTGATGAAGACCAGAAGGTCAAGAGCAAATGTTTTTTCAAGCCAACTGATGGTACTGGCTTTGTTCACTGGAGTAGTTGTCATCATCGACCCTGGCTCAGAGGAATTCCCAAAAGCCAAGCAATAAGAGTAAGACGTAATTGTACCAAAATAGAAGATTTTAGTGACCAAATGGGAATGATTAAGAAAAAATTATTGGCTAAGAAATATGAAGAAGATAATATAGACCATATTATCGATCAAGTTCTGAGTAACAGACAGTCTTTATTGAGACCAAGAGAAAGAAGCAGAATTGAAGCCAGTAATGTACAATGTGCTTTTATTACTGAATATAACCATGATTTTTTAGAGGTGAAGAAAGTTCTAAATAAACACTGGAATGTTTTATTAGCAGATCCAATATTAGGGAAAATTTTACCTGAGAAACCACAAATGATATATAAAAAAACAAGGTCCTTAAAAAATTTGCTGGCCCCTAGTGCTACACACCCAATAGAACGAAGAAATCTGATAACAAGTAAAGGTTTTAAAATGTGCTCAAAATGTAAGGCATGTAGGGAAATGAAGGGAGATCAGGTAAAGAAGTTCAAAAGTACAGCAGTAACAAATAGCGAATACGAAGTTAACTCATTTATAAACTGTGATACAGAGTATGTAATTTATATGCTGAGTTGCCCAGGGCCGGACTGGGAATAAAAACCAAATTAGACCAGCCCCATATTGTGATAGGTACAAACGAAAATGATACGTATCAGAGCTGCACAGCAATTATACTCACAGCAATGTGCGGTGTGTATGAACATTAATTAACAGCTGTTTTAACATCATGGGGCCATCATGGTTTAGATAATTATTAGTCATGCAGGTTGCATGGCCCTGTGTATTGCTAGGGATAACATGCATCTATGGAGCTCTGTGACACCCTCATACTGACTACACATTACTGTGGAGCTCTGTGACATCCTCATACTCACTGCACATTACTGTGGAGCTCTGTGACACCCTCATACTCACTGCACATTACTGTGGAGCTCTGTGACACCCTCATACTCACTGCACATTACTGTGGAGCTCTGTGACACCTCATACTCACTGCACATTACTGTGGAGCTCTGTGACACCCTCAAACTCACTGCACATGTGTACTGGGGGGTGAAGGCTGGGGGTATTTTACTGGGGGGGTGATGGCTGGGGTATTTTACGGGGGGGTGATGGCTGGGGTAATTTATGGGGGGTGATGGCCTGGGGGTATTTTACGGGGGGTGATGGCCTGGGGGTATTTTACGGGGGGTGATGGCCAGGGGTATTTTACAGGGGGTGATGGCCAGGGTATTTTATGGGGGGTGATGGCCAGGGGTGCCCTGGCAGGGGGGTCTGACTGTAAATTTGGGGGGGAAGAGACCTGACTATGTATCTCTAGGAGTCAGAGAATGCCAGCCTCTCACTTGGTTCACAAATTGCTATAACACAGGATGCTGCCATCTTGCCAGCTCCACACAGCCACTCCCAAAATTCAGCAGGGGGAGGGGGCAGCTATCCACCTGCATAGCACATAGCAATTCTGCATGATGTCATCACCCTGGGCCCGGGCAGTGCAGTGCTGGTTACCATGGAGGGGGCAGCAGGGCTGTGAGTGAAGAAGCAGGGAGGAATGGATTGAGAGCTGCTCTCACAACTCACCTAGGAGTCTGCCCTGCTGCTGCCTCTCCATCCAAACGAATCAGCGTGTGGCCCCGAACTTCCTGTGAGCAGGAACAAGTGGCTGATGGGAGGAGGAGGAGGAGACGTCCCACCAGATCCACCTCCACACTGTCAATGACCGGCAGAGCATCTCTCACTCACTCGCACGCAGCTTGCGCGCGAGTGAACATTTAAGAAGCTACAGGCAGCCCAGCGGCTATTAAACAGCCTACCGGGATTTCTCCCGGCATCCTGGTAGGCCAGTCCGGCCATGGACTTGCCAGTGTGGCAAGCAGTATGTCAGACGTACCACAAGAAAACTAAAAATACGTATACTAGAACATTATAATAATATTAAGAATAAAAAAGATAATCATTCGGTACCAGTGCATTGCAACAGTTGTCCATATTTAAAATTTAGAGATTTAAGCTTCATAGGATTGGAGAAAATTGAGCATCATTGGAGAGAAGGAGATAGGGGGAAGAAACTGGCTCAAAGAGAATCCTATTGGATTCATACAATTAAATGTATGGCCCCTGAAGGGTTAAATGAGGATATGGATATTTGTTGCTTCATATGAATAATATATTGATCCTATTGTGTATGTTCGTCCTTTTATATGTAATTACGTCTGTGTCTGATTAATGTGTAAATATAATAAAAGATGTCACTGATATAAACCCATATACCGGGGGAATACATGCTTTATGTTTTATTAGGAGCAAACGGAACCGATGAATGGGGGGTTAATATGGGACATAAGATGATCGCCTACTCCATTGGTTTGGGCATGAAAGTGTGGACACCCGTTCAAGCGCAAAAGAAGTGTGAAGAACATAGACGCGCAGTCATCCGGAGAATGAGAGCCGTGATCCGGAAGTGTTATCATCTAAAGTGACAAAGGGCGTCGCAGAGGAAGTGCGTCACTGAGAAGATCTGCGGGTGGACGCTTTGGAAGAAGGAGGAACCAAAGCGCCATGTTTTCGGTTGAGGGGGAAATATCGCGGGAATGGAATGGCCGCGAATGAAACAGAAGGGGGCGGACTGATTGGGGCTTAACCACTTATCTGCTATGGACCCACTCAGTGCGTCCAGCCAAGTGGTTCTCCTGTGCCATGGATGCGGTGAGCCAGATTCCGGCGGATTTCTGTGCCCCCCGGTGCGGGCTGACATCTTGGATGTCAGCCCAGCCCTCCGGGACGCCAAGCGGGGCCATTAGATGTCATCGGGGCGGCGCAATGACATCTAATTCAGGCGCCCCCCCGCGTGTGCGGAGGAGGCGCCTGAAAGGGAGGGGGTGCAGCTCCCTCCCAATCGCCGGGGTGCACAGGGTTAAGCCAGGCACCGTTTGGAAGGGCACAGCCTGCCCTTCCAAACGGTGGCTGTCATTAACCCCTGGGGAGTGCCGGATCGTGATCCTCTCCCGGAGCTGGCCGACATCTTGGATGTCGGCCAAGCCTCCGGGAACTCCCCCTGAGGACTGGCGTCATCGTGCATAGCATGATGACGCCAGTCCTGGAGTTAACCCCTAGCTGCCAGCAATGGTGGAGATAGGGGGTTCCAATGAACCCCCTATCTCCCGATCTGTGACAGCTAGGGGTTAATGATTGATATGGTTGGATCGGCCAGAGCATGGACTTTCCAACGATACCAAACTTGAACATGTAAAAAGTTTTTAAAAAAATAAAACAATTAAAAATAAAAAATATTTCAAAGAAAAATTATAAAAAAAAAATAAACAAGTATTTTCTTGTTGTTTGTTTTGTTAATGCAGCAATATTGTTCCCATTTCAATTATAATGTGAACAATGATGCTGCACCAACGATTTTTGTATGCGGTGCGTTTGTTAAAAATAGCGAAATTTTCCCCATAAAAAAATGTAACGAGTCCACATTTTTAATTTTTTTAACAAGCGCACCCCATAGAAAATATAACCGCAAACGATCGCATGTTAAAATGTGAAAAAAAAAACACTTTACACATTGTAAATTATTGAAAATTCGAATTTTAATTAATTTTTTGTTATAATATACAGACAGGACATGACGTATACATATAATAATGACATATTATGAATCTGCCGAGTCTGCCGGAAAGAACGATATATAATATGTCTGGGTCATATATTAAAATAAGGCTTCAAAACGCGGTTAAACATGATGAGCGAAACCGGTAAAAATGACCTCGGCACAGAGGTGTGAAAAGCCTCAGCAGTGAAAGGGTTAATTGATTCTGTATGTTTATTTTATTTTTATTATTTATTTATAAAGGATTTTACCAGGAAGGATACATTGAGATTTCTCTCGTTTTCAAGTATGTCCTGGGTGTATGTTAATTAATGTGGTTTTAAATAGGGATGAGCCGAACACCCCCGAGTTCGGTTCGGGCCCAAACCCGAATTTTTCAAAATGTTCGGGTCCGAACCCGAACCCGAACCCCATGCAAGTCAATGGGGCTGAAAATTCGGTTTTTAGAGTGCCCTCCAAGAGGGCATATATGCTAGATATTTGCCATAAAAGGTGTATGGGGGTCCGGGTAGTGCCCTAGGGGACAGGAAACAAGGACAAAAAGTTTTAAAAAAACGTTTTTTAAAGGGACAGTGAGTTTTCCATGAAATAAGGGTTAAAAATGAATACAAAAAATTCCTTCAAATATCGTGCCTAGAAGGTCCCCATAACCTGCCCGTGAAGTGGCTGATTTCTAGGATGTATAGAAACACTTAAAAACAACAAAAATGACGTTTCAAATGACGGTAAATGCTTTTCCTTTAATCTATCCATAAACAACTGCTTGGGGCGGCAGTCTGTATGAAAAGAGGAGACATTTTCGGACACGCAGAAAAAGTTTACTGATTTTTTTGGCTAAACTATTGTGAAATTTATGCAGGCTTTAGATGAAAGTAACAATAGGTGCTTCAAAATTGGTCCTTTAGCATCCGCAAAAGTGCCGTCACACCGTAACCCCTCTGAGGATTTGAATCTGATACAGGCGTCAGTGGCAGTGCACCCAAATATTGTGCTTTTTGGTGCCAGGCCTGCAAGTACTATCATACAGTAACCCCTCTGTGGTATTGTGGAAGAATGCAGGGGTGAACCTTGCGGTCCTATATTGAAAAGTGTTTTTTTTATCTGTTAATGGGAGTCAGTGCACCCAGATATTGTGCCTTTGGTGCAAGACTGCCAGGCCAGCAAGTATCAGCCTACAGTAACCCCTCTGTAGTATTGTGGAAGAATGCAGGGGTGGACCATGTGGTCCTATATTAAAAAGATATGATTCTGGTCAAGGCGTCAGTGCACACAGATATTGTGCCTTTCATGGCAGCTAGTGCCTTCACACCGTAACCGTTTTGTGGTATTGTGGAAGAGTGCAGGGTTGGACCCTGCGGGTCAAAAAATCAAAATGATATAGATCTGGCACAGGCGTCAGTGCAGCCAAATATTGCACCTTTCATGGCAGCAAGTGCATTCACACCGTAACCCTTTTGTGGTATTGTGGAAGAGTTCAGTGCTGGAGGTTTTGTGAATGCAGAAGACATCCCCGATCTATTCCGTTACGTCAGCATCAGGGGGTTGATAGCTGCTGATCCAGGACTGATTGATTTTTATAAATGTCAGCCGGTCTACAGAGTCGGTGGACAGACGCACTCTTTTGTCTGTGACAAAACCTCCAGCGGCACTGAACGTCCATTCAGAAAGCACGCTGGATGAAGGGCAACCTAGTAGCTGCATAGCATATTGGCTAAGTTCTGGCCAGTGATCCAATCTCAACACCCAATAAGTCAGTGGATCATCTGCTGGAAAGGTATCCAGGTCTGCCCTTGCCCCTAGGTAGTCCTGCACCATATGGTGAAGACGCTGGCAATGGGTGCCTACATTTGACGTCCCTGGGCGTCGTGGACTAAAAAATTTAAAAAATGCATCAGTCAAGCGGCCCTGGCCTTCACCACTATTCCTCTGATCATCCGCAGCCTCAGAAGCACTTGTGTCAGCACTTGGTAATCTACCAGTGCCTGGAAAGGTGTTACACAAGTGTCGCTTTAGAGCGTCCTCAAGTTTTTTCATCCTGTGCTCCCTCTGTGCGGGCAGAATGAGCTCTGCAACTTTACCCTTGTATCGTGGATCAAGAAGAGTTGCCAACCAGTAATGATCCCTCTCCTTGATAGCACGAATCCTGGGGTCTTTTAGCAGGCTTTGCATTATTAGGGAGCCCATGCAGTGTAGGTTGGAGGTGGCATTAGCTTCCGAGTCTTCCTGGTCAATGAGGATGACCGTATCGTGCACTTCCTCCTCAAAGTCACGCACTAGCCCTTGTGTTTCTGGGCACACAAAACCCTCCCTTGAGGAATCCCCACCTTCAATGCCCCCACTACTTAAATATTCCTCCTCCTGTCTGATCTGAGTAGGACCCGCTGGAATGCTGTCTGTGGAAAGACTGGGGCCTTCAGAGCTAGGGAAGGCCTCCTCTTCCTCCCGCTGCTCTGCCTCTAGAGACACATCTATAATTCCCCACAGAGTGTGCTCCAGCAGAAACACTAAAGGAATTGTGTCACTGATGCATGCAC
This sequence comes from Leptobrachium leishanense, assembly GCA_009667805.1. Lineage (NCBI taxonomy): Eukaryota > Metazoa > Chordata > Amphibia > Anura > Megophryidae > Leptobrachium > Leptobrachium leishanense. Next base: position 100,299,220 of record CM019071.1, read on the forward strand.
TGTCCCTGCTCACCTTCCTCGTTGCCTCCTCAAATGTGACAGTACAGTGCATGTATCCTTGATCATCAGCCACTGCGGGGGGGAAAAAAAAACCAAGTTGACCTGAACCTGTCCTTGTGCCATACTCACACAGGTACTCGTTGATGGCCCTCTGCTGCTTGTGTAGACGCATTGCTAATGTCGAGTTCAACCTGGTGGGCATATCACAGATCAGACGGTTTGTGGGAAGGTGGAATTCTCTTTGAATTTCTGCCAGGCGAACGCTTGCTGGGAATGACCGTCTGAAGTGGCTGCAGACTTTTCTGGCCTGGCTGAGAAGCTCTGGCAGCCCTGGGTACTTGGTTAGGAAACGCTGTACCACTAGATTTAGGACGTGTGCTAGCCATGGTACATGCGTCAATTTACCCTTGCGTAGGGTGGAGAGAAGGTTGCTGCCATTATCACAGACGATCATTCCCAGCTGAAGCTGGCGTGGTGTTAACCATCTCTGCACCTGGCCCTGCAGAGCTGACAAAATTTCTGGCCCGCTGTGGCTCCTGTCCCCTAAACATACCAGCTCAAGCACAGTATGGCTTTTTTTTGCTTGAGCCATTGCGTAGACCCAGTCAGGCATCGGTTTAACTGCCACTTCGCCAGAGACAGGAGGGAGAGGTGGTGGTGGTGGAGCAGACAGACCTCATACAAGCAGCTTTCTGGAGGCGTGGTGGATGAACAAGCTCCAGCACAGAGCCCCATCTTGGATCCCTCCCAGCTGCAATCAGAGTTACCCAGTGTGCCGTGAAGGAAATGTAACGACCCTGTCCATGCTTGCTGGACCACGTGTCTAAAGTCACATGCACCTTGTTGCTGACTGCCTTTCCCAAGACTGGATAACATTGTCTTCCACTCCTGTTATAGTGCTGGAATGGCCTTGCGTGAAAAGTAATGGTGTTTTGGAACCTGCTACTGTGGTACAGCTCATTCAGCAAATTCCCGGAAGGGAGCAGAGTCCACCAGCTGGAAAGGCAGCAGCTGCAATGCGAGTAATTTTTCTAAGCTGGCATTTAGACGCTGTGCTTGGGGATTGTTGGGACTATATTTTTTCTTACGCTGCAACAGCTGCGGCAACGTAATCTGACTGCGTAAATCTTCAGCTGCTGGGATGATGTCACATTGTGAGGAAGGACCTGGTACATCCATTACTGTAGCATCATCCCTGTCGGTGGAGGTTGTAGGCAATGACATGGCAGGACATACAGTGGGGGTAGAGACAGATGAGGATGAGGAGGACCGACGCAAAGTTTTGCGCCAACGGGATGCGTGGCGGGTGGTCATATGTCGCCTCAAGCACGTGGTACCCAAGTGTCCGGTGTCTATCCCACGCTTCAGCCTCCTCTGACATAGATTACAAATAGCAACGGTGGGGTCTGCTGCACATTTCTTAAAGAAGTCCCAGACAGCAGAGTTCCTGCATGTGTGCTTTGAGACAACTGCGCTCTGCACCGGAGCAGCTCTGACATCTGATGCCTTGGACTGGCTAGTGCTACGGTTGGTCATAGAGGATGTTGTGCATTGTGTTTGCTGTGCTTCCTCCTCCTCCTCCCCCTCCTCCTCACTTGATTCCTCAGTTCGATCTAGCACCCAGGTGGAGTCAGTGACCTCATCATCATTGTCATCTTCACCCCCTATCTCCTCGCCAATGGAGCCAACTTGGCAGTATGCTGCAGCTGCTGGGGCAACATGAGTGCCAGTTATTTGTGTGTCATCACTGGCACCCCCTTCCTCTAGGATGATTATACTCCCTTCCTCAACCTCAGAGATTGAATCAGAGCACTGTACTTGCTGCGCATCCTCAAGCAGCATGTCACTGTCATTGTAGTCAAACAATTCAGCTGACTCCTCCGTTTGTGATAGCGAGGCTACAGCAGGAGTAGCTGTGGACATGGAGGCTGCATTAGATGCTTTGGCAGCGGAGGTGGACTGTACAGCACTAGAAGCGTGGCTGGCAGAGGACTCGGAGGATGGCCTGGCTAGCCAATCCACCAAATCCTCTGTATGTTGCTGCTGATTAAGAAGATGGCCAGCACCAGTTAGAAAGGACAAGCGTGGCCCTGCAGAGGATGCACCACGTCCACCACGACCAAAGGCACAGCCTCCCGACACAGGGGCTGCTTGCCCTCTTATCTGTGTCTGGGAGCATCTGCCTGTCCTTTTTGTTCTTTCAGACATGGTGAGGTGAGCGATATATAGATTAAATATATACAGAACTCTGATTCAACTTTACAGAACTCTGGTATAACTCAGTGAGACACCCTGATAGCTGGCAGCCAGTGACAAGACACAGATTACAATTCCCAGAAACCTCCTATAAATCAGTGAGACCCCCTGATGGGTGCCAGTGACAAGACACAAACTACGATTCGCAGATATCTGCTACAAGTCAGTGAGACCCCTGATAGGACCCCCTGATAGCTGGCAACAGTGACAAGACACAGATTACAATTCCCAGAAACCTCCTAAAATGCAGTGTGACCCCCTGATGGGTGGCAGTGAAACCTCTTATAAATCAGTGGGACCCCTTGATGGGTGGCAGTGAAACCTCTTATAAATCAGTGAGACCCCTTGATGGGTGGCAGCCAGTGAGAACACACGGATTATAACAATTCCCAAATATTTTGTAGAAATTACTGAGTCCCAAAATACTGTGTGGCACTGGCAGTGGCTGTGTGACAAGACACAGATCACCTCAATTCACTAATATTTTGTAGAAATTTGTGAGCCCCAAAATACTGCGTGGCACTGGCTGTGTGACAAGACACAGATCACCTCAATTCACTAATATTTTGTAGAAATTATAGTGAGCCCCAAAATACTGCGTGGCACTGGCTGTGTGACAAGACACAGATCACCTCAATTCACTAATATTTTGTAGAAATTATAGTGAGCCCCAAAATACTGCATGGCACTGGCTGTGTGACAAGAGACAGATCACCTCAATTCACAAATGTTTTGTAGAAATTAGTGACCCCAAAAATACTGCGTGGTACTGGCTGTCACGGTTCACGCCGCAGACGCCGGAAGAAAGGGAAGTAGGAGCTGTCTCCTTTAAGAACCTGGATCCGGTCCGGCTTTTCCAACTAACTGGACTGAGGTCCAGGCACTCAAGACTCCATCCCTGACTTTCCTATCACCTATCCCAGCCTCAGGTGTAGGCTGGGCCTGCAAATCCCATAAAGACCAGCCTCACCTCTGTATCAGGGCTTCTGCATCGTTTATTCTACCATAGAACGACTCATTGCAAGCCTGACCTGTGTGCTATGCACTGCCCTGCCTGATGCTCAGCTGGCACCCTGGAGAACCCCTTTTGTTTGGCATTCTGAGAACCCCTTCGCCTGGCATTCTGAGAACCCCTTCGCCTGGCATTCTGAGAACCCCTTCGCCTGGCTTTCTGAGAACCCCTTCGCCTGGCTTTCTGAGAACCCCTTCGCCTGGTATCCTGAGAACCCCTCCATCTGGTATCCTGGGAACCCCTCCATCCGGTATCCTGAGAACCCTTCCATCTGGTATCCTGAGAACCCCTCCATCTGGTATCCTGAGAACCCTTCCATCTGGTATCCTGAGAACCCCTCCATCTGGTATCCTGAGAACCCTTCCATCTGGTATCCTGAGAACCCCTTACCATTACTACATTCCTTAAGGACTCTATTATTTTTTTAATGTGGATAAGTGCAAGATAATGCACCTGGGACGTAAAAACCCAAGGGCTGAATATAGAATATTTGATACAGTCCTAACCTCAACATCTGAGGAAAGGGATTTAGGGGTCATTATTTCAGAGGATCTAAGGGTAAGTAGTCAATGTAATAGAGCAGCAGGAAATGCTAGCAGAATGCTTGGTTGTGTAGGGAGAGGTATTAGCAGTAGGAAAAGGGAAGTGCTCATGCCACTGTACAGAGCACTGGTGAGACCTCACTTGGAGTACTGTGTGCAGTACTGGAGACCGTATCTCCAGAAGGATATAGACCTCTTAGAGAGAGTTCAGAGAAGGGCTACTAAAATGGTGTACGGCTTGAAGGAGAAATGTTACCAGGAAAGGTTAATGATCTTAACATGTACAGCTTGGAAAAAAGACGAGACAGAGGAGATATGATAGAAACATTTAAATACGTAAAGGGAATCCACAAGGTAGAGGAAGGGAGTATATTTAAAAGGAAACAAAATAGCAAAACAAGAGGACATAGTCTTAGATTAGAGGGGCAAAGGTTTAAAAGTAACATCAGGAAGCATTATTTTACTGAGAGGGTGGTGGATACATGGAACAGTCTTCCAGTAGAAGTGGTAGAGGCCAAAACAGTAATTGAATTTAAGCAGGCATGGGATAGGCATAAGGCTATCCTAAACAAAAGATAAATCCAGGTAAAGTATCCATGTAATTGGGCAGACTAGATGGGCCGAAAGGTTCTTATCTGCCGACATTTTTCTATGTTTCTATGTTTCTATTATTCTACTCCTTATTGATCAACCCGTGTATGACATTGGATTCTGGACTCTGACTATTTCTATGCCAGCCGCCTGCCACCGACCTAAGCCTGATTTAACCACTCTCGAGTCATAACCCTTCTGATACCGCGCCTGATCTTCTGTTGTCTTTTTGCCTTCTGTATCTTTTGATCCTCTACCCTCTGTACCAGTAAGTGTGTTCTTTTGTATCTGTTTTCCATTTTATGTTCAGTCTGCTCTGATTTGTGTTCTATTCTTTATTCAGCGTCCAGTACCTGTTCTGTTGGCCCTATTGTGCTATTCAGTGTCCTGTCCTGTCTACCCCTTCTGCTAAGTGTACCCTGTCCTCTGTATATATTATCCTGCCCATCCAGCTCCTATCTATAGTTATTAGTTATTCAGATTCCCCTTCTTGGTTTACTTTTGTTTATTTAATAAACCTATGTTTTGGATTACAACCTTCCCTTTCTGCCTCTTCATCTGAGTAACCGCATATTGGGCTCGAATCCTTAACCCCTGCAGTGAGCCGTGACACTGGCTGTGTGACAAGACACAGATCACCTCAATTCACAAATGTTTTAAAGAAATTAGTGAGCCCCAAAATACTGTGTGGTACTGGCTGTGTGACAAGACACAGATCACCTCAATTCATAAATGTTTTAAAGAAATTAGTGACCCCAAAAAAACTTGCTGGCACAGTGACAAGACACACATCACCTCAATTCCCTGATATTTTGAAGAAATGAGACCCCCAGACCCCCCCCAGTAGCGTGGCAGACCGGCAGTAACAACACACACCAATCTCCTCTGAAATTTCCTCTGAAATGCGTGCAGAATCGGCACGTGGAAACGTTCTATAGTGTGCTGCGGGACTTAGCTCTGTGAGCCCATGATTGGGCAAAATTTGCCCAATCAGGACTCTGAGCGGTGATTGGCATACTGTTGAACCTGTCTTGCACCAGACCTGTGGTCAGGTGCAAGGCTGTAGCCAATTACGAGCTTCAGGCCAGTGGGAAAATGCATTGTGGGCCATTGTGATGCATTGTGGTCGAACATGAGCCTAACAACCGGAAATGTTCGGAGTTCGCGATCTACTCGAACAGGCTAAGTTCGGGCCGAACTCCGCACCATCCGAACCCGAACAGCTCATCCCTAGTTATAAAATGGCGATATTTGAGATTGAGGTTTATACACTTTTATTTTTTATTAATGTACTTGTGACTGCCCATGCAAATGCTCCTAAGGACATCTTTTTGACGAAACGTGTCTAGCGTAAGCAGTCTTTTTAAACAATACATTTTTTATGCTGAAATCTCTGGTCTTGGCTGACTGATCCTAAAGTGCGCCAATGTGGAGGAGATTGTATCCCAGGTCCCAGGCACCCATGGAACGGTGAAAAAGATTTTAAGTCTTAATGTACGTGAATTGATTTCAATTACTATTCGTTCACTAAACATGCACTTCTAAGTAATTTTAACTTTGTTCTAGGATCACCCTCTATTTGCTTTTTTACTGTACACTATTCACGGGCATACCGGGAGCTTGCAGAGGGGAGATCCTATCTTCACTAAAGTTAAGTGACTCAGTGCTTTTTCGTTTTTTTGTATATGTCAATAAAACAAGTGTTCTTACATCTGTCAAAGATATATCAAATAAGAAATTTATACGAGATATAAATATCAATCGTCTATATTTCCTAGAAATTCTCCTAAATTCTTTTAATTGTATGTGTTTTGCTTTAAAAAATAAAATAATCAACAACCGGATAAAAACATATATATATTTATTACGTATACAAAAAAGTTTCAAATCTCATATCATAAACAAGGATTTATAAACAACATCCATCCATCAGCACATAGACTACTAGCTTCCCAATATATGTATCTCCTGATAGTAACTGCATATATGATTAATATCATTTACTTTATCAGTTAGTAACTATAAACAGATGGTTAATAAACATTTCTGCTTAAAGAAAACAATTAACATGTATTTCACAGCAAACCAATGTTTAACAAGCAAGATCTTGTAGATATATATGTATCTCTCTATGCTACGTGGATCAACAAAAGATGAGCTATCACTTATTCTATTTCTAGAATAATAAGTAATAAAAACTTATTTAGTGAATCCTCCCCTAATATCGAGAATCAAGCTTCTAATCTTCTGCTTTTTATATTGTAGTTATATAATTCCTTGCTTATTAATTTCAATCACAGTAATTTCCAAATTCAATATATATATTTATGTATATACTATTGCAACAAATACTTTAGGATAAAATCCTTATATCCGATTCTTCTTCATATCTCTATCTGCAGATTTAGAAATATTTTGAAGACTCTGGATCTAACAGTACTTGAGATAAACCTCAATCTATTTCATTGCAAAGTACACACTCATATATATATATATATATATGTTACATTAATCCCTTAATTTTGCTTTCTCGTACATTACCTGTCCAAGATCTGGATTCAATATTTCTGTAGTTACAATGGCAATATTCTTGGGATATAATGTATTGTTTTGGAATATATAAAAATTATCAATATCAGATAATCAATGCATGAGAATTAGAATTTTGCATTCCCATGAGGGAAACTTTAGGTGTGGTCCTAATTAAGTGATATGTAATATCCTGAATGCATTGTGTGTCTTGTCCTGGAATGATCTGAATGACTGCAACTAACAGTACATATCCAGTTATAGTAAATTCGACGTCACTGAGAATCTACCCCCTCATTTAAATATTTGCTTTCTCTATAGATCCCTTATATTTATTCTTAAAATATAATATTTACTATACCTCAAAATAGCAGTGTTGCTTTTCAATAAAAGTTCACAAATTCATTTAAAATCCCTTATCCTATGTCAGAGGCCAATTTCACTATCTTATTTTGAACAAAGAACGACTATAGTTATTCCAGACAGTGCGTCTCGGGTTGTCAAATTTGATTTAATATCTCTCGTTATTTTGCTCATTTCAAAGATTTTAAAGTACTTCTTTATCAGCTAGATTCCTTTGCAATTAGATCAGCAACTTACTTCTATATTTAAATAGCTTATTCTATTCTTTCAGTAATTAAACTGTTTGCACAGTTATACTCTACAAATATTTGGAGCATCTATTATTTACTGTGAATATATAGAATATATTGTTTATAAAAATATATTTTGTGAATATATTTATACACTTGCATAGATATTTTAAATATGTTTCTATACCCAAAAAGAAAAATATCTTTAATTCAAGGACTTGTTAAAACAAACCAATAAATTTAAATATGACATGTCTTAGCATATATCATATAAAGACATTTTATCGTCTATAGCATCATAGTCTGGCACTTATAGGAACACACATAACTCTTATGGTTCACCTAGCAATGAACTCATAAAAAAAATCTTTGAGTCCATTTCTAAAACTAGGATAAAAAAATTGAAAAAGAAAAGATTTGTATCATGTAAGAATATAGATATATGTTTAGACAAGATGGCTACAGGCATCCATTTTAATTTTCCATTATAATATACCTGACACATCCGGTATACTGGAAATAGTTTTTTAAACATAAAAGCAAAATGTTTTTCTTAAAATCTCTGCTTGTGAAGCAAAGTCATGCTTATGGTATATGACCAAGACTGTTGTTTGTTTGTTTTTCCCCCCTGTAATTAGATGAGAAGCAAGTTTAATATCTTGCATTGTATTACTTTGTATTTCTGTAACTGTAACACTTCAATGTTCTTGAACCCAGGACATACTTGAAAACGAGAGAAATCTCAATGTATCCTTCCTGGTAAAATCCTTTATAAATAAAATAAATAAATAAATAAGTTCCTGTACCAAGCAGAAACTGGATATCTTTCTAGGAGGAAAATAATTGCCCACTCTCTACAGCTGTGTAGAAAATCCAATTACAAACCTAGGAGAAATGGCCTCGTTCAGTTCAAAACAAGTTGAGTAAAAGAAAATAAAGTATAATCAGCGAAAACAGATGGGAAAACTAATTAAAGTAAAATAATTAATTCTACAGCAATACCACCTAGAGCTATCTAGTGACCAAATTTCATGGTGAAATTAATATTAAATAATTGTCCCCTAAATTTGCTGATTGGTCATTTGAGAAAGAAGTGTAAACATTATAAAAGTGAAAGTGCAAGGGAAGTCACTCAGTTGATCCTTGGATTTTGCAATTATTCATTGAATTTTTCAGGCAGTTATTCTGCATTCAGAGGCATACTGGGCACTAGAGTACTCCAATACACACTATCCTGATCTCAGTTACTCTCAAACGTATGTAAGCAAACCAGCATACAGGCTTCCATAGAAGCCAAGTCCTTACGTGGCGCATGGGCATGGGGGCCACCCTCATGGGGCCGTTCGGTGGTTGAAGTGCGCCAAGTCTTTGTCCTCTCCCCTTCCGGGGTTGAGGTGGATGAACATGGTGCGCCTAGTCAGAACAGCATGGACCAGTGCCGGACCAGCGGTCACCTGGTTTAAGGAGCTGGGCTTTGTCCCGGCAGATCTGTACGCCTTCATCCACCTCGGGCGCACCCGGGACTTCAACGTCAGTTTTCTGACGTTGCAGCTCTTTGATTGCTTCTGGGCTGGGTGGGATGCAGCTTGGATGGTCCGGGACTCGCAATGGGTAGGGATGTCCGCTGTACCAGTGTCCCGGCAGGGAATCAAGAAGGTGACATTCCTGACTGGGAATGAATCTATCCCGATAGCGTATATCCTAGTGGGGACCAGGAGGTTCGGGGAGATTAAATCCTCCCCAGTAAAGATCTTGGATGGGGTGTGGACCAGAGGCTGGATGCTTACCCCCCTGCTCTGCGAGATCGGGGGGGGGGGGTTACACAACACCTCACTGGGAGTTGCTTGTTGTGGTCTATTTCCCAAGTAGAGTATGTCACGGAACGGACATGGAGGCTCTGTTCAGCGAGCCACAGGACTAAAAGACTGAACCCTTTTTAAAGACCTTTTTTCCTGTTTTCCCTTCGGTTCTGCGTTTGAACATATGGACACTTTATTTTATTGCTAGATGTGGTTTTATTGGTGTGGTGTAAATAAAAATGTACTCTGTATGTTGTAACTGTAAGAGATGTATGAAACTGTGTGATATAACTGTAAGATATGTAAGAAACAGTTTGTATGTGTTTTCCCCTTTTGCCATTTTGCTCATCTCAGCATGGTCTCACAGGACAAAGGATCTCATGCCCCAAGATGGAGGATGCAGCTGGCCAGAGGATTGGAGGCTTTTCCAAGACCTCATTTGCCTAATCCCTGGACAATGGAGAGCCTGGAAGGGGCGGGGGACAGGGGCGGGGGAGTTGGTAATCCTTTGTGTGTATGTACTATAAATACATGTGCCCTTCCAAGTAAAAGTCAGTTCAACTGCATTCAACTTGTTACATACAGCCTCGCCTGGTGTGTCATTTCTGAGCTATCACATTGCAGGAGACTCTCAGCGGTCTCCTGCCTCTAAGTCTAACCCAGGAACGGGTCATCCAAGAAGCCGCTACTTCCAGAGCCGATTCGGAACCTCGAATCGGCGCTACCACCGCGAAACAGCTAACCGCTACGCCGGGAACCAACCTCGTTTCGGCCCCGGTCCTCCAAGATCGCCAGAAGACCCTGTCAAATCGCGGCCAGCCCACCAGCCACTCTCATCACATCAGGAACTCCATAGATCAGGCTGCTCGAGACGCCGAGTGCCGTGCCACTCGGTAGTCGGTCCTGACGCCATCCAGGGGGTCAGATAGGAGCAGGACCGCAGGCGGACCTCCATTCCGTCACAGAGTATTTGCAAGTAGGAGTTAAAAAATAGGAGTTCTGCCTTTACTGGTCTGTGGTTTGTATTTATCTAGGAGAGAAACCTCTGTTTTATTTATCTATTTGTTTAATTTCTGTTTTTGGGGATTTGTGGGTTTTTTGTTCTCTTTTTTCTTCCTTTTTTTTTTTCTTTCTGTGTGCTGTTGGTGGCTTGTTAATTGGGGGGGGTTCATGTCAGGTGATTTCACTTATACAAGATAAAAGTATACGTATCTTAGTAGCGCTTCTTCAGATGGCTCCTCTTTCCCATCCAGATCAACAGAAAAATAATGAAAAGATGAGAAGCACTACAAAAATAAATGAAAACTTCATTGACTGACACTGACTTTTCCGTGCAGTTTCTCCTTAATCTAGTATATTGGCTTTTAGGAATATTGCGTAACCAGATGGGTGCATGGAAACTTTTTATATCAAACCAGAACAATCAGTTCCACACCAGAACTTTCTTCAAACCGATGGATGCCAATAATGCGACTGATATAAAAAGTTCCCATGCACCCATCTGTTAAACAATATTCCTAAAAGCCAATATACTAGATTAAGGAGAAACTGCACGGAAAAGTCAGTGTTCATAGAACAAGCAGAAATATTGAGTCAAATACATATTCAAAAGGGGTTATAATAAAGAGAGAATGGAGAAAGATCTGAAAGAGGTTGCATTAAGAGCTGATTAAAAGAGAAGAGAAAGAAAAGGGAATTTCGAACAAAATATGGAATACACTTTTGTTACGAAGTTCAATCCATTCGCACAATAAATCCAACGAATATTAAGGAAACATTGGCATATACTTCAGGCGGATGATATCCTTAATACCTATTTACCAGAAAAACCGAAAGTAGTTTTTAGGAAAGCAGAAAATCGAAAATTGTTATTGGCACCGAGTAAGTTAAAAGAGGAAAAAAAGGAAGGTTTATCCTTTCTAGCAGAAAAACCAACTGGGTTCCACAAATGTGGGAGATGGTTGACGTGTAAACAGCAAAGAAAAGACTGTAGATTTTAAATCAGATATAAAAGGGAAAACTTATATCATAAAGCACTTTATACATTGCACACGCAAGCAGGTGATATACTGTATCTACTCCAATGTCAATGTGGTGCGTGTGGCGGAATGGGGTATCCGCCTGCGGTCCTGCTCTATCTGACCCCCTCTTTGGTGTTGCCAAGCCCGACTACCGAGTGGCACGGCACCCGGCGTCTCGAGCGGCTTGGGTAGAAGACCACGTGGCGGTGGAGATCCGGAGAGTATATGGGGCACCCACGGTGGAAATCCGCCCGACTACCGAGTGGCACGGCACTCGGCGTCTCGAGCAGCGGATCTACTGACCTTTGGAAGGCTGGAGACGGTCTGCATGGCGAACCGCGGTTCGGTAGAGTCTCCTTGAAGATGCGGGGCACGGCACTGAGTCGAGGTCTCGATTCGGGGTGGTTGCGGTATCCCGAGGTACCGATCCAAGGTGGCGCATCGGCGCGGCGAATCGATGTTCTGCTGCGGAGTTAGAGCGACCCGTTCCTGGGCGGTGGTGATATATAGCCGGCGTGAAATGACAACACCAGACGAAGCTGCATGTATCCAACACTCAGATGAACTGACTCTTTTAATGAACAACGCCACTATTTATGCTGAAGTACAACAGTCACAATTTGCATACCCATACTAATTAGTAGCATACCCATACTAATTAGTTATGTCAGTTATTTACAATCAACATTCTTCACATTCTCTTAGCCTTCAACTCACACAACGTTTGTACATCCATTGTTCCAGCACATCAGATTAAACACACACTATCAGAGATCCCTTAAATTAAACATGTAGCTAGATAATGGGGAAAATCCCTGACGCATAAATTACACAGCAGCAAAACTTGTTTACTAGCTACAGAAACACACATTTACCTACAGGAATATAAGTATGTTTTAAAACCAAAGCTATGTCATTTCACTAAACTAAATTAAACTAAAACCAAACGATGTAAAGTATATTTAAAATCACACGATATAAATGACCATAAAGTCCTTTGAGGTTTGAAGCATGGAGCGTTACCTCAGCTCCATGACATAGGTCCTTTTAAAAAATGTCTTGGGTTTGAGTCCTGGGCTCGCTGCGCCGAGCCTCTTGGGTCATTCCTTGACAGTGCGCAATATATAGGGCGCACCACTACAATGTTGAAAGTCAGGCTTCTGGAACATAGGAACAGTATTTTAAAAAAATCTACAGATCACTCGACATGCAACGCATGTCCTCTATTTAATTGGCAGGAATTTATTTGTATTGGAATCAATTTGGTTAAATCGAATTGGAGAGGGGGAAATGTTTTAAAAGATATAGCTAGACGAGAAACAAAGTGGATTCTAGAGAAGGGGACTTTAAAAGGAAGAGGTCTGAATGTTGATGTAGATGTAGCCAACTGTCTTTGAATACTACTTTAAGTCCGTTCTTTAATACGGTTTAAACAAAGGATTGTTAGAGAAAATGATATATATATATAAGGTTGATCGCAAATGCATTGCCAGTAGTTTGAATATCGTTATACATTTTTTCAGCGATGGTTACGTTAAATATTACAATCCCCATATATGAGATGTTATAATTGAGATATATGCATTGCGATGCTATTATTGATCCATAGAAAATCGCAACGGAGGAGAATCAAAAGTAAAAGTGATCTCATTACGCTGGGAAACTGCGCGGGATCCGGAAATGGTAAACCCGTGTGACGTGGTAGTAGGGATGTGCGTTTCGGGTTTCGGAATTTTGAAATTTTCACGAAATTTCCCGATTCGTGCATTCGGATTCGGCCGATTTTCCAAAAATGTTCGGATCCGAAAATGGCAGATCCGAACAAATTTCCGAGCTGAAACGAAAACTTTTCGGAATTTTCGAATGGACTAGAAATGTGTAAAATCGAAATTCATTTTCGTTCCTGTAGCGGAACGGGTGTTGTCCGCCTGCGGGTGTGCTCCTATCTGCTTCCTCCCACTGCGCTTACCGCCGACCCGACTACCGAGTGTCACGGCACTCGGCGTCTCGAGCGGCCTGGGATGACCCTGGGGAGGGTTGGCGGGCTGTGGAGGGGACCCCGGGGCGAGATCAGCCCGACCACTGAGTGACACGGCACTCAGAGTCTCGAGCGGCTGATCCACTGACCTTGGTGATATTCGGATCGGATGTGGAGCGGCCGTTCGGGTGGGAAACGTTTCGTCCGGAACCGTTCGGATGGGAAACGTTTCGGATTTCCCTCGGTTATGCAGCGCTTCAGTCTATCGATGCGCGGTAGACGCGCCGCGGCTTCGGTTCGGATCACAGCACCTCAGCGTGATCGATCATTTGGCACGGTCGAAGCCCATACGATGCACCCCTGCTCTGATCCGCGATGCAGAGACAGGGTGATCGGTTCGTATCTCGGGATGCCGCACTCTGAAGACCGCGCGGGATCTCAGGAATACGGCCGAAAATAAAGGACACCAGGCGGAGCTGTATGCACTAGATCATCTGTTTATTTTTTACACTTCACATATATTTATAAACATTTGGACAGCAAGAAAACAATGGGAATCCCTGCCCGCCCCCACAAGCCTCATTGGCCCTCGCTGGAAGGAGGCACCCGGGTCCCGATTCGTATTGGCGGTTACGAATCGGGGTGTTGCCAATTCGCAACCGGATGGTCCGAATCGGCCATTTTACGATTCGACCGGATGGTCCGAATCGGCCATTTTCCGATCCGATCGATTCGACCGGATCCACGAGGCGCTGGGAAAATGGCGACGAGCAAGGCACACAATGGGATACACACATTTCACAATACACATACGGGGACACTTTTATTACACCACACAAATGAAACCACATCTAAATAAAATAACACACGGAATTCCGCTGGTAAAACGGCACCTAAGACTCTGGAGGGACCGAACCGTCCCAAAGGACCGCCCCTGGCTGAGGGTGCTGGGCCATTCCGTGACACTCCTCCCCCTTCCCAAAGTCCGACGCACCCGGTTGGACCCCAACAGGTTCCACCGGGAAAGTCGGTGCTCCCAGGTCCCCCGGTTCCCGGGCTGACTGCCGCGATAACCCATCAGCATTACCGTTTTGCGACCCGGGCCGGTATTGAATGCTGAAGTTAAAGGGTTGGAGAGCCAGACTCCACCGCAACAGGTGGCCATTTTCCCCTGCCACTCGGTTGAGCCACACCAGGGGGTTATGGTCGGTCATCACGGTGAAGGACCGACCGTAGACATAGGGTTGGAGCTTCCGTAGGGCCCAGACCAAGGCCAGGCACTCCTTCTCCACCGCAGCATACCCCACCTCCCGCGGTAACAGCTTCCTGCTGATGAACGCCACCGGATGATCCCCCCGTCGTCCCCCACTTGACTTAGGACAGCTCCGAGTCCGAACATTGAAGCGTCTGTATGGACAACAAAACGTTTTTTATAGTTGGGAGCTGCCAACAGGGGGGCTTGGGTCAGGGCGGCCTTCAGTTGTTGGAAGGCCTGTTCACACTCCGGGGACCACAGGACTTGGTGGGGCAGTGATTTCTTCGTCAAGTCAGTCAGGGGCTTGGCCAGGTCACTGTAATGGGGCACAAACTTCCTATAGTACCCTGCGGTGCCCAGGAAGGCGAGGACCTGGGTCTTGGTCACAGGGGTGGGCCAGTCTAGGATGGCTTCTACCTTGGCGGGCTCTGGTCGTTGTATCCCGCAACCCACCCGGTGGCCCAGGTACTGCACTTCGGCCATCCCCACCTTGCATTTCTCGGGCTTAAGAGGCAGGTTGGCGTCCCTAATCCGGCCCAAGACTGTCCCTACGTGGTCAAGGTGTTCCTCCCAGGTCTGGCTATAGATGGCTATGTCATCCAGGTATGCGCAAGCGAATCCCTGGAGGCCATCGAGGAGGCGATCGATTTAACTGCTGGAAGGTAGCAGGGGCGTTCTTCATCCCGAACGGCATGACCCGAAATTAGTACAAACCGAATGGGGTGATGAAAGCCGACTTCGGGGTCGCCTCCTCGGCAAGGGGAATCTGCCAGTACCCCTTGCACAGATCAACCGTGGTCAGAAAATGACCCCGGGCGATCTGATCTAGCAGCTCGTCGACTCGGGGCATGGGATAAGCGTCTGTAATAGTACAGTCGTTTAACCGCCGATAGTTGACGCAGAACCTGGTGGTACCGTCTTTCTTGGGCACCAGGACCACGGGCGACGCCCATGGACTGGCCGAAGGTTCAATGACCCCCAGCTCCAACATCTCCCGGATCTCGGCCCGCATGGGTTCGCGGACCGCTTCCGGGAGTCGGTATGCAGGCTGCCGAAGGGGTCTCTGACCGGGGGTGTCCACTTGATGAATGGCCTGATCAGTGTATCCCGGGAGGGCCGAGAAAATCCCCCGGTGGTCGTAGAGCAACTGCCGCGCCTGCTTTTTGGGCCCTAACTCCTCCCCCAGCTGCACCTGATCTACCCCTGAAGGCTGCTTGGCTATCCCGGGAAGTTCTACTAAAGGGAATGGTTCAGTCTCCTCGATAGCCGGCGCACATATAGCGTCCACCATTTCCGGGCGTTCATGGTAGGCCTTCAGCATGTTGATGTGGAACGTCCGCTGGATTCTGGTGTCTGCGCAGCTAACAACCACATAGGTGGTATCCCCCATGTCACGGAATGGCCCAGCACCCTCAGCCAGGGGCGGTGCACAGTGACAGTGGTGGCTTTGGACACTTGGGTGTGGTGGCACGCACCTAGTTTTATAAGTACTTTTTATTAGATGTGATTATTGTGTGGTGTAAATGAAGTGTTCCCCGTTGGTTTATTGCGAAATGTATTTTCCCTTTGTCTGCCACGCCCGCCGCCATTTTCTGATCGCCTCGTGGTTCAGATCAGAATATTCGGATCTTAAAATGGCCGAATCGGCAACTCCCCGATTCGTAACGGCCAATACGAATCGGGGCCCGGGTGCCTCCTGCCAGCGAGGGCCAATGGGACTTGTGTGGGCGGGCAGGGATTCCCATTGTATTCCTAATTGTGTAAAGTGATAAATGTATGTGATGTGAAAAATAAACTCAGATTTACCAGTGCATCCAGCCTCGCCTGATGTCCTTTACTCTCCGCCGCATATACTGTCTGAGCATCCCGCGCGGTCTCAGGGTGCGGTGTCCAGACTTAAGATCAGAACGGACTTAAGATCAGAACGGACTTAAGATCAGAACGGACTTCAGATCAGAACGGACTTAAGATCAGAACGGACTTAAGATCAGAACGGACGTAAGATCAGAACGGACTTAAGATCCGAACCGAAGGCGCGGCCGCGTACCGCGCTTCGGTATACCAAGTGAGCGGTGATCAGATCCGAAGATTCCGCCGCTCCCGTAAGATCCGAAGATTCATCCGTTTAAAGATCCGAATATTCCTCCACATAAGATCCGAATATTCCTCCGCAATCAGATCCGAATATTCCTCTGCGGCAGACCCGATCCCCAGATTCGCACGGCCGCCCGCAGACGCACTCCACACACCACAGGTCAGTGAACCAGCTGCTCGGGACGCTGAGTGCCGTATGGCTCAGTGGTCGGGCTGGTTCTAGGCAGGGGTCCCCTCCACCGCCCGCTAACCCTTCCCCAGGGTCACGCCAGGCCGCACGAGACGCCGAGTGCGCGTCACTCGGTAGTCGGGCCAGCGGTAGCGAAGGGGTCACGCAGATTGAGCACACCCGCAGGCGGAACAACATCCCATTCCGTCATACTGGTGGCAGCGGTGGGATCGCTCTCTGCAGACCCCTAGGAGACGTACGCCATGGCGGTGTACAACCCCTACGACAGGGACACCCTGCGTGGGATGTTGGAGAACCGGGGAGGAACGCCGGGTAACAAAAAGAGGAAGACCCTGATCAAGGAACTGACCAGGATGGATCAGGACGAGGCGATGATGCCCGGCCCCAGCCCTGCCCGCGCAGAGGTGGAGGAAGATGCTGGCCTCAGAGAGTTGCGGCGTCGGATTGCCCTGCTCGGTGATGCCCCGGCGGAGGGGGCCAGATATCAAGTGATCCGGGAGTTCTACCGGGAAGTTGAGCAGGAGAAGGAACGCCAGCACGAGCTGCGGTTGGCAGAGCTCCGCGGAGCAGAGACTGATTATGTTGACCCCGAACCCTACCCTGTGGAACCCTGGGTCGAGGCTCACAGCTCGACTGGAGCTTCACCTGGGGAATCTGCAACCCCCAGTGACTACGCTTGCGGGACTCTCAGCTCGCCTGGAGCCTGTACGGAGGACGTCACTTATCCCCGCGACCCTCGGATGAAGACTCACAGCCCGCCTGGAGCTGCATCTGAGGACGCCCCATTCCCCGTTGAGGAGCGGTGCTCCTGTGCTGGCACCTTCGCCGACATGAAGGTCGGGTTGGCAAGAGAGCTGCAGGAGGGCCTGGAGCAGGACCAGAGGTCCACAGAGGAACTGTGGTACGAGGCCCTGGACCATGAGCGGGACTGCCATGGTGTGTACATTCCCTCCGACGCTGTCGTCCATCGGGTGCAGTACGATGTGCGAGCAGCGTTCCTGCAAGGTCGGGCCCCAGAGGAGTGGGAGGCCGAGCTCCGGAGGCTGGTGCAGCAGGAGATCGCACTGGACGCCGAGTACCGCGCGCTCCGGTGGCTGACCGCCTCTCCGACAGCGCGCCCTATTGAAGGCAGTTCCACTGCAGGGCCTCGCTACGGGGGTATGGGGCTGCTCTACGAGGGCATGGCCGCCGACCCCGAGTTTGGAGAGGAGACCGAGGAGCGGATGGAAGACATCCTGGAGCGACGGGAACTGGAGATCCCGTCAGACAGCAGGGACTCGGTGTTTGAGGAGCTGGAGTCCCTAGCCGAGCGAGAGTGGGAGCTCGAGGTGGCTTATCGGAGACTGTTGGACGGCGTTCCGCAGTCGAGCCTGAGCTCCCCGTGGTGGGACGGGTCGGCGGAGGAAGTCGACAGTCCCCAGGTTTGGGACCTATGGGAGGCCGAGGCGGACCCATGGGTGCCCGTGGGGGTTTCGACTGAGGAAGTTACCCCCTGCACCCCGCAAGAGGACAGGGTGGCCGAGGCCACGGGTCCAGCGGGGGAGGAGAAGCAGACGGATGGTTCCCCCGGGATGGGTTGTGCGCAACCATTGTTTGCCCCGGGGGATGAAGAGACCATCCTTCCCCAAGGAGATCTCCAACCAGCAGAAGAGCTGGCTACGGGGCAGAGTGCCGCTGGCCTCTGCCCACTACTCGAAGTCTGCCAGGAGGAGCAGACGGATGGTTCCCCGGGATGGGTTGTGCGCAACCATTGTTTGCCCCGGGGGGTGAAGAGACCATCCTTCCCCAAGGAGATCTCCAACCAGCAGAAGAGCTGGCTACGGGGCAGAGTGCCGCTGGTCTCTGCCCACTACTCAAAGTCTGCCAGGAGGAGCAGACGGATGGTTCCCCCGGGATGGGTTGTGCGCAACCATTGTTTGCCCCGGTGAAGAGACCATCCTTCCCCAAGGAGATCTCCAACCAGCAGAAGAGCTGGCTACGGGGCAGAGTGCCGCTGGTCTCTGCCCACTACTCAAAGTCTGCCAGGAGGAGCAGACGGATGGTCCCCCCGGGATGGGTTGTGCGCAACCATTGTTTGCCCCGGGGGGTGAAGTAACCATCCTTCAGCAAGGAGATCCTCCCCCAGCTGTAGAGCTGGCCACGGGGCAGAGCGCTGCTGGCCTCTGCCCACCACCCACAGTCTGCCAGGTGGGGCAGACAGATGGTTCCCCCGGGCTGGGTTGTGCGCCACTGCTGATGGGCCTGGGGGGGAAAGAAACCATCCTCCTGCAAGGAGATCCCCACCCAGCGGAAGAGCTGACACCAGGGCAGAGCGCCGCTGGCCTCTGCCCATTTGTCTCCCTTGTCGGCTACCAGGAAGAGCAGTCAGGTTTGGACCCACTTGCTCCTTCGGTTGCCGTGTCCGTACCTGGCCATCCAGTGGAAGAGCTGGCAACGGGGCAGAGCGCCGCTGGCCTCTGCCCATTTCGGCAACCCTTGGGAGGGGGGGCCTCACGCAGCCACGGTTTCTTCCCACGGTTGACCTGGGCACCCGGGGCGTGTGCATTTAGCACCCGGGTTCCCCGGGTGAGTGGTAGCCCTGGAGGGGACACAGGAGGCACACCGGCCCCGACGTATGTCCTCTCGCCCAGCCGGGGAAACTCCAAGGACATGGGGTCCCGACCAAGCTGGCACGGCCGCAAGGCCAAATGGAGAGGCCTGGTGACTCGGCCTCCCCAGACTGACTATGGGCCTGGGAGCACCGACTTCCCCGGTATGACCCGGTGGGGTCAGACCAGGTGCGTCGAACTGGGGGAGGGGGAGGAGTGTCACGGAATGGCCCAGCACCCTCAGCCAGGGGCGGTGCACAGTGACAGTGGTGGCTTTGGACACTTGGGTGTGGTGGCACGCACCTAGTTTTATAAGTACTTTTTTTAGATGTGATTATTGTGTGGTGTAAATGAAGTGTTCCCCGTTGGTTTATTGCGAAATGTATTTTCCCTTTGTCTGCCACGCCCGCCGCCATTTTCTGATCGCCTCGTGGTTCAGATCAGATATTCGGATCTTAAAATGGCCGAATCGGCAACTCCCCGATTCGTAACGGCCAATACGAATCGGGGCCCGGTGCCTCCTGCCAGCGAGGGCCAATGGGACTTGTGTGGGCGGGCAGGGATTCCCATTGTATTCCTAATTGTGTAAAGTGATAAATGTATGTGATGTGAAAAATAAACTCAGATTTACCAGTGCATCCAGCCTCGCCTGATGTCCTTTACTCTCCGCCGCATATACTGTCTGAGCATCCCGCGCGGTCTCAGGGTGCGGTGTCCAGACTTAAGATCAGAACGGACTTAAGATCAGAACGGACTTAAGATCAGAACGGACTTCAGATCAGAACGGACTTAAGATCAGAACGGACTTAAGATCAGAACGGACGTAAGATCAGAACGGACTTAAGATCAGAACGGACTTAAGATCCGAACCGAAGGCGCGGCCGCGTACCGCGCTTCGGTATACCAAGTGAGCGGTGATCAGATCCGAAGATTCAGCCGCTCCCGTAAGATCCGAAGATTCATCCGTTTAAAGATCCGAATATTCCTCCACATAAGATCCGAATATTCCTCCGCAATCAGATCCGAATATTCCTCTGCGGCAGACCCGATCCCCAGATTCGCACGGCCGCCCGCAGACGCACTCCACACCCACAAGGTCAGTGAACCAGCTGCTCGGGACGCTGAGTGCCGTATGGCTCAGTGGTCGGGCTGGTTCTAGGCAGGGGTCCCCTCCACCGCCCGCTAACCCTTCCCCAGGGTCACGCCAGGCCGCACGAGACGCCGAGTGCGCGTCACTCGGTAGTCGGGCCAGCGGTAAGCGAAGGGGTCACGCAGATTGAGCACACCCGCAGGCGGAACAACATCCCATTCCGTCATACCCCAGTTGGGTTACCACCCTGTAGGGGCCTTGCCAGGCCACCTGCAGCTTGTTGTGCCGCTGTGGTTTCAACACCAGAACCTTCTGCCCCACGAGGAACAAGCGACTGCAAGCAGAGCGGTCGTACCACGTTTTCTGCTGAGCCTGGGCCGTTTCCATGTTCCCTTGTACGAACCCCGCGAGTTCTGCCAAGCGCTCTCGGAGCTCCAAGACATAACTCAGTACAGGAACCCCATCTTCCTCCTGTTCCCCCTCCCACTGAGCCCTAACTAAATCTAGGGGCCCCCTCACCTGGCGCCCATACAACACCTCAAAGGGGGAATATCTGGTGGATTCCTGAGGAACCTCCCGGTAGGCGAACAGTAAGTGGGGTAGATATTTCTCCCAATCCTTCCCTTCGTGCGCGAAGGCCCGGATGAGCTGTTTCAGGGTCCCATTAAACCGCTCGCACAGCCCGTTTGTCTGGGGGTGATATGGGGCGCTGTGAAGTGCCTTGACACCACAGAGATGCCAGAGCTGCTGGGTGAGCTCAGCGGTGAACTGGGTACCCTGATCAGACAGGATTTCCCGGGGAAACCCCACCCTCGTGAACACCCATAGGAGAGCGTCAGCTACGGTGTCTGCCTGGATGTTGGCCAGGGCCACAGCCTCGGGGTACCGGGTGGCATAGTCCACTATGGTGAGGATGTACCTCTTACCGGTGGCACTGGGGCGGGGCAAGGGCCCGATGATGTCGACCGCAACCTGGCTGAAGGGCTCCTGAATGATGGGCATGGGGTGCAGTGGGGCTTTCGGGTGGTCCCCGGTCTGCCCGGTCTTCTGGCAGACCGGGCAGGTGCGACAGTACTCGCGGGTGTCCTCACTGAGGCGGGGCCAGAAGAATGCGCGCGCCAACCTGTGCCGAGTCTTCTTCTGCCCCAGGTGACCAGCCAGGGGAATATCGTGGGCCAGTCGCAAGAGTTCCTGTCTAGGGCCCTGGGGTACTACCATCTGTTTATGCGGAACCTGCCGCTTCTTGGTCCCCTCCCTCACGGTGTACCTGTAGAGAAGCCCATCCTCCCACTCTATGCTATCGGTTCTCTTGTCGACCAGGCCCTGGCCGGCCCTATCCCGATAGCACTGTAGCGTGGGATCGGTCTGGGTTTGGTGTCGGAGCGTCTCCGGGGAGCTCCACGGGAGAGGGGGGTTGGGTGAGGAGGGGGGGGTCGGGATTCGTCTGGGTTTGGGAGGTCGGGGAGGTTTTGGTTGGGATCTCACCTGGGTCCCGGTCGGAGTGCCCCTGCTGTGGCGTTGACTCTGTTGCCGGGTAGTCACCGGAGCGGCCGCGTCTGTGGAGTAAGCGGAAACCAACCATCCCAGGTCGTTGCCGAGAAGAATTTCGGCCTGCAATTGGTCTAACAACCCCACGCGCACCACTTTCTCCCCGGAACCCCAGTCTAGGTGGACCCATGCCGTCCCGAGCCGAAGTACCTTTCCCCCGGCCACCCGCACCGCGACGGTGCTGGTCAATCGGTCGTTCCACAGAATCAGATGGGGCCGTACCAGAGTGATAGTAGCCCCAGAGTCTCGGAGTCCCTCAGCGGCTCGCCCGTTGATCCACACAGCCTGACGGTGATGGTGGCGGTTATCGACTGCAGCAGCTTGCACCGGGTCAGCCTCATGTAACCGTTCCCATTCTTCCGGGGAATCCGGCAACGGAGCTTCTGCGTCGTAGCACTGTGCTAAAGATGATGGTCTGGCGGGGGGGTCGAGGAATGGCTGGTCGGTTAGGGCAGTTCTGGCGGTAGTGCCCCTCCTGGTCGCATCCGTAGCAACAGACGTTGGCCAATGTATTGGGCCGGCTCGTTGGACGTGCCGCAGGCCATCGAACTGCCGGTGCCGGAGGGGGAGGGGCGGGTAGAGCGGGTTGGGAGGGCAGGAATCGCTCACCCCCGGTGACCTTCCGTGTGTCCGCGTACTCATCCGCCCAAACAGCTGCTTGCTGCACCGTCTGCGGCTTCTTGTCCCGCACCCACTCACGGATTGCCGAGGGGGTGTGCTCAAAGAACTGCTCGAGCAGCAACAGCTGGGTGATGTCGTCCACCGTCTCCGCTTTACTGCCCAGGAACCAGGTCCGCAGGTCCCGCTGCAACCGGTGGGCCCACTCGACATGAGTAGCGCCATTGGGCCGGCGGGAGTTTCTAAATTTCGCCCGGCTGGCTTCCGGGGTCACAGCAAACCAACTCAGCAACGCTTGCTTGACGTGGGCGTAGTTGGTGGCCTCCTCGTCTGGTACGGTGCGATAGGCCAATGCTGCCTGACCGGTCAGTTTGCAAGCCAGGACCCGGACCCAGTCAGCGCGGTGTACCTCGTGCACTTGGCACAGGCGTTCGAAGTCCTGGAGGTAACTCTCAATCTCGTCCTCCGTTTCCCTGAAGTCCTTGAATGCTTGAAAAGGCACTTTACGAGTGGTGGGCCGGTCCGAGGGTGGGGTGATGTCCCGTGGGCTCTGTACCTCAGCCAGCTGTAGCTCATGTGCACGCTGCTTGTCCCACTCCTCGCGCGCCCTGTCCCGCTCCTCTTCCTGTCGGATCTCCTGGATTGCGTTATGCATGGCAGCCTCCGATGGGGCCGCTCCGAAGAGGGCGACCTGCTGCCGTACTTTTTGTTCGAAAATGCTTCCAGCGTCCATGGCGGAGACAGGAATGGCAGCGGGGACGGGGACGGAGACGGGAAGGGGGGGTACCACAGTCAGCGTGGCCCCTTGGTCTAGCCGCTGCAGCTCCTCGATCAAAGCGTCCCGGCTTTTGGAGCCCGGGGTTCCTCCCCGATTCGCCAACATGCCACGCAGGACGTCCCGCTTGTAAGCGCTGTACCCGGCCATGGTAGGGGTCTTCTTGGGGTTTGCAGAGAGCAGATCCCACCGCTGCCACCAGTGTAGCGGAAAGGGGGGGTGGCCGCCTGCGGGTGTGCTCCTATCTGCTCCTCCCACTGCGCTTACCGCCGACTCGACTACCGAGTGTCACGGCACTCGGCGTCTCGAGCGGCCTGGGATGACCCTGGGGAAGGGCTGGCGGGCTGTGGAGGGGACCCCGGGGTGAGATCAGCCCGACCACTGAGTGGCACGGCACTCAGCGTCTCGAGCGGCTGATCTACTGACCTTGGTGCGGTTCGGATCGGGTGTGGAGCGGCCGTTCGGGCGGGAAACGTTTCGTCCGGGAAGCCGTTCGGATGGGAAACGTTTCGGATCTCCCTCGGATATGCAGCACTTCGGTATATCGATGCGCGGCGGACGCGCCGCGGCTTCGGATCGGGAAACAGCACCACAGCGTGATCAATCGTTCGGCACAGTCGAAGCCCGTACGATGCACCTCTGTTCTGATCGGATCGTACCTCGGGATGCCGCACTCTGGAGACCGCGTGGGATCTCAGCAATACGGCCGAAAATAAAGGACACCAGGCGGAGCTGTATGCACTAGATAATCTCACTTTTATTTAGCACTTCACATATATTTATAAACAATCACACAGAGTCAGAACAATGGAAATCCCTGCCCGCCCCCACAAGTCTCATTGGCCCTCGCTGGAAGGAGGCACCCGGATTGCAACCGGATGGTCCGAATCGGCCATTTTACGATCCGATCAATTCTACCGGATCCACGAGGCACTGGGAAATGGCGGCGAGCAAAGCACACAATGGGATTTACACACATTTCACAATACACGTACGGGGACACTTTTATTACACCACACAATGAAACCACATCTAATAAAAAACACACGGAGTTCTGCTGGTGCAACGGCACCTAGGAGTCTAGAGGGAACGAAACATCACAGATGACCGTCCCTGGCTGAGGGTGCTGGGCCATTCCGTGACAAAACATTTGTACAGCAAGAGAACCATAGGAATCCCTGCCCGCCCCCATGAGTCTCATTGGCCCTCGCTGGGAAAAGGTACTTGGGCCCCGATTCGTATTGGCTGTTCCGAATCGGGGTGGTGCCGATTCGTAACCGGATGGTTCGAATCGGCCATTTTCGATTCGACCGGATGGTCCGAATCGGCCATTTTACGATCCGATCAATTCCACCGGATCCACGAGGCACTGGGAAATGGCGGCGAGCAAAGCATACAATGGGGGGTTTTAACATACGTTTCACAATACACATACGGGGACACTTTTATTACACCACACAATGAAACCACATCTAATAAAATAAAGCAAGGTGTCCTGCTGGTGCAACGGCACCTAGGAGTCTATAGGGACCCAAAAGTCACAAAGGACTGTCCCTGGCTGAGGGTCCTGGGCCATTCCGTGACAGCTGGTGTAGCGGAATGGGTGTTGTCCTCCTGCGGGTGTGCTCCTATCTGCTCCTCCTACTGCGCTTACCGCCAACCCGACTACCGAGTGTCACGGCACTTGGCGTCTCGAGCGGCCTGGGATGACCCTGGGGAGGGTTGGCGGCCTGTGGAGGGGACCCCGGGGCGAGATCAGCCCGACCACTGAGTGACACGGCACTCAGCGTCTCGAGCGGCTGATCTACTGACCTTGGTGCGGTTTGGATCGGGTGTGGAGCGGCCGTTCGGGTGGGAAACGTTTCGTCCGGGACCGTTCGGATGGGAAACGTTTCGGATTTCCCTCGGTTATGCAGCGCTTCGGTCTATCGATGCGCGGCAGACGCGCCGCCGCTTTGGATCGGAAAACAGCACCACAGCGTGGTCGATCGTTCGGCACGGTCGAAGCCCGTACGATGCACCTCTGTCCTGATCCAGGATGCAGACACAGGGTGATCGGTTCGTACCTCGGGATGCCGCACTCTGGAGACCGCGCGGGATCTCAGCAATACGGCTGAAAATAAAGGACACCAGGCGGAGCTGTATGCACTAGATGATCTGGCTTTATTTCAACACGTCACATATATTTATCAACATTGGTACAGCAAGAAAACAGTGGGAATCCCTGCCCGCCATAAGCCTCATTGGCCCTCGCTGGAAGGAGGCACCCGGATTCCGATTCGTATTGGCGGTTACGAATCGGGGTGTTGCCGATTCGCAACCGCATGGTCCGAATCGGCCATTTTACGATTCGGCCGGATGGTCCGAATCGGCCATTTCCGATCCGATCAATTCGACCGGATCCACGAGGCACTGGGAAATGGTGGCGAGCAAAGCACACAATGGGATTACACACATTTCACAATACACATATGGGGTGTCACGGAATGGCCCAGCACCCTCAGCCAGGGGCGGTCCTTTGGGACGGTTCGGTCCCTCCAGACTCTTAGGTGCCGTTGCACCAGCGGAATTCAGCGTGTTATTTTATTTAGATGTGGTTTCATTTGTGTGGTGTAATAAAAGTGTCCCCGTATGTGTATTGTGAAATGTGTGTCTATTCCATTGTGTGCCTTGCTCGCCGCCATTTTTCAGGCGCCTCGTGGATCCGGTCGAATCGATCGGATCGGAAAATGGCCGATTCGGACCATCCGGTTGCGAATCGGCAACACCCCGATTCGTAACCGCCAATACGAATCGGGACCCGGGTGCCTCCTTCCAGCGAGGGCCAATGAGGCTTGTGGGGGCGGGCAGGGATTCCCATTGTTTTCTGGCTGTCCAAATGTTTATAAATATATATGTGATGTGTAAAAAATAAACAGATGATCTAGTACATACAGCTCCGTCTGGTGTCCTTTATTTTCGGCCGTATTCCTGAGATCCCGCGCGGTCTTCAGAGTGCGGCATCCCGAGATCCGAACCGATCACCCTGTGGCTGCATCCCGAATCAGCACAGGGGTGCATTGTATGGGCTTCGACCGTGCCGAACGGTCGATCACGCTGAGGTGCTGTGATCCGAACCGAAGCCGCGGCGCGTCTGCCGCGCATCGATAGACCGAAGCGCTGCATATCCGAGGGAAATCCAAAACGTTTCCCATCCGAACGGTTCCGGACGAAACGTTTCCCCACCCGAACGGCCGCTTCACATCAGATCCGAATCGCACCAAGGTCAGTAGATCAGCCGCTCAAGACGCTGAGTGCCGTGTCACTCAGTGGTCGGGCTGATCTCACCCCGGGGTCCCCTCCACAGCCCGCCAACCCTCCCCAGGGTCATCCCAGGCCGCTCAAGACGCCGAGTGCCGTGACACTCGGTAGTCGGGTCGGCGGTAAGCGCAGTGGGAGAAAGCAGATTGGAGCACACCCGCAGGCGGACAACACCTCATTCCGCCACACGGGGACACTTTTATTACACCACACAACGAAACCACATCTAATAAAACAACACACGGAATTCCGCTGGTGCAACGGCACCTAAGAGTCTAGAGGGATCGAAACGTCACAAAGGACTGTCCCTGGCTGAGGGTGCTGGGCCAATCCGTGACAGCTGGATGTATAATTCTGGGGTCTGCTGGGTATATAATTCTGTTGCTCTGCTGTGTATAAAAGTCTGGGGTCTTCTGGGTATATAATTCTGGGGGTATGCGGTGTATAAAATTCTGGGGGTCTGCTGGTTATTTAATTCTGGGGGTCTGCTGGGTGTATTATTCTGGGGGTCTGCTGGGTAGATAATTCTGGGGCTCTGCTGTGTATAAAATTCTGGGGTCTGCTGGGTTTATAATTCTGGGGGCCTGCTGGGTGTATAATTCTGGGGCTCTGCTGGGTATATAATTCTGGGAGTCTGCTGGGTTTATAATTCTGGGGGTCTGCTGGGTATATAATTCTGGGGCTCTGCTGTGTATAAAATTCAGGGGTCTGCTGGGTATATAATTCTGGGGGTCTGCTGGTTATATAATTCTGGGGCTCTGCCTGGTATATAATTCTGGGGGTCTGCTGGTTATATAATTCTGGGGTCTGCTGGTTCTAAAATTCTGGGGGTCTGCTGTGTATAAAATTCTGGGGGTCTGCTGGTTATATAATTCTGGGGGTCTGCTGGGTATATAATTCTGGGGGCTCTGCTGGGTATATAATTCTGGGGGTCTGCTGGGTATGTAATTCTGGAGGCTCTGCTGTGTATAAAATTATGGGGGCTCTAATAAGTACAAAATTCTGGGGGCTCTGCTGGGTATATAATTCTGGGGGTCTGCTGGGTGTATAATTCTGGGGGCTCTGCTGGGTATATAATTCTGGAGGTCTGCTGGGTGTATAATTCTGGGGTCTGCTGGTTCTAAATTTCTGGGGGTCTGCTGGTTATATAATTCTGGGGGTCTGCTGGGTATATAATTCTGGGAGCTCTGCTGGGTATATAATTCTGGGGGTCTGCTGGGTATATAATTCTGGGGGTCTGCTGGGTATATAATTCTGGGGGTCTGCTGGGTATGAAATTCTGGGGGATCTGATGTGTATAAAATTCTGGGGGCTCTACTAGGTACAAAATTCTGGGGGCTCTGCTGGGTATATAATTCTGGGGGTCTGCTGGGTGTATAATTCTGGGGCTCTGCTGGATATATAATTCTGGAGGTCTGCTGGGTATATAATTATGGGGGTCTGCTGGGTGTATAATTCTGGGGCTCTGCTGTGTATAAAATTCTGGGGGTCTGCTGGGTGTATAATTCTGGGGCTCTGCTGTGTATAGAATTCTGGGGGTCTGCTGGGTATATAATTCTGGGGGCTCTGCTGGGTATAGAATTCTGGGGGTATATGACGGAATGGAGTATCCGCCTGCGGTCCGGCTCTATCTGACCCCCTCGTTGGTGTTGCCAAGCCCGACTACCGAGTGGCACGGCACCCGGCGTCTCGAGCGGCTTGGGTAGAAGCCTACGTGGCGGTGTAGATCTGGAGAGTAGATGGGGCACCCACGCTGGAAATCCGCCCGACTACCGAGTGGCACGGCACTCGGCGTCTCGAGCAGCGGATCTACTGACCATTGAAAGGCTGGAGACGGTCTGCGTGGCGAACCGCGGTTCAGTAGAGTCTCCTTGACGATGCTGGCACGGCGCTGAGTCGAGGTCCCAATTCTGGGTGGTTGCGGTATCCCAAAATAGGTGGCGCAACGGCGCGGCGAATCGAGGTTCTGCCGCAAAGTTAGAGGGACCCGTTCCTGGGTGGTGGTGATATGTAGCCGACGTGAAATGAAAACACCAGGCAGAGCTGTATGTTTCAAACACTCAGATGAACTGAATCCTTTAATGAAACAACGCCACTATTTATGCTGAAGTATAGCAGTCATAATTTGCATACCCATACTAATTAGGAGCCTACCCATACAATGAGGTATGGCAGTTATTTACAATCAACATTCTTCACATTCTTAGCCTTCAGTCCACATAACATTTCTACATCTATTGTTCCAGCACATCAGATTAAACACACTCTATCAGAGATCCCTTAAATTAAACATGTACTTAGATAATGGGGAAAATCCCTGACGCATAATTTACACAGCAGCAAAGCTTGTTTACTGTATACACAAAGACACATTTACCTACAGGAATATAGTATTTTAAAACCAAAGCTATGTCATTTCACTAAACTAAATTAAACTAAAACCAAACGATGTAAAGTATATTTAAAATCACACAGGGTACATCTTATTACAGCACATCAAGTAAAACCACATCTAGCAAGGAAAATAAACTGTTCATACATTGAAACGCACACTGCAAACGTTCAAAGGAACACAAGGTCCTTTTAAAAATGTCTTGGGTTTGAGTCCTGGGTCTCGCTGCGCAGAGCCCCTATGTCCCTTCCGTGACAGGGTATGTGTGGCGGAATGGGGTATCCGCCTGCGGTCCTGCTCTATCTGACCCCCTCTTTGGTGTTGCCAAGCCCGACTACCGAGTGGCACGGCACCCGGCGTCTCGAGCGGCTTGGGTAGAAGACCACGTGGCGGTGGAGATCTGGAGAGTATATGGGGCACCCACGGTGGAAATCCGCCCGACTACCGAGTGGCACGGCACTCGGCGTCTCGAGCAGCGGATCTACTGACCTTTGGAAGGCTGGAGACGGTCTGCGTGGTGAACCGCGGTTCGGTAGAGTCTCCTTGAAGATGCGGGGCACGGCGCTGAGTCAAGGTCCCGATTCGGGGTGGTTGCGGTATCCCGAGGTACCGATCCAAGGTGGCGCAATGGCGCGGCGAATCGATGTTCTGCTGCGGAGTTAGAGTGACCCGTTCCTGGGCGGTGGTGATATATAGCCGGCGTAAAAATGACAACACCAGACGAAGCTGCATGTATCAAACACTCAGATGAACTGACTTTTAATGGGTTTCAACAGGCTCATTTATACAACTTCATACAAACAGATTACCAACTCCCCCACCCACACAACCAGCACTGATTGGCTCCTTTCCCAGCCTCCTGTTCCCTCTCAGGTCCCTTTCAGCCTTCCCATTGTCCAGGTATCAGGCAGATGAGGTCTTGGAAAAGCCTCCAAGCAGCTGGCTTGCTGTATCCTCTATCTTGCCCTTTCAGGTTTCCCATTGTCCAGGGGATTAGGCAGATGAGGTCTGGGAAAAGCCTCCAATCAGCTGGCCCGCTGCATCCTCCATCTTGGGGCCAGGAGATCCTTTGTCTGGTGTACCCATGCTGGAATGGGCAAAATGGCGACGGGGAAAAACACATACAGACGTTTTCTTACACTTAATACAGTTACAATCACACAGGGTACATCTTAATACAGCACATCAAGTAAAACCACATCTAGCAAGGAAAATAAACTGTTCATACATTGAAACGCACACTGCAAACATTCAAAGGAAAACAAGGTCCTTTTAAAAATGTCTTGGGTTTGAGTCCTGGGTCTCGCTGCGCCGAGCCCCTATGTCCCTTCTGTGACATTCCTCCCCCTTTCCAAAGTCCGACGAGCCCGGTTGGACCCACATGGGTCGTATAGGGGGAGTCGGTGCAGTCTCTGCGGCCCATAGTCCGCGGGCAAGAGGCGAGCTGCCAGGCTTCTCCAGTGGTGCTCGCGGCCGTGCCTGGCAGGTTGTAAGTCTTTCGGGGTACCCCCTCCGGAATAAGTGTCCAGTGGTTGGGGAGAGGTACCACCTGTGCCATCTCCAGTGGTCTCGGGCACTCGGGAAAAAAGGGGGCTAAAGGCACGCGCCCCAAGTGCCTTGGTCAGCCGGTGATAAAAATAGTGGCTGCAGGGGGCCTCCGGGCCAAAGGGTTGCAAAGAGGGGCAGGTTGGCAACCGGCTCTGCTCCGTCACCAGCGCATCGGCTGGGGTGGTGAATGCTGGAGAAGCACCACCCGGCAGGAGAAGGACGTCCTCCATCTCTGGTGGGGTTGGTGGCTGCAAATCAACCCGCTCAGGGGAATCCTCCTTCTGCTCCTCGGTGCAGATAAGGGAGAGTGGACAGAGGCCAGATGCACTCGGCCCCGTTGCCAGCGCTTCTGCTGGGGAGGTGGGTACCGGAACAAAGTCCAGGGGGTCGGATGAGGTAAGCGGCTGTGGGGGAGGCAGCCCCAGGGTATCCTCCTCCTGCTCCTCGGGACAGCTGGGAAAAGGTGGGCAGAGGCCGGCGGCACTCTGCCCCGTGGCCAGCTCTTCGGCTGGGTGGGGGTCTCCTTGCAGGAGGATGGTTTCTTCCATCCCCAGGGCGTTCAGTGGCTGCGAGCAACCCAGCCCGGGGGAACCATCTGTCTGCTCCTCCTGGCAGACTGTGGGAAGTGGGCAGAGGCCAGCGGCGCTCTGCCCCGTGGCCAGCTCTTCGGCTGGGTGGGGGTCTCCTTGCGGGAAGATGGTTTCTTCCATCCCCAGGGCGTTCAGTGGCTGCGAGCAACCCAGCCCGGGGGAACCATCTGTCTGCGCCTCCTGGCAGACTGTGGGAAGTGGGCAGAGGCCAGCGGCCTCCCATTCTCACTCCACCAGGAACTCCAGTTCCTCTAACTCTGAGTCCCCGCTATCGTACGGGAGGTCCTCTTCCCGTCGCTCCAGTATCTCCTCCGATCGCTCTTCTGTCTCTTCTCCGAACCCAGGGTCATTGGCCATTCTCTCGTAAAGCAGCCCTGTGACGCCGTAGTGGGGGCCTGCGGTGGAGGCGCCGTCGATGGTGCGGGGTAGCAGGGGGCCTATTAGCCACCGGAGCGCGCGGTACGCGGCGTCCAGTGCAATCTCCTGCTGCACCAGGTATTGGAGCTCTGCCACCCACTCCTCCGGGGGTCGATCTTGCAGGAACGCTGCTCTGACATTATACTGCACCTGGTAGATTACAGCGTTGGAGGGAACATGGACATCATGGTAGTCCCTTTCATGGTACAGGGCCTCATACCAAAGTTCTTGGCGGATCTCATCCCGCCACTCAAGCCCAGTGGGCTCCACTGTGGACCCGTGGTACCGATCCAGGCCCTCCTGCAGCCTTCTCGGAAATTCCACCCTCGAGTCCGCAAGGGTGCTGAGACAGTGGCACCGCCACTGGCTGGGGGGGTGTGGCGTCCTCGGATGCAGCTCCAGGCGAGCTGTAAGTCTCCATCCAGGGGTCGCTGGGATGTGCGATTTCCCCAATACAGACTCCAGGCGAGCTGCAAGTCCCGAAAGGGGTATCGCTGGGGGGTGTAGATTCCCGGGATGAAGCTCCAGTCGAGCTGTAAACCTCGACCCAGGGTTCTACGGGTTTGGGGACGGGGTCAGAAGGTTCATCACTTTTCACACGGAGCGCCGCCATCCGCCACTCGCACTGACGGTCCCTCTCCTCTGCCGCTTGGAAGTCCATCATTAGCCGGCTCACCATTTGCTGGTCCATCCTGGTCAGCTCCTTTACTAGGGTTTTCTTATTTTTGTTGCCGGGAGTTCCTCCCTGATTCTCCAACATGCCCCGCAGAAAGTCCCGTCTGTAGGCACTGTACCCAGCCATGGTGGGGGTCTTCTTGGGGGTGCAGAGAGCTTATCCCACCGCTGCCACCAGTGTGGCGGAATGGGGTATCCGCCTGCGGTTCTGCTCTATCTGACCCCCTCTTTGGTGTTGCCAAGCCCGACTACCGAGTGGCACGGCACATGGCGTCTCGAGCGGCTTGGGTAGAAGACCACGTGGCGGTGGAGATCTGGAGAGTATATGGGGCACCCACGGTGGAAATCCGCCCGACTACCGAGTGGCACGGCACTCGGCGTCTCGAGCAGCGGATCTACTGACCTTTGGAAGGCTGGAGACGGTCTGCGTGGCGAACCACGGTTCGGTAGAGTCTCCTTGAAGATGCGGGGCACGGCGCTGAGTCGAGGTCCCTGTCACGGAATGGCCCAACACCCTCAGCCAGGGGCGGTTCATGGTGACGGGGTTTTGCCCATAGACTGTTAGGGGCCGTTGCACCAACGGAGTTCCGTTTATATTTTAATTAGATGTGGTTTTGTGTGTGGTGTAATAAAAGTGTCCCCATTTGTGTATTGTGAAATGTATGAAAATTCCTTTGTATGTGCCTTGCCCGTCGCCATTTTCCCAGTGCCTCGTGGATCCGGTCAGAATGATCGGATCGGAAAATGGCCGATTCGGACCATCCGGTCGAATCGTAAAATGGTCGATTCGGACCATCCGGTCCGAATCGGCAACTCCCCGATTCGTAACCGCCAATACGAATCGGGGCCCGGGTGCCTCCTGCCAGCGAGGGCCAATGGGACTTGTGTGGGCGGGCAGGGATTCCCATTGTTATGACTCTGTGCAAATGTTTATAAATACATGTGTTGTGTAAAAAATTTTGACTAGTGCATTCAGCTTCGTCTGGTGACTTTTATTCTCGGCCGGATTTTCTGGGATCCCGAGCGGTCTCAGAGTGCGGCGTCCAGAGATAAGATCCGAACCGAACACCCTGTGCCTGCATCTCGCATCAGGACAGAGGTGCAGCGTATGGTCATCGGTCTTAAGAAGATTCGACCGAGGTTCCGAGATCCGATCCGAAGGGCGCGGCCCTTCTACCGCGCTTCGGTATATCGAGCGGAGTGAGTAGATCCGAATATTCACTAGACGGAGATTTCCAATAAGATCCGAATATTCATCCGACTGAGATCACATAAGATCTGAATATTCATCCGGGGAAGATCCGATCCCCGTATCCGTATGGCCGCTCCGCAGACGCTCCCACACACACAAGGTCAGTGAACCAGCTGCTCGAGACGCTGAGTACCGTGTTGCTCAGTGGTCGGGTTGGTTCCACGCAGGGGTCCCCTCCACCGCTCGCTAACCCTTCCCCAGGGTCACTCCAGGCCGCACGAGACGCCGAGTGCCGTGCCACTCGGTAGTCGGGCCAGCGGTAAGCGCTGTGGGGCACGCAGATAGGAGCACACCTGCAGGCGGACAACATCGCATTCCGTCATAGTCCCGATTCGGGGTGGTTGCGGTATCCCGAGGTACCGATCCAAGGTGGCGCAACGGCGCGGCGAATAGATGTTCTGCTGCGGAGTTAGAGTGACCCGTTCCTGGGCGGTGGTGATATATAGCCGGCGTGAAATGACAACACCAGACGAAGCTGCATGTATCAAACACTCAGATGAACTGACTTTTAATGGGTTTCAACAGGCTCATTTATACAACTTCATACAAACAGATTACCAACTCCCCCACCCACACAACCAGCACTGATTGGCTCCTTTCCCAGCCTCCTGTTCCCTCTCAGGTCCCTTTCAGCCTTCCCATTGTCCAGGGATCAGGCAGATGAGGTCTTGGAAAAGCCTCCAAACAGCTGGTTTGCTGTATCCTCTATTTTGCCCTTTCAGGTTTCCCATTGTCCAGGGGATTAGGCAGATGAGGTCTGGGAAAAGCCTCCAATCAGTTGGCCCGCTGCATCCTCCATCTTGGGGCCAGGAGATCCTTTGTCTGGTGTACCCATGCTGGAATGGGCAAAATGGCGACGGGGAAAAACACATACAGACGTTTTCTTACACTTAATACAGTTACAATCACACAGGGTACATCTTAATACAGCACATCAAGTAAAACCACATCTAGGAAGGAAAAAAAACTGTTCATACATTGAAACGCACACTGCAAACGTTCAAAGGAAAACAAGGTCCTTTTAAAAATGTCTTGGGTTTGAGTCCTGGGTCTCGCTGCGCCGAGCCCCTATGTCCCTTCCGTGACAGTATAATTATGGGGTCTTCTGGGTATATAATTCTGGGGGTATGCGGTGTATAAAATTCTGGGGGTCTGCTGGTTATATAATTCTGGGGGTCTGCTGGGTGTATTATTCTGGGGGCTGCAGGGTGTATAATTCTGGGGTCTGCTGGGTAGATAATTCTGGGGCTCTGCTGTGAATAAAATTCTGGGGTCTGCTGGGTTTAAAATTCTGGGGGCCTGCTGGGTGTATAATTCTGGGGTCTGCTGGGTATATAATTCTGGGGGTCTGCTAGGTATATAATTC